>CM061353.1:20977500-21550000 GCA_030867105.1 Liasis olivaceus | reverse complement strand
GGAAAGTTTGTAGCTAGCCAACAAGCCCACAACTGCTAAAAGGCTCCCTTAGCCTCTGCAATCACATGGGCCTGCATTTAACAAAACTGGATCAATTGATACAAAGAGTCACCCGCATCCACATTTTCAGGCTGCATTAACTGAAAACAATTTGTTGAGAACTAAGTAGGACAAATTGAGATGATTCTATGGAAACTATAAGAAAGGCAGTATAGAAGTGAGGAAATGCACCTCACAATGTTGTAATTAGTGTGGTTTTCTAATATCACCCTAAAAGCAGAACTTAATAAGCCACAGAAGCAATGCAAGCAGAGAAATATAAAGACTTCACTTATTGCTACTGTACAAAATAGCACAATGATGTGTTCTTATGTGTGTTCTGTAATGGTCATTAGGCTTCTTCAAGGTGGCTATAAATCACCTGGATAAGGAATTTCAGGCTGTGGAGATGACTCTCTTTACCTCACTAAGGTGTAGCAATCATCCAATTCACCTTATCAAGGCCCTTTGTATCACTTTGACGGTCACCTGTAGAACTTCCAGGAAATGGTCTTGCATTTTATAGGACTAGATACTGGGCAGTTTTTAAACTTTAAACTCTGCTCTTTTTACATATCATGATTTATCTTGAATGGATTCAATTTTGGATTTTTATCACAGGTAATTGGAATGTGTTTTATCTCATTACAGTGTTAAATTAGATGAAATATTGAAGCACATATCAAGTCACCTTAGAAAAATATCGGCAGGAAAAAAAAAAGAACATGTACACAAAAGATTTAACACTTTCTTCATTGCTCAGGCCATGATTGAGATTTCTTTTTCCTATTTTGCTCAGCATTACGTTCTAATTGAAAAACAGTTTGTCAGTAGAACACAGGACATCTGACTTTTCAGTTGCTACAGGATGATGCAAAATGGTTGCAATTACAAAAGAGATATCAGTTCATGAGAGAGAAAATACAATTTAAAAATGTGCAAATGGCTTTCCACTGCAAAGATGCTTTCAGAAGATTAAAACTCATACCAATTGGTGTGCAGGGCCCACCACTGACTGTAATTTATGCTTCCTTATTCTAAAAATGAAATATAACCCAAGGCAAGATAATCACACCATCAGACTAGCACTTTACCTGGATGGAGCACAATTGTTTCATGGTAAGAACCATATTTAATTTGGGGGGTGGGATGTTCAGGGATGTCCAGTGGGAGGAGGGAGAGTGTCAATAAAGTCAATCATGGTGGCCATGTTCAAGTGATCATAGCTGCCATCTTGACATTTTTACTCACACCCCACCTCGGTTGGTTGGTATGTCAAGTACAGCACTTCAGAAAATAGCTGGGACATATCTAGCTCTGGGTCTCACATTACACAAGCATGCCTTATAGTTATCCAGCAAGAGCAACTCCATTCTGTTAGAGAACTCTACAGACCAATAAAACCAGAATGACTCAAACTTGGCTTGAAGGTGAGTTCAGCACTGGCACTAGAGAGGTATAGAGGGTTCTTATGAATTACTTGAACCAAGCCAAACTCAGCAGAAGGTCTCAAACTTTATGCCTAAACTGTTCCAAACTAATCAATGTCTGGCAAGCCCAGAATGCAGGCATTTTCATTTAATCTGCTGCAGTTTTACATACTCAGTCCAAACTCAGTTGCAGTTAGAAAGGCAATTTGTACAAAGCGATTGCAAAAGTATGGAGAGGAGACAGCAAACAACCTATTTTGTTTACTTACACTCTTGATTATAATCTCGGTTTAAGCCTTTCTCTTTCTTTCCTTCTCCTCTTGAGTGCATATCTGGTATTGAAGATGCTTCCAGGTCTACTGCCTTTCAGTCCTATGAGCAGGTGATCTCGAAACTCTGAGTATTTTCATTCAGTCATTCCTGCTTGAAAACCTTAGTTCTCACTATCTCAGCATTTTCTTTGACAAGGTCAGAAGAAGGGTGATTAGAGTGGCTCTTGATGTTTTTTTGAACAATATTGCTATCTTTTTTTTTTTTTACACTGTGATCCAGCCAAAGGCCATAGAGTTAGAGGCCGCTTACAGCAATCTGGGAGTTTGCCGTGATTCACAGGTTCTCACACTTTGTGCTTGATAAATCCATTTTCTGCTGCCCAGGTTTGTAAAAGCCAATAAGCTATTTTAAACAATATAAAGAGAAGACCTGAGGCACTCTATGCTTGTAAACATGTGCTATTTCCAACCAGCAACTTCTAATGAATAATCTGGGACAGCTGCATAGGAGTGATTGCCTTTTATTTGTATCATGATCCATTCCAGATTATGGGTAGGGGTGGATGGAGAGAAAAATTATATATATTAAAAAAAGGCTAGAAATTTTGCCTACTTGCTTTAATACTCCCTTGTCTCTGTATGTTTTCTCTATCATTTGAAGACTAACATAACTAGCTTAGCATCTGACTATGCTGATTGACTGATTGCCATCAAGCCATTGTTGACTCTTAGTGACCTTATAGATTTTCTCCAAGATGATCAGGCTATAACCTGGTCCTTCAGCTCTTCCAATGGTGCAGCCGTGGCTACTGTAACTGAGTCTATCCACCTTGCTTTTGGTCATCCTCTTCTTCTCTTTCCTTCCACCTTTTCCAGCATTATAACCTTCTTCAGAGAGCTAGGCCTTTGCATAATGTGTCTGAAGTAGGATAATTTGAGCCTGGTGTCGATGCTGAGCCAGACGAATTAATCGAACCCCCAACTGAAATGGATTATTATATAAAATAGAATTATACAGTGCCTTGAATTCAATTTCCAAAAGGTGCTAAAGTTGAACACTCCAAGGAGGAGACATAGCTGCTTTAAAGAGTTGCATGCTGGCCCTACATTCACACTCCCATGTGCTCTAAAGTATGAGTGTAATTTAAGATAGTGGCCCTACTTTATAACATGGCAAACTGAGTTTGGCATTATGAATTTAACATTATTACTGAATAACAGATTGGCCCAGGCATCTGGCACCAAACAAATTAGATATGGACGAATGCTTTGTTTAAATCAGGAGCAGCCATTTTGATGGTATCCTAGTTACACTAGTTTTTTTATAAGTCAAAACAGATTTCAGAAAGAAATCATTGGTGGCCATCAGGATCTGAGTCACAGTGACAGGGCAGAATTCTGCTTCTTCTCACCCCAAGCATACCCATGTGGAAGTACAAAGATTTTTTTTTTTTTTTAAGGATCCTGTTTTATTTATTTGTTGTATTTTTTGTATCTCTGGACTCAGAAAATGACTCCTGGCAGTTTAGATCATAAAAACACAAAGCAGATTTTAAAAACCAAAAATCAAGATAAAACACCAATTGGCCATAATTCAAGAAATATAATGGTCACCATTCATGCCCTAAAGGCTGTTCAGAACAGCTGTGTTTAATAGTTTCCAGAAGGCCAATAATGAGGATGCCAGCCTCATTTTCAGCATTTCAAATGACATCTAGGAATCCTTGCCCCCTTCATCTCACCTGCCTGGGGGACCCTTAAAGATGTTGGCAGCATGTACATGCTGGGCACGACATGCAAACTGCTTTTGTGCAGAGAGGTGGACCTGAAACTACCTCATTGCCAAGCCATATAGGTTAATTTTTTATAGGCTAAAACCAGCACTTTGAACCCAGAAACATATTGGTAACCATCCATAAAATAGGTGTTATATGATTCTAGCTATTTTGATTCACTAATATACAGGCTCCAACATTTTGTACTAGTAGTTTAAGGTAGCCCCATGTAGAGTGCATTGTAATGATTCAAATGGGTGGTGATCAATTCATAAGTTACTATGACAAGACACATACACACACACACAGTCCAAGTAGGGCTGCAACTAGGCAAAAGCTCTTTGACTATGATCTCCATCTGCCTATCTAGCCATAATAATGAATCCAGGAGGACTCTCAAGTCACAGACCTGATCTTCCAGGGGAACTGCTACCCCTTCAACAGTTAACTGAGATGACAGATATTCCACATCCACAAGCAGTAACTCCATCCCACATGGGTTCAGTGTCAGCCTATTTCATGCCTTCCAGATCTGAGTAGCCTCCAAACACCAGTTAAAAGCTCCCATAGCATCTCCATCTTGGTCCAGTATGGAGAAGTATAGCTGAATATCATCAACATATTGGTGTTATTTCATCCCAAAGCAATGGATGGACCTCTCCCATTGGTTTCATATAGATGTGAAACATCAGAGAGAGAGAGAGGATCAAACCCTGCAGGACCCCACAAATGAGGGCCCAACAGGCTGTCTTCCATTGCCACCAACTGGCATTGCTTGCTCAGATAGGAGTAGAACCACTGAAGCACAATACACCCAAATCCAACCTTGCAGGCAGGTTACAGTATTGAAAGTGGCTGAGACATCTAAAAGAACCAGAAGGGGATGCACTCTCCCTATCCAGATCCCGATGGTCATCCACAAGTACTATTTTCATCCTTGGTCTGAATCCAGACTAAAATAGATATAGATAATCTGCCTCCATAAGAGTGTCCTGACATTCCACCACTTGAGAAAGAAAGAAAGGTCAGGTTGGACACTGGACAATAGTTGTTTACAATTATTGGATCCAAATACAGATTTTTGAGAAAAGGGCACACAACTCATACCCATGCTCACTCAGATTAATTTCTTCTCCACTAGTGATCCAATTGTCACTTCAGCTCTTGGAGTTCCTCTGAAAACCAAGGAGCTCCCCATGATTAGTTAACAGTAAGATACAGCTCACATCAAGAGCCTTGACAACTTTCCAAGACCAACTGGACTGTGAATGGAATAGCCTACCAGACTGATGAGAAACTCCCCAAGTGCCCTTGGAAATCATCCATATGTATTAGGTACATGGAATGGGCCATCTCAGTAGACCACGGCCAGCTGGCCAAGGCCCTGGGTAGCAGTTAGTTGTTTCCAGGCTAGGAAGTGAACTGCCCATGACAAAGGATTAAGTGTAACATCCTTCATATCCAGATCATACATCATCACTCCAAAGTAAAAACCTGATATTATTTGGGATAAGCCCACGATTGTCATGGAAGCCATGAATTCCTGAGCTCTCCCTGAACCAACTCCCAAGACACAGAGGTTGAAGTTCCCAGAGCAGGAAGCTTGCAAAACTCCACTGTTGACAAGATCCAGGAGCTTAAAAAGGGATCTTGTTGGGCAATTGGGTGGCTGATGCATGAGCAAGAACTGGTTACTATCCTAACATACAGGGATTCACTTGCTGTCACTCTTGCAGCAGAGACCTTGATCACAAGTGAAGTCTCTCTCACAACCATTCCTACCTGCTCTCCCTGTCTCTGGAGTTGAGGGTGCTGACCTACTATATGGAATAAATTGTGGAGCAGGCTTTACTGCCTCTCTTGCCCAAGTTTTTGGTAATGCTTGCTCATCCAGTTAAACCTACCACACTTTTCTCACAAAAGATCAGTTGTTGGAATATAGTTCTCTGGAATTTTTATATGACAATACTTGAAAATTGGACTCTCTGGTCAAAGGAAGTTACTCCAGTTTGAGATGAGCACAATCTCAAACCACCTGGCTTCCTAAAACATCCACTTCACTTCCCTGTTCCTACAATTAAAAACAAGGGAGAGTTGTGTTGAGGGGCTGAGAAGAATAGCAGATAATAGAGGGCTTGCTAAATAAAAAAAGTGGGTCTACTCCACAAACAGAGTTGAGACCATTTTCCAGCTGGTGATCTCTGGCTAGAAGGAAGCTTATTTGCTAACCTGATCACTCAAGATCTCTCTCTGTGTGAGGAAACCAATTAGTCTTTCCTTTTCTCACAGAAACATTTATTTTGACGTGGGATAACACCCGGACAAAACAACTCATGAACCTTCAGATCAAAGATCCCTGAGGGTGCTTTTTTTTTTTTCAGGGATTGGCCTAAGTCTCCCAATTTATATGCATTTGCCTAGAATTGGGCTACTTATATTGAAACAAATGTATGCTTATCTGTAAGCTAGGTGATCAAGTTCTGCTGCCATCTGTCTTTTGCCTTTCTGAAACTGTTTGAATAAGCAAAGATGCAAATATAATTCCAAGGATTACACCTCAATGAATCCCTCTAAATAAATGATTGCAAATGATTTAAATGTGTGCTCACTGAGCATGCATTATATTTTTTAGGTAATGTTTCATTCCTGATGGTTATATACTGCAAAAGGCCCAAAGGGAAGATTAGTACCTTTGATTTTAAATCTTAAAACATTCTTCTTTTCAATCTGAATATTACTAACCGGTAGGTCCATTTTAGTAGAGTTGTAAGTGCCGTTTAACATATCTTTATATGCCTTGAAGCTATGTCCCTGATTGTCATACTTCAAGCAGTAAAAGTAAAGACAGACATATCATTTATCACTTTATGTTCTTCAGCACACTTTTTTTTCTCTCAGTATACACTATACAGTATCTTGTCTTCTCCTTTTTCTTTTCCTTTTTCTTTTTCTTTTGGCAACAATCCTACTCTTATATGCATTGTTCCTTATCAACAGTCTGCTGTCCTCTATAACATACTGTAATTCTTTTCACTCTGTTTGAAGCAGCTTCCAATCCTTGTTCCTTACATCCACTTTACACTTCCCCTTTGGGAGATTAAAGATCTTCAAATACTTTTTTATGAAGGACTTTTTCCTGAAGTCATTCTACTTTCACTTGTTTCTTTCACTTTCATTTTTTCTTCCCATATGCACTCTTAACACTAGGGCCGCCTGGGTTATCTGTGGGACCACCAAATCTCTATATCTGCCTGTCCAATAATATCTGATACAGTGGGTTCCCTTCATATCCCTTTGCTCAGGGTTAGCATCTTCAAGGATCACAGTAGGAAGCCTTCTTAAGTGTTGTCCCATTCTATGGAATGACATTCCTCCAGATATCGTTATGGATCCTTCCCTACTGGTTTTCAGGAAAGCCATTAAGATGTTCTTCCACAGAAGGACTTGGAAGCTGTGATGCTATTCCTTCTGACAGTGCTTTTTTTTTTGGGGGGGGGGGGTAAGCAATGGATTTTCCTGGTATTATATTTGGCATTAATGTTTAATTAATTAATTAATCAATTAAATTAAAACTTCCTAATGAGATGGGCAGTGACCAAGTTTGAAATATTAATTAATTAATTCAGCATTTTTTAAAATGTGTTAACCCAATTTATGTCTTTTGAGAAGTACACTGTTCAGAGTTCTGTGCAACAGAAACTGCCTGTCAGACCAGTAGTGCATATACTTATTTTATTAATTCATAGCCAGAGACAAAAAAATAGATTTCTACAGAGTACACAGGAAGAATATTACCAGCAAACTCCTTCTGAAACTTGCTTTCTCTAAGCCTATAAGCCTATAAAATAAATAAATAGGTAAAATTAACACTACCAAAAGAAAGGCTTATAACATATTGAAGACTTCTCATTACCCCTGTATCTTTCACTAATTCTCTCAACCATTTATCATAAACAAATCAATCATGTTTTCTAATTCAGTCCTTTTCTGTTTTTCTCGCAAGTAGCATTATTATTAATAATTAAACTGTGTATTCAGAACAGCCTTTTTTCTAAAACAGATGCTCACTAAAACATTGCAATTCTCGTTCATTTTTGAGTCTCCAAATGGCCCATTTTTTTTCCTGTTCTTTCTCATCCCATTTCCACTTACACATTCATGCCACCCAACAGAATAATTCACACACACATGCCCCAGGTCACATTCATCTAAAATGATGCAATTTTTTCCCCTCAAACTCATCCCTGGTTCTTTAATTACAACCTTTCATTCAACTATCTTTAACCTGTGAGTTTCTACTTTCATACTCACTGACAATAATCTAGATAACACCAGTTCATATTTTCTGATATACATTTTAGCCCCATCCTTCATAATTAAGTCTACATTTTCACCACTGTACATGAATTCATCAACTGCACTCCACAAGGTAAGACTTTTGTTTTTAGAATTATTACATTCTTTGATTTCATTTCACAAACACACACAACTATTTTTCTTTCATTCATTTCATTTGTTAATTTATTCTCTTTATCAATTTCTTTGCTTTATGCTATGATTACCACCAGATGATCCTATAGGTTTGATCTCCACTACCCATTATGGTTTTGGTCAATCAAGGCTTTCAATTAATGATTTTTTTGTAAGAGAAGGAAAGAGTATACTAATTATATCTGTGCCACAAACAGCATGTCCTGCTAATGGCAAGGACAATAGTGGTGAGTTTTATTACTTTTTGAGCGGTATACCACAAGTGTAACCAAACCCCAGTTTTATCTCCGTGCATGTTCATGCTATTCTATCCAAACTAGAATCAGTCATCTGGAGATTACATAGCAATCCAACATATTGTTGCCTCTTTCCCATCAACCAGGTTGTACATACAGGGTACCAGCACACTCAGGAAGGAGGTATATGATGTTATTTAAAGTATGGAAAATGAGACAGTGATAATCTCCCCCACACACACACATACACACACCCCATATTAGAATTCTTAATTATTTGTAGATGAGTGGAATTTCATAAGCAATAAAAGTACTCACCTGTGGAAAGATAGTTAAACTGGAATTCACTATCATCACATAAAGGTGGTTTAAACCAAATTAGATGGCTTAAAAGAGGAACTAGACAAATTCATAGAGGAAAGGCTATTGATGTACATTAGTCTTTATGACAGGCTGTTAGTCTTAAATACCAATTGATGATGAACAGAAATAGAAGAGGGCTATTGATCTTTATTTATGACTTTCTTGGAGGCCTCTGGTTGGCCATATATGCAGAATGCTTCACAAGATAGATCTCTGGCTCCATCACACAAGCTTTTCTTGTGTTCTTATGTTCCTATTAAATGAGGCAAGTTGGAGAGGCTGCAAACCAGAAGATTGTATAGAGGAATGTAGGACTTATTCTCATTCATCTCATAACTAAGGTCAGGGCAAGAAACTTCACCCCAGTCACATTTTCAGTAAGATTTTCTTCACCTTGAATAAGAGTCTGAAAGCAGTTTGTTTTCTGTCAAGCTGATGGC
Source organism: Liasis olivaceus (assembly GCA_030867105.1). Taxonomy (NCBI): domain Eukaryota; kingdom Metazoa; phylum Chordata; class Lepidosauria; order Squamata; family Pythonidae; genus Liasis; species Liasis olivaceus. The sequence goes on along the minus strand of CM061353.1, from coordinate 21,540,954 downwards.
AAAACTCACATACATGCACACATACACACACAATGCAAAATATATGTTGGCAGAATTTGTGTGTGTGGGTGTGTGTAAATAACAAAGTTTTGCTTTTTCCTAACACAAAAACTTTGGAAAGGATTAGGGTTCTTCAGAGAATAAAAGTCTATAGGTTTTTTTTTAAGTTTATTTTTCCTTTCTATTCTTAGTATTTATCACATTTAATGGAAATAGCTCTTATAGCCAAAAGACATATGACAAAAGTTACTCAGTTTAACACCCACAACATTTGTTACGTGATCCTAAAAAATTTGGTAGCCTAGAGAGCAAAATAAATTAACTTCAGTCAAATTTATCAACACCTTTCCTTACTTCAGAAGAGAAAAACGAGTCAGTTATCTAGTGCATGAAATATGAGACACTGCATTCCAGATATTGTATTTCCTATTGCTAGTTATTTAAAAGACTGAGTAGAATTAATTATTCTTATGGTTCAGTTTCTAAAACTGCATGTAATAGGGGCATATTAAAAGGACAAACACCGTACCCTCTTAGTCTATATAAATCAGGCACTATTTGATTTAAACCATTAATTCCATTTGGAAAATTAGTCCAATTCAATTTGACAGTCTGAACTGATTCAGAAAATTGTGCCAATCTGATTTGGATATTCAATCAAATTATCAAATTGGATTGAGTTGGTTTGGAATTCTGAAGCGATTCAGAAAAGGGCATTTCTGCACATGTGCAGAAGTGTCCCAGTCAATTCAGAGGTATCCAATCAGATTTGACAATTCAATTTGATTTTCTGATTCAGTTCAGAAAGTCAATTTGTTTTGAAGGTTTGATTGATTACCAACTGAATAACTGAATTTTTGCTTAGCTTTAGTGGCTTCTGTTCTTTAGTCATCAAAATGGGGAAACAGAAACAAGATTTATATTAATGGCAAAGGTTTCTTCTCTTCCAGTTATTGTGAAATATTAAGAATATTGGAAATATATATCTCAAACTATGTGGAGGATATCAAAATCAACATTTAATTCCCAGGGTTCAGTTTGAAGTTTTCCTTGTTGAGTCCAATAGTCAGGAACAGAATGGCAGATATATATTGATTAAGCCTAAGTGGGAATTCTGGGAGCTGTCATCTCGTTAGATCTAGAGACCATCAAGTTAGAGAGAATTCAATGTCACTGTCATTGAAGGAGTGGCCAGAAGAATATCAAGATGACTGTTTGGAAAACCCTTCCCCATGCAAAGTATCGGCTTATTTTGTCTCTCTCTAAAACCTTACAGGACTAATGCTTCATTTTTATTCTGAATCAAATCCTTTCTTATACTTTATAAGAATACCAAAAGTATAAAAAATACTGATGCAGTAATGATACATCCTCCTTTATCTTACATACAGGACAGAATGCGTCTTACGTGACTGCAGCAGCCAGACAAACATCTTGAAAGCAGTTAAAAGATACCTATCATTTAGCTTAAAAATAATTGTTATGTTTATATATAAATGAATGCAACTATGCCAACCTCAGTAAGGAATTGTATGTAAATATCAGTTAATCAGTTTAAATTAACAAGACTATGTAAAAAAAAATAAAAACCACTCTAATCAGAAGGCATTTGGATTTTTAAGAAGAGCCTTTTCTTGGCTAGCAATTTTTACACCTGTAAGATGTGATTGAATAAACACTGTTGGCATTTTATGATTGACGTCAAGAGGAATACCTGCTTTACTCACATCTCCAATCCCGAGTGAATTCTCTATTCTGAAAGTGGATTCAAAAAGGTCACTTAATTGAGCACATCTGTCTCCCTGTCCTGATTTCAAGGACTTCACATTTTTACTCACTGATATGGAAGTCTTTGGTACTTAGTCTTTTTCTATGTAGCTGATTAGTAGCATGTTTTATTCCTAGGTTTGTTGTGAAAGCACATTCCCACACACATACACACACACCGCTTCCTCCTTCTTCTCCATACACATGGACACACGCAAGCTGTGTTAAGCACAGAAACCCAGAAAGCATAAATATGCTGTCACAGCTGTCGTCCAATCAAACAACTGCTAGAAGTAAGCCATGTTTGTAGTCTTTGCTTTAAATTTGGAATGCTGTGGCATCTGGAAGATAATTTTATACCCTTAATTTTTGGATGAGGAGTCCACTTGATCATTATTAAGATGTGCTATTTCCACTTATGGTGTGTGTGCTTGTATGGCTATATACTATGTCTGTGTACATTCCCATATGAGTACAGAAGAGAAAATTAAGTTTATTATGTTTATTTATTGGCTATGTACCTTAACTTTCTCCTCATATATAAGCATTTCAGGCAGCTTACAATATATAAAAAAGAAAATGTTTGTTGTTTTAAACAGCAGGGGTATAATTAGAAGGGTTTCTCTTCTGTGGATCTAAATGACCACACAATTTATAGTGGGTAATGGAGTATAAATAGGCCTTTAGCCATTTAGGGCTTTTGACATACCTCTCTTGTGGCCATATGAACTGGAAATGGTTAATCAAAGAGTGAGTCTTTCAGAGATCTAAATAGAAAGATTTATTAGGAAAATTCTTGAAGTTTCAACACAAGGAATCCACTGAAGAATCTAGTTACAAATGAGTATATAGACAAAACACTGCCCCCTTTTTTTTTTCATGCTTTTTCAACATACAGGTGAGGTTGGTTGTCTCTTTTGTGAAGATGGATCAATTAGCACCTGTTAATCGTTTTGGAAATAGCTAATAGATTTTTAATCACTGTAGGAACCATTGTTCCAGCTTTAAAGGTAAGCAGCAACCCCTTGAATTGAATAGTCAACTAGCAGCTAATGAAGTTATTTCAATACAGACATCATGTGATTCTTGTACGTTGTATTAGTCTAGCTACTACATATTCATTCCATCAATCACAATTTCTAGACACTTTTCAAGAGCAGTCCCACATAAAGCATACTGAACTAGTCAAGACAGGATATACCCTGGAGGAGGGGGGCAAACGTACTCTCAAAAGCACCAATTTGCTTTGTGCTGTAGAACCTTAAACTAACCAAACAGGGTGGGTTTATGCAACAGAGTAATCCCACACCCCTATATTAATTAACACTAACCAAGCTTAGATGCTGTGACTATGCTTGGCTAAGCAAGTTGTATGGAAGAGTCCTTGCAATTATCACAGGATGCCTCAAGAGACAAGGAGAAACACAGAAAAATCACTTCTTACCTGCAAAGAAATGGAACAGATACACTATTCAACTGGAGGGGGGAGGGTTGCTGAAAAACTGCTAGAGTACTGAAACTTAGTCACTTTTGCCAATAATCTTATCACCCTCCTGCAACAGCGCTTCCACTCCCGTCATATGATTTTGGGCTATGTAGTGTTTACTTCCTCTTATGCAAATATCGTGAGCAATTTTCCCATTCGCTTAGTTGTCGGAGTGTCTGGGAAGCAGGACAGAGGGCTAAGGTTGCAACACAAAAATGTTGTACGTTTTGTTGTACACCACCCAGAGTCACTTGTTTGTGAGATGTGTGGCTATATAAATATGATGATTATAAAATGAAGAATGCAGCAGGCAGAGCAAAAGTACCTAAGATTGCAGAATAAAGCCATGATAAGAAGAAGAATGGAAAGCTGAAAAAGAAATTGATAAAATATTGCATATGAAATAATGCCATATTGATGTGAAACACTAGGTAAAATAGAAGAATGAAACGTATGGCTTTCTGAATTGATGGAGCAGAACCTATTAAACCATTTGTATGAAGAAAAAGAAAAAGGAAAATAACTATTGGTCAGAGGAGATAAACAGTTTCTTGCAATGTGTATTAAAAATAGGTTGTTAATTCAGAATCTGCCAAGCAATGAGATACCAGTTCAAAATATTACTGAAGGGAAATTTGAAGCCAGTTGATCAAGGAGAAGCCTTAGATATAGTTACAAGTTAAATCATAACAATCGATCAATAGCTCATGACATAGAACAGAGCCCCAGTTTCTTTCAAGCGTTCTAAAATCCAGGGTGCTCACCGTGTGACATTTCTGACAAGCCCTACAACTCAACTAATATTTAGCATGAGTGTGCAGAAGAAAAACCTTCAGTGATGCGACTCCATATGCATTAGCTTCCATGTGGACAAGGACAGTTGTTTGTGTGAAGGTTTTTCTTCTGTCACACATTCACACTGGAAAAAAAAAATCATTTGATGTATCTGAGACATGGAAGGGGTTAGCTATAGAGGCTGAGATTCCAGAAGAATTGTCTTCTTGTCACTTGAGGGTGGGTTAGATCTTATTTATGCTATCTCCTTATTGTAAAATAAGGAAGACAATGAGTATCATTCTCAACTGTGTTTGATAACAAAATTGACAATTGATACAGTACTTGCTGATATTTATCTTGATGATGCTAAGAATGATCAGAAAGGGGAAAATAGAATGATTTTATTGTTTGTTTTAAGATTATGAGTTAGTCTCTCTTTAGCAGTCCCAAAAACTGAAAGGCAACTAAGATATGAATGAATATTTTGACATACTGTACTTCCAATACCACTCATCCAATAGGGGTAATATTATGAAATCTAATATATACTTTACTATTTTTGTGTGTCTGTGTGTGTGTGCGCGTGAATGTGTGTTTCAGCTTAGGTTGCCAGTTGTCAGTTGTGTTAGAAGCCAATATTTCCCATTGCCAGAATTCCTGAATCCTATTTTATTGTCTTTCTGGTATGCATAGAATAGTAACTTTTTCTCATTATTTTATTGTTAATGTAGTCTATTAAAAATATTGTTTCAGTTTTTAAAAATGTTTAGACTCTGTTGTAAATCACTATGGGAAAACTCAGTTTGGAATGACAGCATATAGATGTTTAGCATAATAATAAATAACAACAATAACTTGCAACCTTAGCTCAGTTGTTGTGCTTCAAAGTGTTTTCTAGAAATTATACACTGCAATATAAAACCCCTAACCAGACTATGGAGATGTTAAATGTGCTTCATTTCTTTGAAATTATGGGCAGTGAGAATACAGGCCTGTGCACAATTACCCCAAAACTAGGGAATTTTCTTATCAATAGAATTGACTTCCAAGGAGAAATGCATGATATTGTACTATTAATCAATTCACATTAATCCATTTAAATGATCCAGAGACAAATTTAGAGTACATAAGGCTGAATATTCATAATCAAATAATATGTCACTATTTCACTGGGGCCCCTTTTGGCTAAAAAGTAAAAGATGAGTAAGAGTGATTAAAAATAAGTTTGAGCAGTCTTGGACAGCTCTTTAGAGGAAAAGCAATTATATGCTTTTGGGATCTTAAGTGGGGCTTTCAGATGTGGGCTGCAAATTTCCAGCTGAATACAAAAACTGTAATCTATTGCTGCCAACTAGTGGTCATCTGGAACTTTGCAGCCCAGATCCAGAAACCCTAATCATAAATTGCTCTTCTGTGAATAGATAGGCCTGTGAGTGACAATTTTCACTAATCCCCAATATCTACCATGTCATGTTGTCCTGCAAGGAGGTCTGACAGACACAGAGAATAGTCTGCTTCTGATGTTGTCAAATCCCCAGACACATTCACCTGCATTCTTTGGCATTTTGTTGTAAGTAGTAAAAATAGTGCTTGCTGGAAAAGAAGATGATTCCCCCTCTTTTTGCTTTGGGAGGCATACCTATTGGGTACTTGTCTCCAACCTTCCATTTTTCTATTGAAGGATTAATTTCTTATGCACTCTGCCTCCCCTAAATCAGAAAGCAAGCTAAAGGGAATAATATTGTCTTGGAGAATCAATCAATGGATGAATTCCTATTTTGGTTGGGAATGGCTTGCACGTTCACTAGTTGTGTGGCAGGCCTCCATATCTATGAATCGTCAGGAGCATTGGGGATTAAGGTGCAGTTTCAAATTGCTGCTGAAAAAGGATGAAGTGAGAAGGCTCATTCCATGGATAAAATATTCATCCAGCTTTATAAATATAGCTGCATCTATGTTTTGGATTAGGTTACAGATTCCTTTATATATTTTTTCCCATCTAGATAAGGGTTTATGTACAGAAGACTCTTGGAAGACAGTCTAGGTCCTTACATCACTAAGGCGAACATTATTAAATTATACTATATCTTTTAGAATAACAGATTAAAGCACATCTGCTAGAGCTACGTTCTGACTTCATGCAAACCCTGAAGGGTGAAAAGAATCAATCTGGAAGGCTTTTTAATTCACCTAACCAGATGCCTAACTTACCTTGTCCCTGAAACAACATCCTCCCAGAAACCCCAACTCCAATATATAATTTAGGAGTTCAGTGTTCTGAGTGACCACAGTGGCACTGCACATTAAGATGGATGAAAATATATAATTTCTAAGAAGACGTACTTAAACTTACTTAAGACTTGGCACTTGCCAGCATACTAAAATGCCTTAAAGAGTGAGGGCTGGAGGAAGGAATATTGCATTCAGTGACTGGCCTATCTGTCAACTCACCCCTACAATAAGTTGCCTCAGCCATCACACCTTAGCTGTGGTAGTAGAGAACACTTGATAGTTCCCCTTGCTGTTCTCCATTCTCTGGTGTGAATAAATAAGAGTCATCTTATTTATCTGACTGCTTTAAGGATTATATTTCCTTTTATGAAAAAAACAAAAGCGTGACAATTGTTTACCCCAGATAGGCAGCTCCAATCCATTCATAGAGGAGCTTTCTTCTTCTTCACCACCCCTTTCCTTTACCCCAAAACACCTCTCAAACTATCTCCCCGTTATTTGCTCCAGACAGTTTTAAATATAAAATCAGAACTTAAAGGAGCCTATCCTGAAAAACTCTCTACTGATTTCTATTTATTTACTTATGGTTTCTTACTAAGATTTTACGGCATTTTAATCAAACATACAATAAATACAGGTGAAACTCAAAAAATTAGAATATCGTGCAAATGTTCATTTATGTCAGTATGGCAACTCAAAAGGTGAAACTAATATATGAGATAGACGCATTACATGCAAAGCGAGATATCTCAAGCCTTACTTTGGTATAATTGCGATGATTATGGCGTACAGCTTATGAAAACCCCAAATTCACAATCTCAGAAAATTAGAATAGTGTGAAAAGGTTCAATATTCTAGGCTCAAAGTGTCCCCCTCTAATCAGCTAGTGAATCCATAACACCTGCAAAGGGTTCCTGAGCCTTTCAATGGTCTCTCAGGCTGGTTTAGTAGGAATCACAAGCGTGGGAAAGACTGCTGAGCTGACAGTTGTGCAGAAAACCATCATTGACACCCTCCATAAGGAGGGAAAGCCCCAAAAGGGAATTGCAAAAGAAGTTGGATGTTCCCAAAGTGCTGTATCAAAGCACATCAATAGAAGGTTATGTGGAAGGGAAAAGTGTGGTAGAAAAAGGTGCACAAGCAGCAGGGATGACCGCAGCCTGGAGAGGATTGTCAGGAAAAGGCCATTCAAAAGTGTTGGGGACTTTCACAAGGAGTGGACTGAGGCTGGAGTTAGTGCATCAAGAGCCACCACACACAGACGGATCCTGGACATGGGCTTCAAATGTCGTATTCCTCTTGTCAAGCCGCTCCTGAACAACAAACAACGTCAGAAGCGTCTTACCTGGGCTACAGAAAAAAAGAACTGTCTGTTGCCCAGTGGTCCAAAGTCCCCTTTTCTGATGAGAGCAACTTTTGCATCTCATTTGGGAACCAAGGACCCAGAGTCTGGAGGAAGAATGGAGAGGTACACAATGCACGATGCTTGAAGTCCAGTGTGAAGTTTCCACAGTCTGTGTTGATTTGGGGAGCCATGTCATCTGCTGGTGTTGGTCCACTGTGCTTCATTAAGTCCAGGGTCAACGCAGCCGTCTACCAGGAGATTTTGGAGCACTTCATGCTTCCTTCCACAGACGAGCTTTATGGGGATGCTGACTTCATTTTCCAGCAGGACTTGGCACCTGCCCACACTGCCAAAAGTACCAAAAGCTGGTTCAATGACCATGGGATTACTGTGCTTGATAGGCCAGCAAACTCGCCTGACCTGAACCCCATAGAGAATCTATGGGGCATTGCCAAGAGAAAGATGAGGGACATGAGACCGAACAATGCAGCGGAGCTGAAGGCCGCTATTGAAGCATCCTGGTCTTCCATAACACCTCAGCAGTGCCACAGGCTGATAGCATCCATGCCACGCCGCATTGCGGCAGTCATTGCTGCAAAAGGGGCCCAAACCAAGTACTGAGTACATATGCATGCTTATACTTTGCAGAGGTCCGATATTGTTCTATTTCCAATCCTTGTGTTATTGATGTCATGTGATATTCTAATTTTCTGAGATTGTGAATTTGGGGTTTTCATAAGCTGTACGCCATAATCATCACAATTATACCAAAGTAAGGCTTGACATATCTCGCTTTGCATGTAATGTGTCTATCTCATATATTGGTTTCACCTTTTGAGTTGCCATACTGTCATAAATGAACATTTGCACGATATTCTAATTTTTCGAGTTTCACCTGTAATATAATATAGTCTGTTTATTGTTTATTGATTAGTCTAATGGCCATATCAGATATTAGATAGTCATAAACAATTGTTCCATTTTAATCTTCATAAAATCATAATAAATAATACCATACACATGTTGGATATCTAATTACAACACCCTTAATTCCCCAATGCTTGTTTAAACAACCAGGTTTTTAACAGGTTTTGAACTAGTCATAGTGAGGATGAAGTTTTTATCTTTGTTTGTAACTGGTTCCATAGGAAATGAGTTTCAGCGGAGAAAGCGCACCTCCAAGTCATCTCCTCTCACATCTCACCGAGGGTGGGGATGCTTAGCAGGTATACATTTCACATATCACCTCTATATACTGTACAGTTCTAACTTTTTTTGTTTGTTTCCAATAAAAACTTTTTTTTAAATGGATGTTTTATTTCTCTAGTTCTAGACAATAAGGAGGCATGAAGATTCAAGTTTCCCAAATAATGCTCAAGGATCAGAAATAAGATAAGCTAAGCTAAGATAAGATAAGATAAGCAAGGACCAATGTGAGATATGAGTTGGATTATCTGCTGAAGCCAGATAGACATCACACAAGTACTTTGTCTAAAAGGCCATTTTTCTGGGAAAATCTGAAGGTACACTGCAAGGTTCCAAAAGATCTTGATGATAAAATCTATTATCCGCAATTAATGCAATTGTAGTTGATGCCTGACGTGTCCTCAATTGCAGCTCATTAAAAGTCACACTTACATGAGCAGGCAAATAATGGGAATGAATGCCAATTTTCTTTGATGAATACAGATAGGTTCCTTACCACTACACTGCTTGTCTTGTCTAGCAACAACCAAGGTAATCTACAAATTGGCCACTGAAAAAACTTTAATCCTGAAGGAATCTCATAACTCAAAATAAATCATTAGGCTATAGCACCACATAGGCATCTTGTAGGTTCTGTAGTTTGGGAACCCCTATCTGTTTCTTCCATAATATGTGTGTATCTGTGTTTGTGTATTATGTATTCAAGCCAGTATTAAATCCTGAAAACTACAGGGACAAATCCATACTGTTTTATTGGGAACGTTTTTGGAAGTGGTTTCCATTGCCTTCTTCCCAGGGCTGACAGAGAGTGACTGGCCCAAGGTCACTCAGCTGGTTTCCATGTGTAAGGCAAGACTAGAACTTGGGTTTCCCCAATCCCCTCCAAAACTGCAAGAAAAAAAAAAATGTTTTCAGTTGCAGTAGGGCAGCTGACTGCATATCCAGATAAAGTTGCAGACCTGAGACTCACCTGTTGCTTCAATCAAGCAATGTCTGTTCTCAGACCAATCATCCTATGCTGACCACTTGACAGACCACTTTTAAATAGGAAAATACATCCACTTCTAGATGTGTTTCATATATCTCTTAATCTACTCCAATAGCTGTCTGTGCTCACTGAGATTATCCTTATTAGAATATGGGAATAGCCTGTCTTAGAGGTGGCATATTAACTTGTTCTTCTGCTTCTATTGGTCCATATATATTGTATGTGTGGGCCTGGGAAGTGTAAGTGGTATTCCCCTGACTTAAAGAAGCAGTCATAGCTAATGTCTTAATGAGCACCTTTATACTTTTATTTTTAATTATTACATCCAATTGCAATAACTGAAACTTCTTGAAAAAGCTAGTTAACCTTTAGGGACTGTGTGTGTGTGTGTTCAAGTCAGTTTTTGACTCCTGCCAACTGCCTGGCTAGTCCCTGCAGTTTTCTTGACAAGGTTTTTAGGAAGTGATTGCCATTGCCTCCTTCCTAGGACTGAGAGAGAGGAACTGGTTCAGGGACACCCAGCTGGCTTTGTACCTAAAGTGGGACTAGAACTGGTATAATGGTATGTGTCCAGGGGCCCTGCAGTAAAAGCACAGTGCCTGATCCTTTCTTCTTTGCTTATTTCCTGATGACAGGGACCTCTTGGCTGCTCCAATTTGCATAGGATCTCCCACACTGGATTCTGAGGAGGACATTGGGAGGGGTGGTATTGGGGAAGACAGGCTGTAGGTTCTTTTCCCCTTACTGTTCCTTCACTGCCTTAACTCTTCCAGTCTGGTATGTATTATTACACAACATTGATACAGCTGTTCCAGGGTATCGGGGATGCTTTGTCTCATCAAGTTCATCTCTTAGGTCCTTGGCCAGCCCTTCTCTGAACTGGTCAATCATTGTCATTCCACCCTACATTGCCAGCAAGTAATTTAAAGTCTGAAATATACACTCTTACTCTCCTCTGTCCCTGTTCGAGCTTTTGGATCTCTCGACTAGCCGTGATTCTCTGTATGGGATCCCCAAAGTGTCCTTTGAGTTTATGCATGAAGTCCTGATAGTTGTCCAGCACCAGATTGTTCCCTTCAATGAACATTATTGCCCACTTAGCTGCTGCTTCCTTCAGCAACTCAGCCCAAAAGTCACAGTGGTGCGATCAGTAGGAGACTCCACCGGCATGCTTGCCATAAACATTTCACATTGAGCGGTGAATGTCCAGAATTTATCCTGGTCCCCTCTGAACTTCTCTAGCAAGCTCCCATGGGAGCGGAGGAGCATTGGCTGACCCGCAAATTGTTGTACTGCCTCAGGTTAGGACAAATTCTGTCCCAGCTGTTGTGTGAATTATATCATAGCATTCTGCAAATTGGTCATCTGTGCATCCACTTGTTGCTGGTGTCGCACCAACACTGCTGCCAGATGCTCAGCAGATAGCAAATTTCCTTGTGGATCAGAGGCCATTCCTGAAATTCCTCTCTTTGGAAGAGAGTAAGAGACTTGCAAGATTGATGTCAGCCTCACAAGGTAAACCAGGTAGGAATCACAACCAGATGAGCTAAAGCTACATTGACAGAATCTTGCAAGTCTGAAAGTACAGTTCTCTCCCCCCCACACACCCCATTTCCTATACAGCCTGAGAAACTAGGGAGGGTCTCTTCTGAGCCTCTTACCCACCCACTATCCAGCTGTGGGTTATACTGTCTCTTATCTCACCATTCCCTTGGCAGCATCTCTTTGCCCAAGGAATCCCAAGGTCTTTCCTACATAGAATTACACCCGGTTTCTAGCCTGGTGCTTTAGCCACTACACCAAACTTGCTCTTTTTAGGGACTTATTAGGGAGTTTTTTCTCAATTACTGCTAAATTTGGTGGTGTTTATAGTCATCATATTATGGCCTTAAAGCTCACTAATGATACTTAAATAAAAAGGAGGAATTTTAAAGGGAAATGGCAAAGATATTTAAATGATAATGGACCTTATGGATACTACCCTGCAGTTCAAATTACTTCTATTTTACCATTTTATCTTGAAGACTTGTGAGCCTTGCTTTTTGGAACACTACTATTTAGTTGCTATATAACCAACTGGGAACCCTGGCTAGATAGGAACAGCAGTGACAACAGTTTTTGTGACCTGTGGCTTGTATGGTAGCATCAAGGGCAGAGACTGCAACAGGAGGTATCCTGAATGAGTGAAAATCATTGGTTGTGGCTGTGGAGGTAGTGGTCATTATGACAAGGTTGAAGCAAGCCACAAGTGGGAAGTCTGGACTGAAATATCATCTTAAGCCTCCACCTGTACAGTCCAACTCGATCAGGATCTCTGCCAGGGAGCTGCCTCTTTGTCATCCTTCTCTTAAGCCTGCAAGACCGTTGTGTCTCCTACCTATTCATCCTGCAGCCATAAAATGACTATTGTAAAATGCTCACACATGAGCTGAGAAAATAAACTGTTTCACTTGGCTTACATGTGATATATCTCTGGTGCTGGTCACTAAAATCTGGTATGGAAAATAAGTCAATTGATATTGCTGCCTTTGGAACTCTAGATTATACATGGGTCCATGAAGTTTTTGAATGTGGGAAAGGAGTAAGAGAGGGTGTGATTCTTTTTCTCTTGGAAGCCCCATCCTCATTCATGCCTCTATTATCCCTTTTGAATTAGTAATTGCCTCTTCTACTGGTAATGCTTATCAGGTGGCCTTTATCATCTTCTTGGGCCAATTTCACAATTATTTTTGGATGAGCTTTCAACCCGCTGTGCAGATTTCTTTTACATGCTTTCCTGTGCTGCTTTATAGGGACATTAATATTCATACTGATTCATTACCAGCTGGGCAGGATTTTTTATTCTGTTCTGTCTGGTTAATGTATGATATTTCTATTCTTTCCACACCTCCCACTCATATTAATGGGAGGCCTTTAGAGCTGGTATTGTCTTTAATGATTGTACCTTCACTGGACTTTGTTTTGCTCCTGGATAATCATATCATTTCTCTGGTCTTCTATTTCTCTTTAACATCATCTCAACTTCCAACTTCCAGTTCCTGTGTGCTGTGTGATCATACTCTCATATGATTCTTCAACCACTCTTTCCCAGACTCTCCTCAGTTTTATGCTTTGGGAAATCTATCTTTTCCTGCCTTTTCACTTCCTATCCTGTAGAGTCTATTATTTTTGATTATTTAGTCAACATGTTTATTACTACAGTTAATAATTAATAAAGTTTGCTTAGTACTAGGCTGTTACTGCCTGTGAATATGCATTAAGAGCAGCCCTCCATGACCATGGATGTCTGTAGCCCTGATTTGCTTATTTTGCCAAAAATTATTAAGTTTATTTCTGTAAATTATAGCCTGCCTTTCAGATCCACAGAAATTCCAAGTCAGCTAGTTGTACCCAAGCCATTCGGAACCACAAAGAATACACAAGCTAAGAAATAAGATCCAACATCAAAGCGGTAACTATGTTTTTACCAGATCAGAAGAGAGGAAGCAAGATGTGGTTTTCTGAATGGAGATGTTTGTTTGTTTCAAGCATTTATAATCAAACTAGATGACTCTGGATGGCATGCAACAAAAATAAATAGTTCAGCAAAAAAAATAACCATGCATAATTAAAAATAACCCAATATATAAAATGGCAAACTGAACAAGACAATTCAAACAACCAAACAGGGACTCCACTCAACTGGACCCAAATGTCTAGGAAAAAAGCGAGGTCTTAATTACTTTTCTAAAGGTGAGCAGAGTTGGGGCCTGTCCTATACAGAGATGGACAACTGCGCATCATCAGCATATTGGTGATATTTCACCCCATACTGACAGATTACCTCAGCCAGTGGTTTCATGTAGCTATGAAAAAGGAAGGGGGAGAATATAGAACTCTTGGTTTGTAACTGATGCATTTGAAGGAACACACCGATTTATTTATTTATTTATTTATTTATTTATTTATTTATTTATTTATTTATTTATTTATTTATTTATTTATTTGGCTTGTATGCCGCCCATCTCCCCCAACGGGTGACTCTGGGCGGCTCACAATAAAAACAATAAAAACAAATTTCCAAGCAAACAGTAAATATTAAATCAGTATGGTCCACTATTTCAGCCCCAAGTTCTACTCCCCAATTGGCTCAGCAGCAGCCCATGACATTATTTTGATCATCATTAAATAGTTCTTACATACTTCACTGAATGACTAGATACAAGTACTAATGTAGCCTCCCTGATTTCTTCTTTACAAGATCATTTCTCGCTTTGGGATTCAAAGAAGCTTTGTTGAGCACTGCCCCAGGATGGTGAGATGTATACACAATACCTGGATACAATCTCAGTATAGAGAAATACTCTGTGGAGAACATTTCTGTTGCCTCAGGGCCAGCAAGAAGGGCAAAGGTTGCTTCAGAAGACAATACTGACTTTCAGTGGCTGAACTTCAAACTGCCTTTGAAAATCAGTAAACTTGACTTGTCTGCCTGATACTGCTCTTCGGTGTAAAAAAAAGGGGGGGGAAGAAAAAAATCCAAGAGGAAAGTGAACAAGTCCTTTTATGTGATGATATGAAGAGAGTTCTACTTTGATTTTCAAAGGCTTCTTTCCTTTGCCTCATTTACAATCATGTGATGTGGAACTTTCATGTTTTTGTGCCCGTGGTTTCCTTTTAAAAGTACTGGTTGAAGCTCTCAGTCATCCACCAGTGAAGAATCTTAGCTCACCCAACCTGAAAAATCTATGCTACCTGTAGAACTCTTAAAATTCAAGTGTAGACTCTGCAACCAATTCATTCTATTTGTTATGAGCCATGCTCCCTCTGGTTGTTTTGAAGGAGACTGAAGCATGGAAAGTAGTTGTATAGTACTGTTTACTGTATCTGCAAAGATCAAAGCTTTAGTGCTTGTCTCTAATCCTAAAAGGACTGGACCTAGTTTAGGTTCCTAAACCTAAACAAGTAAGCCTTTTCTAATTCTCCCTTTCATAGGAAAGCTTACCGTTAAAAAGGTATCAAATTGCTGTATTTTTAATGGATGCAATCTCTATTAAGTCTAATCCTCTTATCAGACCTTAGTATTTTCAGTGTTACATCACTAGGTAAGAAGGGCATTCCTTCACTTAAACTTGATGGACTGAAATGAAGTGTGATATGCTTTACATTAATGCATTAAGACATGCTTCATAGACATATGACAGGGTAGAGCACATCAGGCTGTCTTCTTTCTTTCCAGCATCCACCAAACCATTCTCCCAGGCAAAATTAATTGATCACTCATCAGTGGGGTCTACTGGTATTTATTAATCTACCTGTAGATTGGCCTAGTTGGTGGGCAATTAACTTTACCTGATAATTCAGTTAACGTGATCATTTTGGGTAGGGGGATACTTGTTAGGGTGACTTGCAGGTTGAAGGATTTGCTACTCAGAGCTATACGTAAGGTATTTGGGTTTAATCTGCATATCTATTCAAAAAGACTGAGGTCCCAGGAGGTGATTTAGAAGATTAAAAAAAGGGTAGCTATAAGAAAAGTGTGGGAAAAAATGTTATTTGTCACACCAGACAGAAGCTTCTCCAGATAATTTGGCCTTGGTAAATTAAATTTCCTCAAGTTTTCATTTGTAGTCGTTATTGCAAGCTCAATAAATGTGATTCTAGATCAACCCATTTATTTGTTTCTTACTTATTTAGGGGCTGCAGATGCATATCAGTAATTGTTCCCAAGGATGCAAAGAATCATCTCCCTTAAATCAATTAGAGCAAAAAGAAAGCAGACACCAAGACTCAGATTTATTTCAGACCTACCCAGTGCAGTTTGTTAGTTTTTTCCTTTCTCAAATCAGCTTTCATGTCAGATCACAAAATCTTTTCACGCAGCTGGAGAATGACTTTAAGACTCAATTAATCCAATCAGCAATACTATCAAGGTTCTTTAAATCTAATCCATATTCAGCTCTTATAAAATTTTGGATTTGGTTTGAGTTTTTGGTATATGGGCAATTCTTTTTTTATCCAACTATCCTTGCAGGTAAATGTTCTTCCTTCTAGTTTTCCCAAAATTGTTCAAATGAGCATTGACTTGAATTAATTAATTAATTAACCCAAATTAATCAGGACAATTATCAATAATTCTATTCAAGATGACTGCCTGTGTGCCAAGCTGAGGCCCTCTTACTTTGGGATGAATACTTCTGAAGCAAAAAAGACTCTTATGGCAGTTGAAGGCCAACCATCACTCTGATGAGAAAAGATAAAGTGTGCAAAGAAATACACCTAAAAAGACAAACAGCTTTTTTGTTTTTCAAGATGGCACCAGATAAAGTTCTTATTTGCTATGACCCCAACCAAGCCAGTTTGTAGGATTCTGTAGCTCATACCATTCTTTTTTCATTAGGACTGCTTAGGTGATTATCTGAGTTGGAGTATGGTGTGTGTTATCACAGAATGAGGGAGATTGGAGGGATGTTGGGGGCTTTTCAGGTCCAAACTGGAGATGGAAGGTCCAGAGTATTGTGGTATCAGTTAATGGAAGAAGGTGAGGCTTGTCCAATAAAAGTGAAAAGTGAGGTGCTGCCATCCAGGCCATGATCTCCAATGGTTTTGGATTTGCTCTGGGACTGTGACACTGGGGACATTCTGGTGGTTTTGGACAATTGGACTGATGTCCTCCACTCCGATAGTGTGCAGGGAGAAGAACAACCATTTTCTCAGGTTTACCCAGTTTGATGTACACCAACACAGGCCATGTTATGCTGATGGAGGGCAAAGAGAGGCTGGGGATCAGACTACCAATGCCAACTTGCCTGGTAAAGAGCTTTGAAGGCCCATGGATTTTTGGTACACAAGCAGTAGTGTGTGGTGGAGATTGTGAGGGTTTTCTGTTCATTCAAGGACTGGACACACCACAGTGTAGAAGAGAAATGTACACAGTGCTTTATTGTAGCACACATTTTCCCCAACAATAGGCTGGGTTAACTCCACCCTCCTAGGCTTTACAAATGGATGTAGTCACTAAATAAGTCTTTGATGCTCAGTCCTTACAAGAGGTAAAAGTCTTAAAGTTTGTAAAGTGGCATATGGCCTTTGCCTCCCTCCAACAGTTCTTGCATTTGTTGGATTAGGTGCTGCCTCGGCATAGTTTTCTGATTGCTGCCGAGCAACAGGCCAAGCTCCAAGCTCTGCTCTTAAGCAGTGTTGCTCTCGAGCACTCCAGCTGAGATCCCAAGCCAAGCTCCAGGCAGGAATTGCACCAAGATGGGCTGCTTAACGTAGCTTCTGACCCTGGTAGCTGACTGACAGCCCTCTTCCTTGCCTGTAATGGTTGAAATTGCCCAGACATCGCTTCCCACTTCCTTGTCCACTTGCTGTCTTCTCCTTATTTCATTTTCTTCCGCAACCCCCACCCCCACAACCCCCGGTGTTAGCTTTCCCTTTTCTAGGCTAAGGTCATGGGTGGGGTGAGGCTCCCAATGGACAGGAAATGAAAATGCCAGGGTGTGGCTCATCTAGCCAGATAGCTGGGTGTGGCTGAATGACTAGCCGGGATGCCAGCTTAGATGCCTGTGCCAGTCAGTCCATGTCTCTCAGGAAACTGGAGTGCGGGGGAGAATGAATGAACCCATCCCTTCTCAGGTTTCTGAGTTTGTCCCTTTAGGGGAAAGGATGAGCTGAGCCAAACCTTGGGGAAATGGGGATGGGAAGCACTTCTGCCTGGGTGCAGCCTTTAGTGTTTTCAGTGCTGCTTTTCCCAAGTGCAGACAGCAATCTTAGCTTCCCTCCTCTCTTCCTCACAGAGATATATTATTTTTACCCCTATACTGTAGATATATATCAGCCTAGATTGTCCTTCCATTGATTCTTGGGACTACCTGGCCCCATCTGTTGTGTGAGGCAAACTGGGGGTGAGGGTCACCCACAAAATCATTAGTGACAGGGTGTCAGCCCTTCAAGGTAGACCAGACTAGGAAATCAACATCATATAGGGTGATACTACTTTTATTGTAGAGCTATATAACAGAATCTTGCAAGTCTGAATGAGATTCCCCCTCTTTCCTTTTATCTTCATGTGAACTACGGAAGGGGCTGAGATGTTTACTCATGTTACTTTCTTGGACTGGTCTAGGCCCCTTTTATCTGATCATTGTTTTGGTAGAAGCTTTTCCCCTTCCTCTACAGAGGGTGCCTGGGAGGAGGGAGGTTCTGAATATTTTGATTTAAATGGGTTTTGGTTATTGTATCTGTGAATGAATGTGAGTTATATGTGAATAGTCCACTTGAGTGGCTAGCCAGTAGCAGGACTCTGTGATTGTTTCATTTTCTGGTCAAAAGGAGGCTTCTTTTTGGCTATTCAGTGGGATCTTTTTCCAGCCCTCTGGAGCTGGACTCTGGGCTAATGATAGACAACCCTCACACTTTGGTGCTGGCTGATTTCAATCTCCCTGCCTTGGGAGCTGGCTCTGACAAGCCTTAGGAATTCATGATCCCCATGGCAACCATGGCTTGTCTCAAGTCATCTCTGGCCTAACTCATGTGAGTGGTCATTCTTTAGACCTCATGTTTGTCTCAGAGCAGATGTTATATGATCTGAAAATAAAGGGGCTTTCTATTATGTTGTTGCACTGATCCAATTGCAATTAAGAGCCATCCCTAATCTCCCAGGCATGATGGGGGCTGATTTGGATAATCTGTCCCAGGCACGTAATGTTGTTGGTTCCAGAGGATGCTTGGGGAGTTTCCCATCTCAATGGCAGGGTGTTTGGTTCAGTGCCTGGTAGAACATTAGCATTGGGCAATGAATTTGGGAACTGACTTCATTGTCCCTGAGCAGCCTCTTTCTGGGTATGGTTCTCAGGTGATACCTTGTTTTACTTGGGAAATGAAGCATGAGAAACATTCTTCATTGTGTGCCCAAAATTCAATAGCAGTAACCTGAATCTGGATTGAAAAACCCAGGTCTGGTGGAATATTTTAAGATCTATATGAAACTGCTAGGGAGGTCATCTGACAATTCAGGTCATGGTATCAATACGCTGTTGATACCCAACTATACATTACTATCCCAGGTTGTGGGAGAGATGCTGTTGATATTCTATCCCAGTTCCTGGAGACTGTGAGGGTCTGGATGGAAAAAAAAAAAACACTTTAACTTAACCCAAGCAAGACAGAGTTGCTGTTTTTAACTCCTTTGGTATCAGTGTTATGATTAACCAGTAATGTTTACCATGGATGTTTTATTGTGTTATGCTGTTTACCATGGACATTTTAATGGTTGATTTATTTTGTTGTAAGCCACCCTGAATGGATTCAATGGCTTATAAATTCAGTAAGTAATAACAAAATAATAAGCAGTTTTCTGCAACTCAGCATCTTCCAGGCACCTTGACTTCAGTTCTCAGAATTCCCAACAGCATCCATCCTCATTGAGAAATCCTGGGAGATGAAATTCAGCCATCTGGAAGTCTTTGGATTGTGGATGGATGGATGACCTAAAGCCTCCACCCCCAGCCCTGAATTCCTCTAGTTCTCATTCTACAGGCTGTAGTACCTGATAAAGATATTGGTCATATTTTCCTCTATCTGTTGCTGAAGAATTTGTTCTGGGATAGAAAGAAATAGGGACACTTGCAGGCATAGAAGGTTCATGGCTGAGTCAAAAAGAATGCTGGTCGATTCTATTCCTAAAGGCTGATGGTGTCAGGAAATATGATTTACCCTCTTAGGAAGTAACCCTGCAACCTTATGCAGGTGCAATGAATACAAGTATTAGAGACTTATAGAAAACTGTTTAGAAAAGATGGCTCTACCACATAAAACAACAGTTTAGAAAAACAGGGTACTCCACGGACTCGACATATCTATCTGTCTATTTATCTGTCTATCTAGATTTGGAATACACATCTGATCTACAAATACATCTTCCTTAACTATTGTAATTATAGTGCCTGAAATAAATACTGTCTATTGGCTCATTCATAAAGCTTTGCAAAGATAGAGGGCATATATATGTGCATCTATATGGAAATAGCTACTTGATTGGGAAACCTGGGTATATACATGATCTCAAAACCAATTTTAAATCTTCCATAGCTCAATTATGAATTGGTGATGGTAAAACATTCCACCAGACCTGGGTTTTTCAATCCAGATTCAGGTTACTGCTACTGAATTTTGGGCACATAATGAAGAACTCCTTCAAAGCCTGGGGACTCATAGCTCATCTGGACATGGGGAACAAGATGTGATCCTTCCTTCCTTCCTTCCTTCCTTCCTTCCTTCCTTCCTTCCTTCCTTCCTTCCTTCCTTCCTTCCTTCCTTCCTTCCTTCCTTCCTTCCTTCCTTCCTTTTTAAAATAAGCAATGTTGTCTGTTTTAATAGTTTGTGTAGAGAGATCTTTGCAGCACTGTGAATTTCCAACCTTTCTCATATCTGAAATTCAGTTTGATTCTCTTTTCTTTTGGCACATGGGCACAAACACAGAACCAAACATTCTCATGTGCCCTTCATTCCATACTGTAGATCATATAGCATTCCATTTGAGGTGTTGGTTTGAACCATTGATCCAGGTTGATGGTAATGTTACACTACTTCTCCCCAGGACTTACATGTCAGCCCAGCACCTCATCATTTCTGTTGGACAGTGATTCTCTCTCTCTCTCTCTCTTTCTGCCACATCCACCAGTTCTGGGGTATAGGACTTGGACATAGTCTGGTATACAATCTCTTGCTCTTTCAAGTACTTTTTCATGTTACCTGCCATATGTTCATCCCTATTATCTGTACAAAGAATTTGAGACTTTCTGGGAAAGCTGTTGCTCTCCAAAGCCACATATTCCCTTATTTTCTCCAGTATTTGACTCTTATCAAGTAGCAAAAAGTAAATGTAAATGGAGCAGTCTATAAAAGTCAAAAGCTGTTTCCAGTGGTGCACCGTTGTTGCTGTGGACCAGATCTAGGGGCTGGCTCTTTTCTTTTTGGAAATGAAGGTCTAGTCACTCTGCCTTTATACAGCAGGGATTCTTTGGCTGGGCTGCACATGGCAGCAAGTGGATACTTTTCCTAAATTCTCTAATGTGTGAATAGCCTCTGGATTCCTATGCCCTATCATTGTGAGCCATAGATTTAAACAGTTCCTGGGACTGTATTTTCTCAGAGGGTAATTCTTCATTTTGAGTTAAGAGTGGTTGCCTTTACGTTTTCCTTTCATCTGTGTCACATACTTTACTGAAAGAGCAGGCTGGACTCCAAATCTGGGGCATATCGTGCATCCTGATTTGCTAAACTACTTCCTCTCCTTTACCTAAGGCAAATCTTACTGATCCTCTGCTAAAAAGAATTTCTATTCATCTGCTTGGTAAATTACTGTTTGGTGCCTGGTGTCTAATTTGAGAAATCATTTTATTCTTTAATAAGATTACTTGTAGCTGCTGCATCTATCCCTATGCCATCTCTCAACTGAAAAGTGAAGCTTGAAGGTTTTTCTCTTATCTCTCCCCCTGCATTTTATTTGCTTGCATTCTATTTTATGCCTTTATTTCAGCATGCTAGAGTGACCTATTCTTCGAAATGTGGCTAGGCTAGTTTCTCTACCTTAGTCTTCCTAGAACAATAGGCTTGCAAATGACCCTGGCCATTACATTTGAAGCATCACATTCATCATAGGTGAACAAAGATGGAATCATTCACCACCACCATCCCAGGCAGATCATTTCTGTTGTTCTGCTATTTGTAGCATCCCAGGCTTTCTGTTCCTGTCCTGAATCCATGTGTCTTTCTTTGTCCAGCACAAAGATCACTTCTTGAGACTTCAGAAGCATTTTCATCTTGAAAGACCAAAAGGAAAATTCTGATCCTTCCAGTTCCTCCAGGGCCTGGAACTTTCCTTTCTCCATTCTGAAAGCTATCTGTTTTCTTTCTCCAAATGTTCTTTCCTGCTCTGGGTAACTCATTCTTTCTCTTTCATCTAATCTTCATTCGCTGCTCTGGACATGAGCTCTGTCAGAGGAGGCAATCTAGTTGTGTTGATGAAAAGCAGGACCCCACCTTCAGCAACACTAATGGACCAGCCATTGGTAACTTTAACAGAAAGACTCATTATAGGAAATACATGCAGGGTGGGGTGGGAAAGTGTCAGGAGGCAAAGCCTTCTTCCTAACTAGCTATATCCTAGCAAGCAGAGAGTAAGAGAGCAAGTATATTGGGATGACAAAAGCAGGAAGGAAGCACTCTTAATAGTAGCAACATCATTGACAAAAAGTAGCAAGAAGGGGATATAAAAAGAGAACTCTCTATGTTAGTGTTTCTCAACCTTGGCAGCTTGAAGATGTGTGGACTTCAACTCCCAGAATTTTGGAAGTTGAAGTCCACACATCTTCAAGCTGCCAAGGTTGAGAAACACTACTCTGTGTATACCCCATGCCCCTAATGATCAATAGATTGTGATATGATGAAAGTCAGTGCAATTCAACTCACACTTCCAACCTTGGCCATCCTTTTTTTTTTTTTTTTACTTTTTGAGACTTTTCCTCCTCTTACTGATACTCGTCTCTTCCTCCATCACTCCCTCTCCCTCCCTCCCCCTTTTCTTTTCTTCTTCCCATTAAGCATGGTTCCATGGAGAAGGCAAATCACTGTTGCCAAGATCTTAATGGATTACTTACCAAGGGATTCTGAAAGTAGGCCAAGAGACACATGCTACAAAGGGCCTGAGATTGTCCACTCTTACCACACAGGATGGGGAAACAAGGGCAGTTGTTCATTAATCTAAGCTCCCTGACAGTAAACATGGAGAATCTGCTTAGGAGCAGATTACTTCTGCTTAATTCCCTTAACTATAATTTCTGGTTAAAACAGGGGGACTGGGGGTGGGGATTCTGCAAACTACAGCAGTTTCTCACATAAGAGATTATTCTACTCTTTATAAACCTTAATATGACTGTTTGGGGAAGAGAAGGGATAGTTTTTGATATCTCCCCTCCCCTCCCCATGCATTTGGGTATTGGCTGTTCAAACAGTAAGATACTCTATCTCCCTTTTGCTTTACAACTGCGTAAATCAGTAAAAGGATATTTACTTGTGATCAATTATTATACTAAATCAACTGCTGCAAGATACCACAGAACTTGTATTTCAACTTCTAAAATTAAAATTCAGCCTTGAAGATTCTGGCTTCACCACTGATGCTTTTCTATATCCCTAGCATTTTCTTTCCCCCCACATTGGAAAAGAGTTTTCAAAAAAAAAAAAAATTCAGACATGTCAAGTGAAGGAATCTTTTCATTCTCAGAGTGTTTCTAATTCTCAGAGTCTCCCAGGAAAGAGGAAGTTCCTCTGCTTACATTCCTTGTTTTGATGTAAGTCTGCTGTAGGTCTGCTCACTCCAGATCTGCTAATTGTCTTCTACATAACTTCTGTGGTCACTGTAATGTGACAGACTATCCTCTTTCTAATCTGGCTGGAAGAAATTACATCTGTACTAACAAATGGGAGCCTGGGTTGTTAACATAATGTAGAAAAGACCCCAAAACAGCACAATATATTTTTATTTATTTATTTATCTATCACCTTTATATAGCCACCCATCTCGTGTAGTGACTCTGGGCAGTGTACACAATAAAACAATCCAAATACATAAAAACCAATTGAAAATACAAGCAAAATAAATTAAAAAGAGAAAAAACAAAATGACAAGGAAAAAAACATACAGAGAGTGCATTCTAATTAACCATCATGTAACCATCTAGTAGGCTCCACTCTATCATGGGATCCTCAGGCCAGTTGACAAAACCATGTTTTAAGGGTCTTGCAGAAGGCCAACAAGGTTGGGACCAGCCTCACCTCAGAGGGAAGGGTGTTCCACAGGGCAGGGGCCATGGCAGAAAAGGCTTTCCCCCTAGGTAACACCATGAATGAAACACCCTGGCCAACATACATCCCTTTTTCCTCTCTGATTTCTATGTACATATTGGTTGTTCACATTCTCTGTCCTATTTCAAGATTCAGAAAATGGGGCCCAGTATCACCAAAGTTCTTCAGGAGGGGAATTTCTCTGACAGTTTTTCAGGGGTTGGCTTTGCCATCATCAGTGGTAAACATGTTACTCCTTTTTCTCCCAAATCAAGAGGCAGCACTTTTGATAACTTGGCTGATGTTTCACGTTGTCCAGAATGGGCCATTCCAGACAGGTGACAGGCCTTCAGCTGGCAGAAAAGTATGCCAGCATAAATTGTACTGCCCCTATTGCCAATCCCTAATCTGCAGTAGTAATAAGACTCATGAAGGATGCTATCGTTAGGTATCTTTTTCAAACCAAGTTAAGGGAAGGGATTGGTGGATCTGCTTCCCATCAAGCATTGCCTGATGGCAGAAAAACTACTACTCTCCGTAACATGGAATGGAGCTTAGAACGTGGGCAGGTGCTTAGAATGGTCAGCTTTAAACCTGTTTTTTGATCTAGCACTCTTCTGAAAGGTCATTAAACCTGAGTGCAAAAGTATACCAGGTTGCATATGCAGAGGAGGGGTTATGCACAGCTGAAGCATTAGGAGTACTTCTTCCTTCTTCAGCTCACAGTCCTCCTTTGTGACTGTGACCAGCTAAGCTTTTTTTTTTTTAACATAGGTCTAGCACTCTTTTGAAAGAACACTAAACATTATGTGTTCAGAGATAGCCTGTCTTACATTTCATATGCATGGGGGAGGAGATGAGAGAACTCTCCTGCCCCACTCCCATTCTGTGGCTGGGCTTTTTAATCTCCCCTTCATAAAGCTTTGTTGCCACTGTGAAATGAAGTTCAGTAGAGCAGCAAGGCGAGTTTTGCTTCCATGATCCACATGACCTCCTCCAATGGTGTTTCTCTTCTACCAATTCCCTCCTACACTGCTGCTAGAACTGGAATGTACTAGCAGAAGAAGGAGGTAGATATCATGCTGGTACATCCTGGCATCTGTATATTGTTTGTCAGTACCCTCCTCCCATCAATGTCAGTATGCAGCAAAATACCCAGGAGGATCTAGAAGGAGATATAAAGAAGATTTACAAGATTCAAAGCCGGTTTTTTTCAGCATCTTCAAAGCACAGTGACAGGCCAAGTAATCTTCCATTGCCTTCCATTCTTGAACATAATACAGAGGACTTAGGTGGCTGGTAGCAAGCTCAGGTGTCAAAAAACAAGGGTTTTATTGTACTGTCCATTGATGCCATTAGGATCCTGGGGAAGTACACCTTGGGGTTGCACCATGGCCACTTATTCAACTGCGTGAGACCAGCTTTCCCAACATGCACTACCATGCAACATTCTTGAGTGCCAATTTGATCCTACCTAGGAGTAGAGGATATTGGTTTTGTAAAGCAACCCCTACCAATACTTCAGGTAATTATTCACATTGATTTCTTTGGCTAAATGTCTGCAGGGGTTCCAGCACAAAAAAACTCATCCAGGGTGCTCATTACACATTTCAAAAAACATCACAGAAGTATATCAATACTATATGTTTTAGTTGCTATGGAGTGCAGTTCTGCAGCAGTAAGGAATCACATTCATTATAGTGGTGGAGCTTCAGATTACACTGCTAACATTTTGTTTGCTTTCCACATGTGAGGATTTCCTAGTTACCATTCATTCAGTCCATGATTGATTGATGTGTGCTATCACATCAGTTTCAACTCTTAGCAAACATATAGATAGACCTTCTCCAGGAGGAACTGTCTCCAGCTGGCTCTTTAGATCTTCCAATGGTGCACCCATCACCACTGTAATCAAGTCTATCTACCTTGCTGTTAGTCATCCTCTTCTTCTCTTTCCTTCCACCTTTCACAGCATTATGGACTTCTCAAGAGAGCTGGGGTTTTGCATAATGTGCCCAAAATATGATAATTTGAGCCTTGTCAGTAATGCCTCGTGAGAACTCTGAATTGATATGTTCTATGTTTGTTTTCTTGGTTATCCCCAGAATTTAAGGAGCCGTCTCCAAAACTAACATTCAAAAGTGTTAATATTCTTTCTATCTTACTTCTTCAAAGTCCAACTTTCACTTCCATAGAGTGTCTCAGGGAAACCCACTGCTTGCACTATTCTGATATTTGTAGGTATAGACACGCTCACAGCATCTGAATATCTGTTTGTACATTGTGTGTTAAATATGCTGCTGTAGTACATGGGCATATTCACCTTTATCCTTGACAAAGGAACAACATTCCAGGCAGCTCCTGGGGTAGTTGCCAGTTCTGGGTGCTACAGAACTGCTGTCTAAACCACTGAATCACTTCCATCCTTGTTTCATTTCTTGTTTTATCATGTGCAAAAGGGACTAAAAATTTCAGAAGAGGAGGCTTCACCACTCTGTCATGAACTTGCCCCCTCAGCACTATCTTTGTTTATACAAATATAGACAAGAAATAGATTTCTATGTTTGCCCAGGCAGAATGAAATATATAAATACACCTCAAGTCAAAAGCAATTGTGAAATCAACAAAAATTGGAGGGAGGGACAAAAATCAGCCATCTGAGAATGACAGCAATTGTAGACACAGCACATCCGGAGGTCCCCATTTTGGGGAAGGCAATAGGGCTTTGCCAGATATTGACAAAACAATAGAAATGCTACATTTTTAAACTGACAAGGCAGTATTTGGAGCACCCTGCTGAGTTACTGCAAGAGTGACAGATGCAATGATTAAGTTTTCATCCAGATTTCAAGTTCCAATGATTTAGCTTTTATTCAGCAAAACAAATACCTAAAGTACACCAAGACACGATAGTCACATTATGCTCTCTGCTTATTTCTGTGAACTGGATTATCGGCTGGCAGAAATTATATAGGGGAAACTAGCAAAGCATACAATAATACACAGGGCATTCCAAATAGACCTACAGTCAGCTTTGGTGATGTAGCTTCTTGTTCTGTTTTTGTTTAACCTCTCTTTACAGAGACATGGAAGTGCAGAATGCAGACTGTGAACCTTGGAGGGGTCGAGGGCTAAAGAGTGGTTTACCCTAACCACACCCAACCAAGCTCTTTCCACTTCTACCCTCTCCCTTCCCCTACATTTTCACCCTTCTAACTCTTTATTATGAATGGGCAAAACAAATACCTGAATAACTACCAAACCAAGGTCTTCTAATTAGCAAGGCCCCTGAACTCAAGTAAGCCTCCCTAATAGCTTGCTTCGGGGTTTGCAGATGCTGCCTCATGAGTTATCTTAATCAACACTTGTATTTTTAGATGGGAACTAGGATGTAACTAGCCACAAAAGCTGATTAGAGCCAACCTCTGCTTTACTAACTGTGTGTTCTCACTGTAAGCAGAAAATCTAACCCATGTTATCAAAAATAAGATGACTGACATTTGACATCATTACTGGTCAACATTTATTATATGACCCTCCTTAAGAGGGTAGAACCTTGTATTCTGTCTCCAGTGCTGTTCAAATAAACTTGGCTGAAGTAGATTTGGGGTCTCCACTCATCAATTGGTCATGGGGAATTTACCCTTTCAATTAATATATGATATGTTGCTATATATTTACAGGAATGGGAGGGGGGAGGGACAGGAGCTCATCCTGTCCTTACCACTCAGTGTCCAGACAGAAGGAGACACACAGTTTCCTCTGGCCACATTTACAACTATCTCTGGCACTGATCTTTAATGGACTCCTTTTTGGTATCACTACATTAGATCATCTGCAATGCAGCACAATTTCCAATGCCATGCCTATCATCTCTCCCCCCATGCCATTAAAAACCATTCCTTGAGACAAGACAAGAAACTACCTCTCACCCATAGCAGTTCTGCTGCTTCTTTGGATAACTGCCCTGCTTTATACCACCATGCTACTTTCATCACATGTGCCTTCCACATGTGACAATTACTCCGCAGGACAAGTGCAGAGCCACAGTGCCAGCTGAGGCTATGAATAGTGCCCCATAAAATTGTGCAAAATACTTTGGAAGCATCCCGTTTCTCTTACTAGTTCTCATGTGCTACCTTTCTTGGGTTCCCAGCTTCCTGAGAACTTCTCCATAGAGTCATAGAAGGTACTTCAGAAGTTATTTAGTCTAAGCCTTTGCTTAGTGCAGGATCCACTAGAACTTCCTTGACAGATGACCATCCAAACTCTGTTTGAAGACTTTGCATTTTACCAAGTGACATGGTAAGACTTAGGCATATGATACAGACTACATCTCACATCGGCAGTAAATATGCATTGCTGAAAGGACAGCACTACATACCTTTTGATGGTCTCTCAGGCAAACCACACTCTTCAAGAGGACATGCTTCATCACTAGGCAAACCTTCATCACAGTTTTCCCCACTATATTCTTCCTACACCAGACTGATAGGCACCGTCTGTGTTTGATGTCTGCATTGCAAAGTGTGCCATTTTGTCATCCACTGGGTTTTCCTGGCACAGATTTATGTTTTGTCTCTGACGTGGCTGTAGCTGGTTTGCAGTCTCAAAGTAGGGGTTATGTACCATCCTGAAGTTAACCTTCTACTCTTATTGTCCCCCAAAAAACATACTCAGTCCACCAACATAGTGGAAAAGGATAAGTCAGGAAGGGAACTGCAGCACTTCCATTAGAAAGAGTCTATTAAAGACAGATCAGCTTGTAGCAGAAAGAACTGAAGCCTCCATGAAGTTCTCACTCAGTTTGCCAAGGGCTGTGCTATTATGTCTGCTTTTACATCAGCCCAGATTTCTTCCTCCTCATTCACATTTGCAATGATGCATACGGCACTTAGGCCATTTTCCAAAAGGACCCTGGAACTGAGTTCCCTCCCACATCCCTATTCCTATTACCTGTGAGTTCCTGCTCAAGGTAGTCTCCGTGGTTAATTGTACAAAGATTGCCTAACCCCATTCTGGGTGCCACATTGGATGCAAGAGAAGAAGCATCATGGTCTATTTAAACCATCATCATCCCTTCTGTGAGTCTGTGCATAGTGATACTATGCACCACACATTAATGAACCCTGTTTGCTTCCTTCTGGAAAACATGGTACAACTGTGGACAGTATGGACACATAGCTGGGTAATTTCTAAATCCTGAGAGGTGAGCCTTGATGTGCTATATCTTTGTTTTTCTCCAGCGTGTCAGATTGTGTGGTTAGTGAAGCACAACTCTTGCTGTACTTATCCTCTCCCCATAGTTCCATCAGTACAATAGTCTCAGTCTTTTTCCAATAGAAGAGAATATGTGTAGCTCAGGGTTGAGCAGTTCAACTCAGTCTTTTTCCATATACCCTCCACTGGCATTTTTGTGTGCTGCATTTTTGGCTGGCTCATGTTCGGAGTGAGGAAACAATTGCTCATAGCCTGTCTATGAGCTAGGAAGGAACACTTAAAGTACAAGCAGTAGAGAGTGACCTAGTTCTGCAAAGAAATTGTGGGGCTGGCAGTGAATGGCCAGGGAGTTCTGAATTCATTCATTAAGAGCACCTGGAAGTAGCTGATGGACAACCATGGAAAACGCATGCTCTAGAGCAGATTTCTATAATCAGGCAGTCATGGTTAACCAACACATCCTAACAACTAGGGCACAAACTCATCACAGTAGAATTGCTATGACCGGAACTCTGTATAGTCAGTTGGAAGAAAATTCATAGGAGACATTGGTGATTACTCATGGCTTGGGATTTTTTAAGTATAAATTCACCCAGTGTTACTACCTGCTTGGGTTGTGGCAATATTCCAAACTCAACAGGTTTTTAATGAATTCTTTGAAAACAAAATCCAGACTGATTTAAGACTTGCCCTCAGGTTTTGATGCCTACAAGGTAAACAAGGAATTTTTTATTATATTTTTTATCTCTAAATATTTTGGAGTTCTTCTCCAAGAGACTGTTGGAATCCTCAGAGGAACATGGAACATTGCAGGTCACATAAGTGTTCCAGAAAGCTATCCTTTAAAGAAGGTCTATCTCAGAAGAGTCCTACTGTCTGAAGAAAAATGAGTCTAAATTGCTTCTTAGAAATAAAACATAAGCTTAAAAACTTGTCACCATTGGAAGATTTTAGCATAAAAGAAGAAAGGTAGCTGGATTTGCTGCCAGTAAACTTTGTAGAAGAATTCTTTTATATCCCTATTTAAGACCAGAGAGATTCAACTTGTAAAGCACATTGTGTTTCAGCAACCTGAAATGCAACTTGATTAGTCTATAATTAAAAATTCAAACCATCTCACAGAAGAAAATTATCATGTCAACTGGCTGAGTAAAGTAGAACCACTGAAGAAAAAGAACGGTTCAGTTTGTGGGCTTTATTTTATTCTCAGAGTTCTTATGTGCTAGTTTATCACAAACAATAGTAACACTTGAAAGCTCCATAATTACGTCATTTACTTTTCAGAGCAAGAGGGCCTGCCTATTATCCCGTTGTTCTAACAGATCATAGCATCGTTGTTGCTCTGAAAATACTCAGAAGATCGGGGGGGGGGGGGGGGCAGGGGGCAGAATCAGGCTTCTGGTCTGCAATCTATTTTTTTGTGGAAGAAACAGAAGAGTGATAGTTGAATTCCAACCTAATTGATGCATGTGATCTCTGTGACCTTTTTTGCAGCCTTTGAAACCTACGACATTGTGCCATCAAAAAACTGACCTTTAAGGCAGCTGCTTTAGACAGCACTGAGTTCTAAAACACCACAAAAGAACCTAAAAATTTGGAACTTACCTTTTCCAGCAGTGTCACTCAGTCACTGTATGTTCCTTGTGGCCTTCAGTAGCTTTTGTTTCTTCTCTTTGTGAAGAGACAGAGAGAGAGAGAGAGACTCTGACTCTGTCAGGAAGAGATAAATAGTTCTAGAAGAGCTCGGAGTTCCTAAATTACAGAAAGCTTTTGGAATTAGACTTTCAGTGGTAGATATTTCTGGGACAGGAGGATGCATGCAAACATGGTCTAAAACCATCCTCGGTTGCTTGTCTGTTTGTTTAACTAGAAACTGCATTAAAGCGTGTGTCTCCCAAACAAAGAATGATAAATGTTTGGTCCTGGACCTGAAATGCATCCTGAAAATAAAATAAAATTTCTTAATCTCTATTGTCATACCAGAATCACGTATGACAGAAAAAATAATTGTTCTGGCAACTGAGATGTAAAACTCCCTGAAATGTGGATTTGACTGGGATCAAAAGTACCCGAGGGATGAAAATTCCTAAGATCATTTTCCAAGGCTGCGCTATAAGTTAAAATCAGTATATAGAGCTAGGCTGCCCCTTGGCTAAATAAATACTCCAAATTTAACTGTTTCTGTTGCCCTGACATGTCTTTAAAGATTGTTCTCCTTCTGCTACAGTGTATTATTCATCCCCAACACAGTCCATTATTACTGGAAGGAAACACCTGGAATGCCATTTTTCATGAAAGGATGTCATATAAAATAATGTTGTATTATAGTATATTAATGATTCAGTGAAGTATAATGTACACAGTTGATTTGTGCTATGTATAAACTCTTCTGGGGAAGCCACTCAGCTGCTGTTCTGTAAGCAGATGTTTGTACTGTGGTTGGACAGTCAAAAGGCATTAATTTTGCTCTATCTCATTAATAGCTACTAAACATGGGTCAGCGCACAAAGGATAGGAGCACCATTAAAATGTGGTCTGGGCTTTGCTCCCTGCTTTGCCCTGGGTTTAAGCATCCTTCAAAACTTGCTAGGGCAGTGTTTCTCAACTTCAGCAACTTTAAGATGTGTGGACTTCAACTCCCAGAATTCCCCAGTCAGCATGCTGGCTGGGGAATTCTGGGAGCTGAAGTCCACACATCTTAAAGTTCCTGAGGTTGAGAAACATTGTGCCAGGGCTTTGCTTTCTGCTTGGGAGTGCAGAGCCTGGTTTCATTTTTTTCTGGATCCTTCAAGTAATGGTCCACTGAACTCGATTCTTTTTCCCAACCAGTGACTATCTTCTTATACTTTGCCACTGAAAATCATGCCAGAGAGAGAGAGAGATTGGAAAGGAATTGGCTGAGTAATTTTGGAGTGTGCCTTTCATTGTCCTTTTTTATACTTGTCAGCCAAGCCTCTGCTTTGGACATTGTATGATGCACCTCCCTCTGGGTCTTCAGCTCAGCGTTTCCCAGGCTGGAGCTTCCCTGGAGGCTCCAGGCATCTATCTGCAGGCAGCTGTCTGCCTCTGTCCCCACCTGCCTTGGGTTTTGGGTGAAGCACATCCCTCTGTCTGGGTTTCCTTCTCTTCTCCCAGGAAAGCCTCCAGCCTTCACCTTCTTCTCCATCTGGGGCCACAAACTGGCACCTGCCCTCTCCAATGGCTCAGCACACAGACAGTGATGTCTTTCTCCAGCCACCAGATTTCTGCACAGTCTCTCCATAACTCACAGTTACTCGTGCCGAGTCACCTCCTGAATGGCCTATTGTAATGTGCTCTACAGGGGGCTGCCCTTGAAGAGCATCTGGAAGCTTCAACCAGTGCAAAATGCAGCAGCATGGGCAGTTATGTATGCCCGTAGGATGACATGCATTACACCTCTGCTCCGTGAGCTGCATTGGTTGCCAGTTTGCTTCCAGGTTCAATTCAAGGTGCTGGTTTTGACCTTTAAAGTCTTACATGGAGTGGAACCAGGATATCTGAGGGACCACCTCTTCCCAATTATATCTACCCATCCCATCAGGTCTGGCAGGAGGGGTATGTTACAGGTCCTGTCTATTAAAGAGTTCCATCTGAGTCCTGCATGGGTTTTTCCAGCAGTCTTGAGGATCCTGTGGAAGCAAGAAGACTGTGAGATGGTTACATTGTGTATAGGATGTTGGTTCATTCTCCCACGGTCTTACTTATATTTATGTTTAATTGTTTTTAATGGTTGTTTAGACTTGTTTTTAACTGTTTGTTTTATTGTAAACTGCCCAGTCACATTTGTGAAATGGGCAGCTACATAAATCTGATTCATTGATTGACTGATCGATAGGTAGGTAGGTAGGTAGGTAGGTAGGTAGGTGGGTGGGTGGATGGATGGATGGATGGATGGATGGATGGATGGATGGATGATAGGCACTTTCTGCCTTGATACCTCAAAGTGGGACACGGGCTCAAACATGGAAACGTGTCTCTCCATCTTCTCTCTCTCTCTCTCTCTCTCTCCCCCTCCCTCCCTCCCTCTCCCTTTCTCCAGCAAGATGTCCCCCAGCAACTGAAGAGGTAGGTAAAGTCTACTAGGCTTGGCCAATGGGAATGCTGCCTCCATCTGCCCTTGTGACAGCAGAGCCATTTCTCCCCATTCCTTCCTCTCTCCTTCTGCTGATTCATGCCAGCACAACAGCAGCCAGCCTGGCCACAAAACCCATATGCCACAGCACATTTAATTAAAGAGAAGTTTCTGAGGAAATTAAAAAATATATATTGTTTACTTGTTAACACAGTATAATTTATGGTTTCATTTGATTTAAGTCAGAATAAAGGTCCAACAGATGATAGATAGATAGATAGATAGATAGATAGATAGATAGATAGATAGATATAATAAAACTAATATATGAGATTCATATGGATTAAAATCAGAGTAATATC
Source organism: Liasis olivaceus (assembly GCA_030867105.1). Taxonomy (NCBI): domain Eukaryota; kingdom Metazoa; phylum Chordata; class Lepidosauria; order Squamata; family Pythonidae; genus Liasis; species Liasis olivaceus. The sequence continues at coordinate 21,507,651 of CM061353.1, read as the reverse complement.
TGCTTTATTGTGGACCAGGTTTCTCCATTCTGATGACTTAAAGTTATATTAAACTATAAGTCCTAGAATTCCCAGTTGCTATGGCCATAGCCAAGCTGGCTGGAAGATGTAAAAGTGATGATTCAATTATATCTGGAAGGCACCAAGCTGGGAAAAGCTGAGTAAATTAACAATAGCCAGGATTTCATTTTGAAGGATAATTCCATTTCCAGAATAGGCTTATAGCATGTAGTCCTCCACATTCATCACGGTCTTACCCAGAGGCATCAGTGAGAGGGTGGCAGCACATATAAACAGGGCTTCAATAACAGGGGTGCAGCCACCATTTTGACTTTTCTGCCTCTCTCTGTGGATGCACAGCATGCACATCCACTCCATCACATTGTTCTGCTTTATGCATTCCTCAGCTGCTGTCCATCAAAAGATGTATCACCTAAATTTGGGATATACACTAATGTATGACATCAAGAGGCCTCCGATTCTGCAACATTTTGTGCGATTAGGGCAGCACTGCACTCAGTTTCATATTTTCTTCTTCAACAGCCACAGTATTTCCAGAAAGATCTGAACCAATAGTTTACAGATATGAATCCCATTTTCACAAAGTTTGCAGTCCCAATTTTAAAGAGAAGCTACTCTAAATCTTTACCCCCCCCCCACTGCATGCCTGCAGATTGATGATATAACACTCTCTCTTTCATAGATTTCAACATTTTCACTAATAGGGACATGAAATTTATACATTTTATAAGAGATATACAGTTTATACATTCTCACTCCGTGGTTTATTGACTAAGTATGACTATCCCATCCATTATGAGACGCTCCTGAAGCCACATCAGCGTAAATGTATCTATCCTGCAATTTCCTATAAGGCTGTAACTCTGAAGCAGATATGTTAGTGAACTGACTATAATATAAGTTGCTCAATTAAATCTGTTAATCAATATATGACTTTTCAGATCTAACAGCTTGTTAAAGTGTGTGTGTGTGTGTGTGTGTATTGGGGAGGGAGGGACATTTAGAATGTTTAATCCTTTAAATACATTTGGCTGTGCCCTGTAGCTACATTTCCCCAACATTTACTTGTGGATAGTCAGGGGTGAGAAAAAGTAAGGGCAAACAGACATTTGAACTCTTTAATGGTATTAGGGCAAAAGCAAACAGAGAAGTATAGAAGATACATGCTAGGGTGCCACCTGAAAATGTTTCTTGAGCAGAAGAAGTTTTAGGAATCCTTCCAGAAGGGGAATTTGTCTTGCATGCATAGACAAAAACTTATAATCTGAGCTACCAAGCTTTTCTTCTGTATTTTATTTTATGTTTTATATAATTAAAATGTGTGCTGACATTTGCTTCAGTTCTGTGCAAAGATTTAGCTGCAGGCTAGAAGATTGCAAGTCAAAGCATCCTTGGAAGGTTCTCAGTAAATTAGCCAGTGCCTGTACATCTGAACTGCTTATAGCAATCTTTGTTCTCTGTGTTGAATCCCCATGTTCTTCACTTCCAGCTTCCTCTCTAAAAATGAATCCTCATTAAATTCAGTCTTTTTCACATTCATCATCTCTTATACCATGCTCCAGTTACTGGGTTCATTAAATAAAATATCAGAGAAAAGGACAGCTGTTAGACTTCGAAGAAGGGAGGTGCTATTTGGAGTGGTTAAACTGGTTTACCAGAAAATGCTGAACTACAACTCCCAGCAGCCCCAACCAGCATGGACAGTAGTGATGGAGCTGGTCAAAAGAAAAACTGGACCTCAAATATACAAAAACAAAAGACACATAAATTGCACCTATTGCTGGAAGTAATATGGTACCTATGCATCATTTTTCAGCTATCTTCAGTGTGGAAGAGGCAAATTAAGCCATTTCTGATCAGTTTCTTAAGCGAGCAAATATACTTCTGAAGTTTGCCAGCATCAGAAATAACAACTGTTTACATTCTGTATTAATACTTTTAAAGCTAAGATGTCCAGTCTCTTGCTTTTTGGCTTGCAATTCATATTTACAAAGAAATAGGACCAGCACATATTAGACTGTGCTGTTTTAGATTGTGGCTAAAATTGGCTTTTAATGAGGAATCTGGTTGTGCAATCATATCAATATTCTTTTCTGTGCTTTGATTTAATCAACATAGCTCAGAAAGGAATACATAGAAATTTCCAGCAAATGTTTACACGCACAGTAATCTGAACTAAGTCTATCAATAAAAAATGAATAATCTGATCGTGAATGTCTTTCATGCTATTCTACAAACATAATCTATATGGATCTGCAAAATTGATATTTATGCCCATCCATAAGTATTCACAAATCCAGCATTATTCCATAGGCACCACTGATAATCTCCTTGTAGGAAACATTCTGATCAACCTGAGATCAAGAGAAGAGATTATGGGAATGCTGCAGATGTAATATATATTGATTTCAGCAAGGCAGTTGACAAAGTATATATTACATTCTGATTAGCAAGCTAATTAAGTGTTAGCTGGATGGAATGACAACTAAGTCAATAAACAGTGGGCTCTTAAACTGCTTTAAAAGATTGCTTATCCATGGTTCCTCATCATACTGGAGTGAGATTTCAAGCGTGGTACCATAAGGCTCAGTCCTGGTCTTTCAACTCTTCAATGTTTTTGTTAATGATTTGAATGAAGAGGTGGAGGGATTGTTTATCAAAGTTGCAAATAATACAACAAATACTTTCTAAAACAGAAATAAAGATCAAAGAGAAGGAGACTGATGAGATGTACAGTGTTTATGTAAAAAGAGTTATAAGCATTTTTAAATTGGCTTCCATACATATTACTTGATTATGTGCAATCAAGTTGATGTCCATTCTTAGCAATCATACAGATAAACCTTCTCCAGGATGATTTGTCCCCAACCTGGCCCTTCTGGTCTTCCAACAATGCAACCATCACTGCTGTTATCAAGTCCATCTACAGGTGAAACTCGAAAAATTAGAATATCGTGCAAATGTTCATTTATGTCAGTATGGCAACTCAAAAGGTGAAACCAATATATGAGATAGACGCATTACATGCAAAGCAAGATATGTCAAGCCTTACTTTGGTATAATTGTGATGATTATGGCGTACAGCTTATGAAAACCCCAAATTCACAATCTCAGAAAATTAGAATATTACATGACATCAATAACACAAGGATTGGAAATAGAACAATATCGGACCTCTGCAAAGTAGAAGCATACATATGTACTCAGTACTTGGTTTGGGCCCCTTTTGCAGCAATGACTGCCGCAATGCAGCGTGGCATGGATGCTATCAGCCTGTGGCACTGCTGAGGTGTTATGGAAGACCAGGATGCTTCAATAGCGGTCTTCAGCTCCGCTGCATTGTTCGGTCTCATGTCCCTCATCTTTCTCTTGGCAATGCCCCATAGATTGTCTATGGGGTTCAGGTCAGGCGAGTTTGCTGGCCAATCAAGCACAGTAATCCCATGGTCATTGAACCAGGTTTTGGTACTTTTGGCAGTGTGGGCAGGTGCCAAGTCCTGCTGGAAAATGAAGTCAGCATCCCCATAAAGCTCGTCTGCGGAAGGAAGCATGAAGTGCTCCAAAATCTCCTGGTAGACAGCTGCGTTGACCCTGGACTTAATGAAGCACAGTGGACCTTCACCAGCAGATGACATGGCTCCCCAAATCAACACAGACTGTGGAAACTTCACACTGGACTTCAAGCATCGTGCATTGTGTGCCTCTCCATTCTTCCTCCAGACTCTGGGTCCTTGGTTCCCAAATGAGATGCAAAAGTTGCTCTCATCAGAAAAGAGGACTTTGGACCACTGGGCAACAGACAGTTCTTTTTTTCTGTAGCCCAGGTAAGACACTTCTGATGTTGTTTGTTCTTCAGGAGCGGCCTAACAAGAGGAATATGACATTTGAAGCCCATGTCCAAGATCTGTCTGCGTGTGGTGGCTCTTGATGCACTAACTCCAGCCTCAGTCCACTCCTTGTGAAAGTCCCCAACACTTTTGAATGGCCTTTTCCTGACAATCCTCTCCAGGCTGCGGTCATCCCTGCTGCTTGTGCACCTTTTTCTACCACACTTTTCCCTTCCACATAACCTTCTATTGATGTGCTTTGATACAGCACTTTGGGAACATCCAACTTCTTTTGCAATGACCTTTTGGGGCTTTTCCTCCTTATGGAGGGTGTCAATGATGGTTTTCTGCACAACTGTCAGGTCAGCAGTCTTTCCCATGCTTGTGATTCCTCCTGAACCAGCCTGAGAGACCATTGAAAGGCTCAGGAACCCTTTGCAGGTGTTATGGATTCATGAGCTGCTTAGAGTGGGACACTTTGAGCCTAGAATATTGAACCTTTTCACACTATTCTAATTTTCTGAGATTGTGAATTTGGGGTTTTCATAAGCTGTACGCCATAATCATCACAATTATACCAAAGTAAGGCTTGACATATCTCGCTTTGCATGTGATGCGTCTATCCTCATATATTGGTTTCAACTTTTGAGTTGCCATATTGACATAAATGAACATTTGCACGATATTCTAATTTTTCGAGTTTCACCTGTATCTTGTTGTTGGTCAACCTCTTCTCTTTCTTTCAATTTTTCCAAGCATTATAGGCTTCATAGACAGCCAGCAATTTGAACAATATGTCCAAAACATGATAATTGAGTCTGGTTATTTGTGCCTAAAGTAAGAAATCTGGATTGATTTGTTCTATTATACATTGGTTTTCTTGGGTATCCATGGCATTCACAGGAGTCTTCTCCAACACCAAAGTTCAAAAGGTTTTTTATCCTGCTTCTGAAAGGTCCAACTTTCCCTTCCACAGAATGTAAAGAAAAAACCACTGCCTGCATGATTCTGATTTTTGCAGTTATAGACACATAATGGTATTTGAATATATTTTCCAAGCCCTCCATTGCGATCTGCCAAGTGCTAATCTGCATCATATTTCTTGATTGCTATTTCCTTTCTTGTTGATAATTGATTCTAAAAAACAGAAGTTATCCACCATTTCAGTAGTTTGGTTGTAAATTCTAAGGCTGTTGCTGTACTGTTGTCATTAGTTTGGTCTTTTTATATTTAATCGTGGTCCCATTTTTTACTGTGCTCTTGGTTTTCATTATTAGAGCTTCCAATTCATTTGCATTTCCAGAAGTAATGTCATCAACATAGTACAGATTTACCCACTTTTAAAATCATGCTCCCCTTCTCCCAGGCCATCCTTCCCCAATACATATTCAGCATATAGATTGAATAAATGAGGAGAGGTATACAGCCTTTGCCAATTTTTCATCATGTTCCATTCAGATTGTAGCTTCCTGTCCTATGAATAGGTTTCACAAGAGGACAATGAAATGTTCTAGGATTCCTATTTTCCTAAAGACATGTTCCATAGTTTAACATGGCCAACACAATCAAAGGTCTTTAAGTAATCAACAAAGCACATATAAACTTCTTTTTGGTATTTGGCTTTCTGAATTATTCAGCGTGCATCAGAAATAATGTCTCTTGTTCTCAGCCTTTTCTAAAACCAACTTGAACACCTGGCATCTCCCTTTCTGTGTAGGGCTCTAATCAGTGTTGGATGATTTGAAACAGTATTTTGCCAGCATGTGAAATTAAGGATATTATGTGATAGTTTGCACACTCGGTTAAATCTCCCTTCTTTGGTCCTGGTATGTAGACTGATTTGTTCCAATCTGTTAGCCACGGTATTGTTCTTCAGATTTGTTGACATAGTTTGGTTAGAGCTTTTGCTGATTCTTTTTTGTCGTTGTTGCTTGCCATATTTCTGTAGATATTCCATAAATTCCAAGCCATCCAACTTGGTAGTGACTGGAGGGCTGATCTAATTTCATCTTCTAGTAGTAGAGGTTCTGGTAAGTAGGGAATTCCTTCTAGAGTATCTTGGATGTTGACATAACTACTGTACTGTTCAGTATACTCTTTCTTTGTTTTATTTTCTTTGAAACAACTCCTATCTTACCACTGGTGTCCTTTAGCATATCAATGTGAGGATGGAACCTTTTTCTGAGTTTTGAGATCTTTTGAAAGACTTTCCTTGTTTTTCCATGTCTGTTTCCATTTTTGATATTTTTACAGATGTCATTGTAATATTACTTTTTAGAAGCTCTCTGTAATTTGATATTGGAGGAAGAAACATCAGTAACTATGTGCTATGCTGATATGTCATAAACACACTAGTAGCCTACAAGATCTTCAACTCTTTCTCACTGGTATGTCGAGTGCCATATGAATTGAGGAACCATCATCTAGCACTAAAGCATCAATTACTTTGTCTTGTCTATCTGTGTTGTGTTCTTGGTAAAATACAGGAGAAGTTTATCATTGCCTTCTCCCATGCAGTACAAAATAATTTCTCTGGAGTCGCCACTATAGCAATCGCCTACTTCCAACATATTTCTAGATCACTGCTCTCCAGTGCAAATGCTTGCTTGCTTTAGCTGGGCAGCAGGGGTAATCTTCAAGCCTAAGATGACTTCACTGGAAATATATTTTGGCATATGGTCATAGCCTTCTTTGCTTATCACTCCCAGGAATGTCCACACACACACACACACATGCGCACCATGATGAGGCAGCATAGCAGGACTTGAGGGGAAATATATTTACATATGCAGATTTAATGCAAATCAGTGCCCACTTGAATGTGCAAATGATTGCTCCATTGATCAATAGGAGATTATTTTCTAAGCACTTACAGCTCAATTATCCTTGTGCGTCACAGACTAATAGCTTCAGTTTGTTATGGAGTCACTGTCAGTATTTTGACTGGCATTTTCTTAAAATTTAAATTTTTCTGTTGTGTGTGTCTGTGTGTGTGTGTGTGTGTGTATCTTGTTTTTGTATAAGGCATTCATCTTCTCTTGTTAAAGGATATAGCTGCTTATGACATCGTTTCCTAACTCACTAAGATAAAGCTGATCATTTATAAACTTTCTACTTATACCATAACAATTACAGATAAAGAGTTCAATAAATCATATTTTTTTGGTGAAACTATGATAATAAAACAGCATGAATTAAATCTGGAAATCTCTGTTCAGAGTTAGCTATATAAATTATCTCAACTTTCTATTCAATAAGCTTCAACTCAGGAAAAGAACAGTGGTGGAAAGGAATGGTATTCTAGTTCATCCAACTTCCCAACAATGGTATTCTAGTTCATCCAAGTACTGAGTATTAATGCCTAATATTAATTTCAGTTTCAAGGTAAGACAAGTGTATTATGTTAACAATGTCAGCAATATGTAGTCTCTTTTCCATATTTAGGGCAGTCCCTAATGCAGTCATCCTGAAACTACTCAGTGTTCAGATTTGAGATTGCTTGGAAGCCCAACAGATGCCACCTTGAGCGCCATTATTTAAAAAAGGGATATGAAATTGTCTCAATAAATAAATAAATGAAAACCGTAAAGTTATTAGATCATCAGGGCCATTACTGTTTGCTGTACTTCTCAAAGATTATTCATGTTCTGGAATATTTAGAAAGGAGGTCATATTTCAAATGTAGAAGGTTAAAGTTTAGTTCCTGGCATCAGTTTTAAAGCCTTGAAAGCCTTAGAGACAGCCTTCACAGAATCTCCAAAAGTTATACTGAAATCATCTGGCACCATGGGGTGATGTATCATCAGTATGCTGATGATACCCAACTATACATCTCCATCCCAGGTGCCTTAAGTGACGCTGTGACTGCCCTCTCATGGTGCCTGGAGGCTGCGGGGGCCTGGATGGGGGACAACAGGCTTCAGCTGAACCCTGGTAAGATGGAGTGGCTGTGGATACGGGGAGCCTCAAGATCTAGGAGCTTGTCATCTTTGGTTCTTGACGGGGTTGCACTACCCCAGCAGACCCGGTGCATAATCTGGGGGTTCTCCTGGACTCACGACTCCTGCTTGAAGAGCAGGTGGCAGTCGTGGTCAGGAGGGCCTTTGTACGACTTCGTGTTGTGCGGCAGTTACGCCCCTTCCGGGATCAGGAGGACCTCCGTACAGTCACTCATGCCCTGGTCACCTCCGGGTTGGACTACTGTAATGCGCTCTACATGGGGCTACCCTTGAAGAGTATCCGGAAGCTACAGCTGGTACAGAATGCGGCGGCGCGGACAGTTCTTAATGCCCCTCGGAGGGCACGTATAACACCGCTGTTGCGTGAGCTGCATTGGTTACCAGTTTGTTTCCGGGTCCAATTCAAGGTGTTGGTCATCACCTTTAAAGCTCTTCATGGCATGGGACCAGGTTATCTGAGGAACCGCCTTGCCCCGGTCATTTCAGCCCGCCCCACTCGGTCCAGCAGAAGGGGCAGGTTGCAGACCCCACCAGTCAAGGAATTTCGATTGGTGGGGTCTAGGCAGAGAGCCTTTTCTGCTGCAGCGCCCACCCTATGGAACATCCTGCCTCCTGAGGTGTGGTGTGCCCCCTCCCTCATGGCCTTCAGGAAAGGGCTCAAATCCTGGCTCTGCCAGAAGGCCTGGAGGCCAGAGGGGGACCCGCACCTGTGGAGATGACTGGTGAGATGATGGGTTGTCCCCCCCCCAGCATCTTACAGGGTTTTTAGGGCTAAAATCATAGGAGGTTTTTAGGGCATTTTTAATATATGTTTTTTTAATTATTTATAGATTTTAGCCATGTTTGGAGAGACTTGTGTTTTCTGTGTTTTTTCTTCTTTTTTATTATTGTGAGCCGCCCAGAGTCACCCATTGGGGGAGATGGGCGGCATAGAAGCCTGAAAAATAAATAAATAAATAAATAAATAAATAAATAAATAACTGACTTGGTGGAAGCGGAAAAAAGATCAAATACGTGGAGAATAAACATGTTATCTAGATTTAATTTGATCATAGCAAACCATTAATGTTGATTAGGGGAGACAAATCTATCATTTCTGTCTTAGCTCTGCCCATGCACCCTAGCTAATATGGAAAATGGATAAACCACTTTTTTAATGCACATGTGTATGTATCTTATCAATTTATTGGATTTGTTAAGGCTGCCCAACTCCCAAAAGACTCTGGGTGGCATACAATAAGTCTAATAGATAAGTTAAACATGAAACCAAAAACCAAATGACTGCCCAGATTAAAACAACATCCCCTGCCATGCAAGAAAGACTTAACAGGGGCTCTACAGACACCTTAATCCCAGGACTGGAAGCAGAGCAAGGTCTTAAGAGATTTCTGGAACCCTAGGAGAGTGGGAGCCATGCCTAGGAGGGTGGGAATAATTTCTAAGAGGATGCTCCAGGGGGCTGTCTTCAAATTCAACCCAACATATCCAAGCATTCCCAATTCTTATTCCATGGCCGATGGTTGTCCGGGAGGAAGGGGAAATTACCTATCGTATTCAAGATCACCATTGCCGAGCATTTCTGGGGACTTAGTCATAGGAAACCCTGGATCTGGTACACACACAGCTGTTTCCTCCTTAATCCCATCCACAGAAACCCTTGATTCAGGTTTTATTCTCGTATCACTTTTGAAAGAACCATTTTCCACCTCCTGCAACAGCATGGCAGGGCATTCTTGTGCAGTGGCAGCTTCTCTTCCCCCAGCTCCATAAGAAAACAGCAGTCTGCCATCTTCAGGCTATCTTTGATGGTTTTGATCAGTCAACTTTGGGGGTTTATGTAAGTCGTGTCATTATTTATTTAATAGTAGCAAAAAGAAGATATCCTTTTAAGAAGTCAAAAGCGCTCAGCCTGAACTGAAATAGAACCGCTTTCTCTCTTTTTCCCCTGCTTTTTTTTCCTTGGTAATTTTCTACTGCCAGCAGTCCTGAGCTGGAGTTATTTTTCTTTATCTCTAAGTGCCTGGATTCATAGAAGCTTATTGACAACTGCACATGCTATAAGCAGTCTATGTTCAGAAAACACAAAAAGTATATGCAAAGGAAGCTCTATAAATAATTTGACGGTGATGTTGTCAATGTTTACTAGTTAGTTTACATTGGTTTGAGTAATATAAACACCATTTATCACTGACTTTCCAGGTTGGCTTTTTGATTTCTATGCTTCACTGCCCCATTTTATGGGTCCTATTAATGCATAGAAATAAAATGGAACAATATTATGTTACAAGCAAGCCATCTGTGTTGCCTTAATTACTGGGAAAATGCATGCATTTGAACTAGTTTCAGAATCCAGTCCTATCTACAATTACTAGCTGTTGCCAGACAGATCAAATAATAATAATAATAATGATTGCCCTGGTAGATGCAGGTAAAGTCAAAGGACAAGACTTGCTTGCGATTCAAGGCAAGAAGACCAAGGGGTCTGACTTTTCTTCAGTATAATCAATGCTCTCCCCACGGTATAAAATTACTAACTACAAATTGTTCTGAGAAAGAAAGATACAACTGATTCAAGCTTTACAAGTAACCAGACTTCATTTACTTATTCCTGAAATCGATACAGATATTTGGAATATCAGGCAAGGTAGGATGAGAATTTATTTATTTATTTGTTTGTTTGTTTGTTTATTTAATTAATTAATTTCTATAGCCGCCCATCTCAACCAAGTAACTCTGGGCCACGAACAATTCTAAAACAATAAAAACAGGTAAAACGATTCAAAAAATAATATGAACAGTAGCCGAGAAAATTATCATGATGCTTGATTGTATATAAATTCTCAATAAAGGCCATTTTCAAAAATCAAATAAGCAGCCAGGGAAAAGAAATTATCCTACCCAGACTTCTTCCTAATTTACTAGTTCTCTATATCCATGGACATTACCTGACCTGCATTTTGAGGCCATATAATCCAAGGAAATATTTACATTCTTATATGTATGAACAATAACTTTTGACTTATTTCTTATTTAAGATCTTAATATGTAGATCTGTAATCGCTTTAGATACTTTGCTTTAGGTAATGTGTAGTTTTACTTTACAGGATATAGTATTTTAGACTCACATTTGTATCGTTTATTATTACACATCATTATAGTTGTATATGTTGTATTTTACTATGATTGAATTTGGCCAGTGAAATTGGCTCTGAATTTTATTCTGTTCTTTTTTTCATCTTGCTCCTTCTTTCACTTTTTTGTCAGAATGTACTAATATTCACAAATTACCTCATAAATGAAATAAAAATGAAAAGAAGGAAGTGAGATAAACATATTTGCCCATTCGTAATTAGTGCTGAAGAACCAAAACCAGGTTTAAACACTTGGTAAATCTGCTGTTCTGTTCTGTTCTTTTTTCTTTTCTTTTTGAGAGCCAGTTTGGCCTAGTGGTTTAGGGCAGTAGACTAGGAGCAGAAAAACTTGAGTTCTAGTCCTGTCTTAGGCACAGAAGCCAGTTAGGTGACTTTGGACCACTCACTCTCTCTCAGCCTTGAATATAAAGCAATGGCAAACCACTTCCAAAAATGTTGTTTTGAAAACTGCAGGAACCTGTCCATACAGACAACAGGAGTCAAGTCTGACTCAATCCTCCTCCTCCTCCTCCTCCTCCTTTCCTTGCAGTACTTTCAAAAAGTGGTGGCATTCTCCTACTCCTCTAAATTCTTAATTTGGTGTCTGATGTCTTTACTTCAAAGTGGTATCTAAATGTATGCCTTAGCCCTGCAAAAACTCTGACACCATAGCCTAAAATTGGTATCTATAAGCTTTAAAAGTTTCTAAACCAAAAAAAAAAAAAAAGGCTTCAGAGAATAATTTATTATAAAGAGGCAGGTCTTCTCCCAAGATCTTTTCAAAACCTTCACAGATAATGTGCAGGTTCACAGAATGTACTAAACTCAAACTTAGGTTAATAAAAGCATAACTGCTGCATTAATCTAACATGCTACCCTCAAACAAATATGCTATGTCATGGCTTAATCTGAGGATCTTGTTCACAAACATGCCAGGTTTCTTCAAACTGATTAATCACAAATTACCCAACCCAATTTTAATCAAGTCTAATAGGTTGTGTGATCAGTGCCAGTGCATATGACTTTGAATTTTCAGTCACAGTGAGATTATGACAATCAGATCTATCAAAACAAAGAAATGACTTGTAAAAATAGTTTCACAATAAGCAATTGCAGATAATTGTTGGATTAGTATGCAAAAGGAAAACATGACTGGAAGCAGCAGTATAAAGATTGAATAATGTGAATTGATTTGGGCTTCATTAGTAGTGTTATCTGGGATGTGTTTGACTCCTGAGGAAGTGGCAGGATCCTGTGTTCTATCAATCTGACCACTTGTACCATGCCTCTCCTGGTTGATTTAATTTTTTCTGGAAGATGGCAAGTGGTTGGACCCGTGCAATGGAATATGCTTCTTTTTGTGACAGAGTGGTGTCATCTCCCCTGAAAAGGGTGGTGGTATTCTCTTGTAAAGAAGACTTCACTGACAGTTCGGACTTTCATCCAGTCTCAACCTTGTTGGGAAAATGGTCAGATTGTAGTTCAGGGAATCCTGAATGAAGTGGATTATCTTAAAGAGACATTGTCTTCCCTCACCTCCTCAAGAAGCTATTGCTAGACCCAACCAAACTGGGCAAATTTCACCCAGTATCCAACCTTCCGCTTTTAGGGAAGGTTGTTGAGAAAGTGGTCATGCAGCAGCTTCAGAGAATCCTGAATGAAATGGATTATCTAGACCCCTTTCAGTCATGTTTCAAGCTTGGGTATGGGACTGAAACACCATTGGCTGTGCTTTTAGATTACCTCTGGTGGGAGCGGGATGGGTACAGTGCATCCATCCATGCTCTACTTGACCTCACAGTGGCCTTTGATACCATTAACCATTGTACCCTTCTGGACTGGCTGCAAGAGCTGGGAATGGGCGGCACTGTATCGTGCTGGTTCTCCTCCTTCCTTTGCAGCTGGTTCCAGTCAGTGTTGGTAGAGAGCGAGAGCTCCTGCCCTCAGCCTCTACATTGTGGGGTGCCATAGGGTTCAGTTCTTTCTCTTGTCCTGTTTAACATCTACAGACTGTATCCTATCTCAGTGCCTGGAGGCTATGGGGGTTTGGATTGCTAATCCTGGCAAGACTGAGTGGCTTTGGGTTTGGGGGCCACCTGGATCTGGGAATTTGCTATCTTTAGTTCTGGATGGGATAGTACTCCCCCAGACAGACCTGGTGTGCCATCTGGGGATCCTTCTGGACTCACAGCTCCTGCTCAGTGACAGGTGAGATGGGCAGCTATATCAATTTACCAACCAACTAAATAAATAAATAACATTATCTGGGGATCCTTTCCAGTTAGGTTTTAGCCTGGGACATAGTAAGGAGACAGCACTGAAGGTACTTGTGGATGACCTGTGGGGGAACCTGAAGGTTGTACAACCTTTCTGGCTCTCAGCAGCTTTAGATACCATTGATCTTGAAAGAAAATTTTTCAGAGGTATGTTAGACCCAGAGACCAGGACACAATTACACAGAAGCACTAAATGGTTTATTGATAAGATCAGTATTGGAGGCAAAAGAAAAAGAAGCCTAAAAGGAGGTGGAATTATAGGCCCTTTTTATAGATTGTTGCAAATTATCCTTTTATTTGATAGGTTATAATTAAACTACAGATACTCATCAGTCATGCAATAGGTCATGTGACTGACTAAATTAGCTTTACTGATTGGGTTCATTCATGCTGGATGGGGAATTCTGGGGATTGAAGTCTACACATCTTAAAGTTGCCAAGGTTGAGAAACACTGATCTATGTATTTAGCCACCTCCTCAACAACAGAGCTGTTGGAAAGAAGGAGACGAATTTGGCTATGAAGATGTCTTCTGCAAATACATTCTGACTGACATCAGACATATCAAGGAAATTTAGCAGCCAGATGCTTTTTCAAGATTTACAAGAGGGCTGCAAGAAAGAATTTTGTGCAGGCTGTTTTGTACAAGCAAAAATATCAAGAGAAGGTTTATGAACTTGACTAGAAACTGGCTAGAAGAATTAAGATTGGCTTGGTTGATAAAGTTGCTTGGGACATCTACCAGACAGCTAAGGTGGTGGAAAGCAGCTAAGGCATGAACAGGAACCCAAACCACCCCAAATCTTGTTCAGCTTTAGCATTTCAGGAAGTTTTGCCCACAGATGACCCAGAAGTAAATCAGTTCATTTGTCCCTCATAACAATGTTGTGAGAACACACATATCTGGAGGTGCTTTCAAGCTGGCCTAGACTTCTCATGAGGGAATGGCCTTATTTTCTTGGGACTGAATCCAAATGAACTACACTTAGTTCACACTGAAATCCTGGAGACCACATTCATGATTAATTTTTACTTTAGGGGGGATATTATCCGTACACCAGGACATCTAGAAATAAATTAAACCAACTGTAATGTTCTTCCAGTATCACTATGTCCACAGAATACCACTAATCTATTTTCTTCTCATAACTCCTTGGATTCATGACTATTATTGGTGAAGATGATTTGTACAATTTTGCAGAATTTTACTACAGTAGAATATTTAACTTTCTACTGAATATAGGGGTCTGCTTATTTCCTGCAGTGATCCACCTGCTCGACAGGATTCTTTATTCCATTGGTATGATATCCACAATTATCCTGCACAAGGGAAACCATCTGGTCATGTTGCAATCCTTTTTTTTTTCCCCCCATATTTGTAATTTGTGGCAATGAACTTAAGAGCAGACTGGTTTGGTAAAAGAATCACACACTGAGAAACCAATGGAATGAATAATACATTCTGATATGAATTATGAAATTATGGTAGCTTGAGCTAAAACAAGACCAAGAAATGCAAAACTTTCCCAGGCCATGAGAAGATCAGGGTGGTTTGGCATCACTAATCCTAATTTACACTTTCAGGAACAATTACTCAACAATCCTGAACAGGTCAAAGGTATTCAGATGCTACCCATTCCAAAGCAACAAAACAATTTAAATTGCATTTTGAGTCAGAGGTTGATTAATTAAGTATAGCACACTTAAAAAAAATATATATGTCCCAAGCAAATTAATATCCTTTGGGGTTTAATAGCAAAGACAGCTATGAAAATCAGATAATTTCAAGCAGGATACAGAATCTGCTCTAGCGTAAAATAGATGAGTAAGCATTTTAGTTGATCTGTCTATTTTATAATAGAGTAGAGAATCATAAAATTCAAAAGTCAAAATCTTTGACAGCAGTTGGGCAACTCTCATCTGAAATAATATTTTTGCACAAACTCTCTAGCTTGGCATCAAACATCTCACATTCATTGGTATTTTTCGGCTGATATATAAAGTAGGGATGTACAGCTGAATCCCATATCTAATATTGATTTGGGGGATTGGGAGGGATTTGAGAGATATGTCAGCTGAAGCAGAACATCATCTGAAATGGAGAAGTAGCACAATAAAATGTGTGTACAATCTCAGCACTCGTACCAATTAACATTTCACAGGACTTATCAAAGAATATTTAGAAATTCCATTGGCTGGATTCACACATTGCCCTAAGCCAGGAGTTTCTTAGACCTTTTGGTCAACAAGCTATAGTGACATAGTTAATACCTCATGCTAAGCCATAATTTTACATGGTTTACAAAATACAATGGCTGAGTTTACAATGTGCTAAGCCACAACCAAGCAAACCATATTCTGACATTTTTGTTGGATTTTTTTTTTTAATCTGGCCTTTATTATTTTTATAAATAACTCAAGGTGGCGAACAGAACTAATACTCCATCCTCCTCCTATTTTCCCCACAACAACAACTCTGGGAGGTGCGTTGGGCTGAGAGAGAGGGACTGGCCCAAAGTCACCCAGCCAGCTTCCATGTCTAAGGCAGGACTAGAACTCACATTCTCCTGGTTTCTAGCCTGGTGCCTTCACCGCTAGACCAAACTGGCTCTCTGACTTAGTGCAGTGTGTGAATCCAGCCATTCCTAGATAAGCAGATTTAAGATTTCAGTCTAAATCTTACATATTCTGAAATTACCATTGCATTTCATAAAACCAAAGGGCTGAAAAATATGCATTGCCATGTCTAATCTTTTATAATAGGGCCATCTCTTTTTCGACTGCAAATTTCAGATCGCTCAGTAAGGTAAATGTACCAGATTCATTATACAGTTGGGAAAGATAAAGTTTGAAATACTTGAGCTAGTATTATTCAGATTTTTTTCCTTCAGTTCTGAAGCTTTTCTGCATCTATGGATTTTTCTACCTCAAGGTCACAATCCTATTCCTATAAGAGTATATCTTTGAACTCACTGGACTTTGTTATTGAATAAACATTTATAGAATCAGGCTGTAAGTTGATTTTGCACTTACAACCTTGAATATATAGGATAACAATCATGCCTTTTGCTAGTATTCTGCCTTCTGCCATGGAAATTTGACTGTGTTACCGTGCAGGGAATACCTGGGTTAACTGAAGATACACTTGATTTTTTTTTTTTTATAATATAGGCAGATCTTATAAACTAAATCAGTATGAAATCCAGCTGTGATAAAAGAGATTTGAAGCAGTCCTGTCTCAGGATTTCAGCCATATAGATCCCAAGGAACATCTCTCAGACAAAACATAATAGGTCTATATTTTTGTCTAGACCCATGTTTCTCAACCTTGGCAACTTTAAGACGTGTGGACTTCAACTCCCAGAATTCCCCAGCCAGCATGTGCTGGCTAGGGAATTCTGGGAGTTGAAGTCCACACGTCTTAAAATTGCCAAGGTTGAGAAACACTGGTCTAGAATGTGATGAATATGTTTCTCATCAGAATTGATCCAAAACAAGTGGAAATTTCAGGAAAAACACTAGGAAGAAGGAAAAAACAAAACAAAGGGCAATAATGGCCCTAACGGTATCTGGTGACTTCTCAGAATGTTGTTAATCACTGAGGCCATGTTCAAAACCTTGAACTTTTCCATGGAAGGCTTTCATTCTGTGATCCACAGCACCTTGTTACATGGACTATAGTGCATTTAAGCCACCCAGTTCTCTTTCCAGCTCTGAGTTCTCCCTAAGAATATATTTTTGTCTGTTACATCAGCCACATTGAACACCCTCCTGACATTCATTTGATAACAATGCCGGAAAACTCCATATTTAAAGATGATGTAAACAGATCATTGCTGCGATTTGGAGGAATATGTTGCTGCATATCTTGAGCATTGTAAATTAGAAGGAACAAATGGGCTTACTGTTCCTCCAGCACAATATTTTACACATTTTCAAAAACCTTGGATGCTTGATGTTAACTTTAAATAGGGGATTAAGAGTAACTGAAGCAGGAGCTTTATAACTCAGCTGTTCAGAAAACTGTTCTGGCTGCTACTTTTTTCCTGGGAATTACAATGGTTTTGGCACTGTGCTATAAGTACCAGAGATATGGGGCTCCTGACTGTGAGAGAATTCAGGTGCCAAAAGCATGCACACCCTCATCAGGTTGCAGAAATCACATGTCCACTTCTTCCCTGCTGCAGAAACAGGCTTGAGCCCTGTGAAGGTCTCCCCCACCTCCTTGACATCAGCCCACTAGGTGGACCAGATCAGGAAATCAACTCCACAGGAAGTCTAGAACTATTTTTATTGAGATGGGCTATACTAACCAAATCTTGCAAGTCTGGTTGTGCTGGACCTCTTCTTCTTCTTGTATTCCAGTGAATCAGGGAGGCGTCTGCCTGAGCCACTTCCAAATGTTTTCTTGTTTTTCAAGGCTTAAGATATGTTTTAGCCCCCTTTGCCTAGGTAACAGTTCTTGCATATTTCCATCAAGGTCATCCTCCTTCCTCTCTACACACCATTACTCAAAATATGCATCCCTTCTTCCTCTGCTCCCTAACCGTAAATCCTGCACTTTTACAACTCAGATATTTCCCCAGGCCTTTGGATCAGGATATGAGGAGTCCCAATGGAATGAGTTGTAGTCTATTTTAGCCTGATCACCCTTTTATTGTTTTAGTTGGTTCCTAAAGCACTGCATTTTTGTTTGTTGAGTTTCCACCCTTTTGTACACTGCCCAGAATCATGTTGTTTGAGCTTGGTGGCCATATAAGTTTAATAAGTAAATACATGAGATATGCCCATTCTCTCATCTGTCAATCCTTCCCAAGCAAGAAAGAGCAGGAGATCAAAAAGAAGAAGCAAGTGACCAGCAGCAATCAATGAGGAAGCTACCTGAGTCTCTGAGAGCTCACATCTCTCTTCAGATAAAGCAATAGCTGACTCAGGAGTAGCAGTGGAGGAAGAAGTGGAGGCAGATGGGCATTTTTCCCTTACTTGCTCTGATGTAGAGAGTAAAGGGAATGACCTTGACGGGGCAAAAAGGGAAACATTGCTTAAGCCCAAATGATGGATGAGGATTTGGAAAAAGCACCTAATTCACATGAATATGAAAGGGGAAGCACAATCATACTTGCACGATTGTGCTACTATAGCCAATCTAAATTTAAGTAGTTTTTAGTCTTCTATGGAGTCTATTTCTTGGTCTGAACTCCTTCGTAGGGTTCATCTCTATCCTTTTTTGGAGCCCAAGAACACACTGGGACTGAGAAAGAAAGGGGAGAATAGCACAAAGAACAGATGGATGCTTCAGTGCCAGGCTTATGTATGAAAAGTTAGCCCTTCAGTTTCACATTCTGGGAAAAAAAGGTTTAAACCACTCACAGATACCTCCCCCCTTAAGAAATTCACTCGTAACTGAGGGTCAGAATTTTGCTTATAAAAGCAAGTGAGGGTCAGAGTTCTGTTATAAAAGCAATGACCTCTCCAAAGAATTGGCTCCACTGACATAACATTCAGCCAGAATCTCCCTTCTTGTAACTTGAATCCATTATTTTGGATTCTGTCTTCCAGGAGTATAGAGAACAGAATGTGATCTTCTTCTGTGTGACATTCTTTCAGTTATATAAAGAATGCTGTCACATCCCTTCTCAGTCTTCTCCTGTCACGGTTAAGCATGTCCAGCTCTTTCAGTCCCTTTTCATAAAACTCTTTATTCTCATGATTATCCCTTCCCAGTCTCTCTAAATCCTTCTCAACACTTGGTGCCAGAAGTGGATGCAATATCAACTTGGGTCTGACCAGTCAAGAATGAAATGGAATTTCTACGTCCCATGCTTTGGAAACTTTTTGTTTCCAAATTTTTGTTCATACAGCCTAAAATTCCATTTGCCTTTTTTGCAGCCACATTACACTGCTGACTCATGTTCCATTTGTAGGTAGATATTATTCCAAGATCTTTTTCCCTATCGCTGAACCAAATATGCCTATCCAATACCTATGCTTTTCCGTTTTTGTTTTTAAATGAAGAATTTTACACTTATCTCTATGAATTTCATTCTGCTACTTTCACACCATTCTCCCACCAATCAAAATGTTTTGAAAGTATTTCTACCTTCCAGGATATTAGCTATCCCGCACAATTTTGTGTCATCTATAGATATGGTAAGCTTTCTTTCTACCTCCTCATTCAAATCACTGTTGAAGAATACAAAGCTGACCCTGTGGAACTCCATTCAGTACCTCCTATGGACTGATGAGGATCCATTCACATTCTTTTAGGGCAACTTTTGAGCCAGCTATGTATGCAATCAACTGTCATGCAGGTGGCATCACCTGACTGAATTCACCAGGCCCCAAAGCCAATTTCCATCCCCTTCCTATTAACAAAGGTGGGAAGTGAAAAGTGGAATATGGATGACAGTGATAACATTTTAGTTTATACTGCAAACTTACCTTTGTGTAGGGCTTAGAGTATCTTATCACTCAGCTGTGACATTCCCTGGGAGATTCTGGGGTATTCACTCTCTTTCAGAATAATGTAACTTATAGAGTTGAAGATAAAATGTTGGAATTCAACTTTTCCCCTATAAATCCATTGACCGTTAGGGGCAATAGATGTAGAGTTAGATAGCTGAGGGGCTCTGCACTTTTATCACTTTTCATATCTAAAAAGGCCTACTTTCCATGTCTCTAATTAACATGCCTCCTACTGGTCAGGCTGATATTGTTAGCCCTTTGAGGTAGTCTAAACAAGAAGCATGACAATGAATACTAACTCAATCTTAATTGTAAGGTTACATTAACAGAATCTTGCAAGTCTGAAAGTATCTCTCCCATACCTCACTTTTACTCTCCCCAGAACTAGGGAGGGTCCCTTCTGAGATGTTTTCTCCGCCCCTCCTCCATCGGACTCAAATGTCATTTATCAGACCGTTGTCTCGGTTGCAGCTCTTCCTCCTGTCTCCCAAGGTCATTCCCATATACCATTACAGAGAGCCTTAGGGCTTGTAGTGATTATAGAGGTGGCCTTGAAGGACAGACGGATAAACAAGGCTTGAGCCCAGACCAAGAAAATGCCTCACACACACACCCTATTCACATGAAGATAAAAGAGGAAAGAAAGGAGGTACATTCAGATTTGCAAGATTCTATTGCAAAAGCTGTTCTAATAAAAGTAGTTTTAGATCTACATGGTGTCTGTTTCTTAGTCTGGTCTACCTTAAAGGGCTGACAGAGCTTTCATCATTTTTTCCCTCTCTCAGTTCAGCTTTCTTTCTCTTCTAATTCTAACTTCAGGCAATTTAGTGGTCTATCCCTAATGGAATACATCATACTACAAGCTCTTAGTTATAGATAGTCTTAAGTAACTCTTGCTTCCCTATCACCCTATTATTTCCTAAGTAAAGCTTATTTTTATTTTTCTCTCATACAAGTGCAAGCTTCAATAATGCTTTCTTATAAAACATTAGTGTTGTTCTTTCTATGCATTTTTTCCACCATACAAAGTTATCCACTATCCAACATCAAATGCAGTTGGGGAGAACTCCTAGATGAGACACATCTGCATTCAGGTTGATAAGTTATAGAGGCATCCTGATTTCCCAGCTTTTTTTCAGTTTCAATAGATGGAGAAGCCAACCTTATGATGGACAGCCAGACACCAATCCAACACATCAGTTCTGTGTCAGATCAATTATAAAATGTACACTCACAAACAGAAAGAGAGAGAGAGTGCACACCACTGCTAACTATCTGATAACTTCAATAAATAATCACTTTTTCATTTGTTATATATATATTCATACCTAAAATCTATTTTTCCCCACACCATCAATTGTGTGAGATAGGTTAGGCTGAAAAAGAGCAAGTGGCCTACAGTCACCCAGTCAGCTTCCATGCCTGGGGGTAACTATAAGTTGGGTCTCTCCACCCTTGTCCAACATGGCAACCAGTACACCATACTGGCTTTCATTATTCACAATAGTGTTCAACTATTTTTTTAACATGGGAACACCAAACCCATCAAGGCTGAAACTTTCTTTCTGTGAACAAGAACACTAGAATTAGCAATCTAGTGAAGCAGCCACCAAGGACACTCCTCTGTATGCCCTTGACGTTCGTATCTGAATCTGAAAGAATTCTGTGAAGTCATCTTTAAACTTACAATGTTTTTTGTGTTGGATTTCTTCCTAACTCATGTCCTTTAAGTAGTGTCTTCTTTAACCTTTATGTTAACAACTAACCCTTCCTTTCTACATGTCAGCAAGTGGATGGATGGCAAGAAAGCATATTTGAATTAATTAAAGTACATTAGCATGAAACATTGATGTAGCCTTAAAGCACTCTTCTTGAGGTAGATGTCTCTAAATTAGTTATAACATCTGCTGTCAAGTTGTAACATTGCTATCAAGGCTGACATTAGATCAGATGGTAATTTATTTATTTTTTTAACTAGAGCATCCCAAATGAATATTTGGGCATTGGTAATATATGATAAGAGCCAAATGTTTCTGTTTCATACTCATGCCTTCTTTCAGTCCAGTATGAAGGAAGGTAAGCCACTTCTCCCCATCTATCAAACTGTCTGAGAAATTGGATTATGTATGTTGTATAGAACATATTAACCTGACAATTTAAGATGTTTAATATGTTTAGACAAAGATGGTACTTGGGACACAAACAAAAAGTTATCTGAGATATATACATAAATGTCTAGAATTATTTCACATTAACTCTAAATAAATAGTTTACTGTCCCTAAGCTCCAGGGCCATAGCACTCCTCCCAATCCTTTGTATGGCCTCTGGCCTCCTCCTTAGTTGCCACTGCTTTTCAGTAACAATTAAGCCAAGCTAGGTGGAGCACCAGGATGACTTTAACTGATCTTGAGAAGCTAAGCAGGATCAAACCTAGTTAATTCTTGGATGAAAGACACAAGGAAAACCAGGATTGTGGACTAGCCTAGGAATTAAAGAAAGCATCCTGAAGAAGGGAAAGACAAGCCACTTCCATACTGTGGCCCCAAACCCAACATAGCCTGTATGGATATATCACCAGCAGCTGAGGTTAGCTCAAAGGTAACCTTACTTGTGCTTTTAAAGCTGGAAAAGGTGGGAAGGAGTATATGTGTTTCAATCAAATCAATTTGTTTTAAAATGCCAGTGTGGATTACGAAAAATGTGCTTTCTACTTAGAGTATGCATAGCAACACCATTTTACTTTGCTGACACACCCCACAACTTTAGGACACTGTATCTTGACACATCAGTCTTGATTGTCTTGAGGTGAGGCCCATCTGCCTTACTTACCTATCACATTTGCCTTAACAAATGTGGCTTCTTTGTATGTGGTGTAATGATTAAGGTAATGAACCAGGATTGGAAATATCCAGGTTCAAATCTATGGAAACTCACTGGGTGACTTTGGGTTAGACATTTGCACTCAGACCAACCTATCTCACAGGATTGTTATTGTGGGTTTAAAATGAAATAAGATGCAAATCTAACAAACCCAGGAAGCCCAATCTGTCAATCAGAGCAAAATGGCTAGATTGTTCCAATATTTAGAAGTGGGGAGTTTTTTTGCTTCATTGAAACACTTCCAAGGGATACTTCACTCAAAGCTATATACATCCCCACTTTTCTATTTTCAGATTTCAGCTTCTTTTTCTCCATGTCCACATACAGCCCCCAACACATTTTTAGGATTCTCGTATGTCCCCTCACTCAAAACAGTGGAAATAAAACTGGCTTGAAAGATGGTATTTAGCAAAAATACTTATTTATGAACAAACTGAATTATTTTGCATTAAGTGCAGGGACCCAAAATCAGAAATTATTTCAGTACATCATCAGGACTAGATTAGCAGTATGTTTCTCATTCAGAATTCACAGTAGCTGGGTTTAGCAATCTTGAACTTTTTAACATAGGGTGGTTTGGTTATGCTCACAGAAAGAACTTCTTTCTAATTGCTGTGCATTATTTAAGTATCTGTCTGAGATGATTATGCTTATGGTGTAAATCTTGTCCATCCCTTGATAAATGTGCAGATGTCACAGAGATTGTCCAATGCTTAATATTAATGCAGAGGAGTAAAAATGGGAATATATATCATTTATGTTCTTAACTAGGGAAAAAATGGATGCAAAAGTTTGGTACATGGTTTTAGTAGTTGGTCTAGGACTTGGGAGATGTAGATTTAAGGCCCATCATAGTTACAAAGTTCCCTGGAAGTCTTTGGCTATTTCCTTTTCCTCTACAACACATTATTAGTGTAAGGATAAAATAGGGATGAGAGGATAAATTGGGAATGTGGAGATAAAATATCTCCAAGATCACCTAGGAGTTAGATGAGAAGCTGAATATAATTGCAAAAAAACAAAACAAAAACCCAAAACAAATAAATATCTATGTTAGTTATATCTCAAGAACTGGCAGCCCAGAATTCTTGTCACTGGATATACTGAAAAGGAGGTAGGAAGAAGAAACAATGGGAGACTTGAAAGAACGGGTTAGGGATAGATCATCATTGAGAAAATCTATCTGTGTGGTCGCTAGGAGTAAAAAATGACTTGATGGCACATGATCAATCAATCAACAGGAGGAAGAAAACATGAAAACCAGAGGCACCCAATAGAATGTTGGGGAGAAACTAAGTGAAGGGCCTCTGAATTATGTCTGTCAATTTATCCATTCACCCATCATCAGGATAACAGCTGGATAACAATGCACTTTAATGGGGCTGCCCTTGCAGAGCATCTAAAAGCTGCAACTGATCCAGTATGTGGTGTTGTGGGCAGTTAGGTTACACCTCTCTTCTGCAAGCTGCACCAGTTTCCGGTATGCTTCTGGGTACAATTCAAGGGGCTGGTTGTCACCTATAAAGCCCTTCCTGGCATGGGGTTCAGTTATTGTAGGACTGCCTCTCTCTGTTTCTACCTGTCCCATTAGGTCCGACAGGAGAGTCTTGTTTTGGAACCTGTCAATTAAAGAATATCAACACGTGGGACTCAGAATGCAGGCCTTTTCTGTCACAGCACAGACCCTTTTGAACACAATCTCCCCTGAGATTAGACTGGTCCCAGCCCTGCTGGCTTTTTAGAAAGCTTTAGACTTGGATGCATTCCAGTCATGAGGATTGGGAAATTAGTTGGAAGCCATGAAATGTTATTTTATCGTTGATTAGCTTTTGCCCTCAGCTGCCATTATAAGCTTTGTATATTGTTGCTTAAGACATCAAAGTGGTGGATAGCTTCTGCCTTTTAGGATCAGCCATCAACAGAAAAGGAACAAGCAATCAATTAGTCTCTTTCTTTGGAGACAGCCTGCAAATGGAAAAATGAAGAAAGCAAGGAAATCAGAAGCTGCTGTTCATTCTCTTGGGCCTTATCTCTACTTTCTTGTTTCTAAGTGGCATGTGAATAGACAGAGATAGCCAGGATGAACAACTGTAGAGCAGCAGAGAGGCATCATTGATTGTCAGACAACTCTCTGCTGGTTTATTAGCCTTGGCAGATGCCAATAATACCAACCCTTGATGTCAGCTCTGATATGTTGTTATGATTATGGAACTTGTGTTAGAAGCCAGCCACCCAGTGTTAGGGATACGGCTGAGTTTTTGTTTACCGCAGATGTGTGAGTGTTATGTGCAATAATGTAACAAGGTTAATGGCTACATTTTCCCCACCTTCTTCATGATCTCAGTGCCTGTGGTGAAGGGTAGGCTTTTCTCAACAGCATTACAGATAATAGCTCATTTACTGGATCCCACAGGACTTACATGCACCATCCCATCATATTATAAATCTGATTTTTATCCTTTTTGCATTTCTTAATCACATTCAGATGCGACAGAACTTTGAGAGTTCACACTTCATCAATACAGGCATATGTTTTATAAGTGGTGCACTTGCATGTATATATCAGTGAAGTGCATGCTTGTATCTTATTTCTCTGGATTTTGTTAAATGGCTTTGGCTGAAGCAACCCAGACTTGTTAATGTCTGGAATTTCTCCATTCCATTCAGAGAACGTTCCATAAATGTGTCTTAAGGTTTGTATGTTAACTTCTTGGAATATTCCATCAAGGGTTAGGGTTAGGGTTGTGCTTAACAAGTTATCCTGATAGTATTAATTTACTACATCTTCAAAGCAATCCATAGATATAATGCCACCAAAATAAATGGCAATAGCAAAAAAAGTGCACTAGCTAGAGATCTATGTTCTATGTCTTTCAAAATTAGTAAAGAGAAGCTTAAAATAGATATTGTGCCAGAAGGTCTGACAAAGACACTAACCTGAGACACTCTTATTTGAAAGAAAGTTTCTTTATGCTGAAGGGAACTGAAGCATAAAAAATATTCATTGGGTGTAAAAAACAATTTCTTTATTTTGAATGTGGCTGGCATCTTTGAAAAGTGTTATATTATTTCCAATGTAATAGTTATTGTTCATGTCATTACATTAGAATATAGAATAGTAAGCAGTGATGGGGGTAACTGAAACAACCTTTGTTTCATCCACTTGTCTTTCATTATAAAAGAAAAAGAAAAGCAAATGAAGTTATACTTTATTGGATGGTATCTGGAAAGAAAAAGAAAATATGATGATGATAAATGCCAAGGGATATACACATTATGTAAAATAACCCAAATTATGCAAACACAGTGCTTGGATCTCATTCTGTTATTACTGTTTCAGTACTATGTTTTGCTGTTATTATATATGTTTTGCTATGGATCGCAAAATATATTATTTTGTAATATGTTTTGCTATGGATGCTTCTTTGAAAACAAGACTTCTATTATTACAGTCCTTTAAGATAGTAATGTAACAAACTAATGATTTTTTAAAAAAAAATTAGAAATCTGAAAGTGCTATTCATTGTGCATGATGCGTTTAAAATTGAAGTATAATTAATCCCATTAACAATAAAAATAATAACTTCTATTTAAAAATAAATCTGGAATTGGAAGAGGATCGTAAAACATAGCATACATTTTATGTAATGTAATGTTGTAATCTTGATTTTATGCCTATTTATAAGTAAAGCCTTTTTCTCTAATGATCTGTAGAATCAATATTAATGTACATCTTGGGTACTGAATATCAGGAGCAAGAAAATTCCAGAAAAAAGTAATAACTTTTATATAATGGGTATCACTGGCTCCTATTGGCCAAACTTCTGTGACGGTGCTAAAATTCTCTAGCACAGTTCAGAAGTATATATTCATTTTGGTAATCTAAACCTGGGTCTCATGTGAAATCAGTCAAACCAGATGTCAGCCCTTTGAGGTGATCAAGGTCAAGAAAGAGGCATAATGGGGCTTCCAGGAATGATCTATATTGTTGTAAGGTAGAATAACAGAATTGTGAATGTCTGTCTGAGTTGTTCCCACCCACCCCCCCACACACACACATACACACTCCATCTTATACTAAACAAAATCAAGGAGAGGTTATTATGAGTTTCTTTCTCAAGTTTTCTTTCTCAAGGACTGAAAAAGTAATCTTTTCTGAAATTCCTCCATTAATGGTTCACTCGCTCCTTCATTCCCAAGGCCAGGACTACAGTTTTTCATTTATTTATTTGTTTGTTCTTTTGCCTGGTTCCTTCAAGTCAGTGTTGACTCCTGGAAACTGCCTGGACTAGTTTCTGCAGTTTTCTTGGCAAGGTTTTTTGAAAGTGGTTTGCCCTTGCCTGCTTCCTAGGGCTGAGAGACAGTGACTTATGGACCTTTTGCATAAAATGAAAAAAATGAACTTGTGATTTATGGTTTTGATGATTGGATAGGATAGATTATAGAAAGAAGAGTAATATGATGCAACTTTAGAGAGAGAGGTTAAAATATATTTGTGCTTATAACTTCTGTAAAGAATATCAGAAGTCACTTCTTTATGTATTTTTTCTTTCTTTTCTATTTTTGTTCAACTTTTTTCTTGCACTTTTTGCTTTCTCTTTGATTTCTTTCTTTTTCTTTCTGTTCCCTACTTTATATTATAGTTATAAAGTTATATTAGTTTGTATTAGTTTTTATCTTCTTGTTTAAAAGTTTCAATTATATATGTGTGTGTGTGTGTGTGTGTGTGTGTGTGTATATATATATATATATATATATATATATATTGGAATCACCATCAGCCACCTTCTCTACATGGATGACATCAAGCTGTATGCTAAGAGTGA
Source organism: Liasis olivaceus (assembly GCA_030867105.1). Lineage (NCBI taxonomy): Eukaryota > Metazoa > Chordata > Lepidosauria > Squamata > Pythonidae > Liasis > Liasis olivaceus. Next base: position 21,480,266 of record CM061353.1, on the reverse strand, counting down.
ACGAGATATTGACTCACTGATTCACCTGACATGGATCTACAGCGAGGACATTGGGATGTCATTCGGACTGGAGAAGTGTGGCAGGATGATAGTAAAGAGAGGGAAGGTAGTTAAGACCGATGGAGCGGAACTACCAGTGGGCCACATAGCAGACATAGAGACCAGCTATAAATACCTTGGTGTCCCACAGTCACATGGGAACCATGATGAGGATGCAAGGAAGAGAGCAACATCCAAGTACCACCAAAGGATAAGACAGGTCCTGAAGAGCCAGCTCAATGGGAAGAACAAGATCCATGCCATCAACATGTATGCCCTGCCAGTCATCAGATACCCTGCCGGTATAGTGAGCTGGCCAAAGGAAGACATGGAGGATGCCGATGTGAAGACCCAGAAGCTCCTCACAATATACGGAGGTTTCCACCCCAAGTCCAACACCCAGAGACTGTACACCAGCCGCAAAGAGGGCAGGTGGGGTCTGATGAGTGTCAAAGCCACTGTCCTGGACGAAACCTGGAGTATCCAGGAGTACATCAGTAATATGGCACCCAAAGATGAGCTGCTGAGAGAATGCCTCAGGCAGCAGCAGACATGGGAGGAAGTCCAAGCGGAGGAAATGCCATGGCAAGACAAGACCTTGCATGGGATGTACCATCGACAGATAACTAAGGTGGCTGACATTGGGAAATCCTATCACTGGCTGGAAAGGGCCAGACTAAGAGACAGCACTGAGGCACTGATCATAGCAGCACCAGAACAGGCACTAAGCATCAGATCCATAGAAGCAGGGGTCTACCACACTAGACAGGACTCAAGGTGCAGATTGTGCAAAAAGGCCTCAGAGACAGTCCAACACATAGTGACAGGGTGTAAGATGCAGGCAGGAACAGCATATACTGAACGGCACCACCAAGTAGCTGGCATTGTGTACAGGAACACCTGCACAGTGTATGGGCTTGACCCCCCCCCCCCCAAGTCCAGATGGGAGATTCCACAGAAGGTCATGGAGAATAACAGGGCTTAGATCCTGTGGGACTTCCAGATCCAGACAGACAGGCAGGTACTGGCCAATCAACCAGATATCATGGTAGAAGACAAAGACCAGAAGACAGCGGTAGTGATAGATGTAGCAGTGCCAAGTGACAGCAACATCAGGAAGAAGGAGCATGAGAAGCTGGAGAAGTACCAAGGCCTGAAGGAGGAAATAGAGAGGATGTGGAAAGTAAGGGCCAAAGTGGTCCCAGTGGTGGTAGGAGTACTTGGGGCCGTGACTCCTAAGCTGGGAGAATGGCTCCAACAGATCCCAGGAACAACATCCAAGCTCTCTGTCCAGAAGAGTGCAGTGCTAGGAACAGCTAAGATACTGCGCAGAACCCTCAAACTCCCAGGCCTCTGGTAGAGGACCCGAGTTTGAGGAAGACACGTACCACCCATAGGGGTGAGAAGGGAATTTTATATATATATATAAATTTCCAAGCATTTAAATGGGCTAAATGTCCAAACAAATAAGCTGATTAAGTCCACTAGAATTATAGCAGATTATCTCACTTCCCTTAGCTGTGAATTATCCATACTGAAATAGGGTATCTTTTAAAATACCCCCCTCTCTTTCATAAGAAAGCAAAATATCCCTTATTACATAAAAAATCATACAGTACCCTGAAACATATAAACTATAAGAACATCAAATTTAAATGGCACACATGTAAATCAGAAAGAAACAACACTAACATATAAATCTAATCAACTTGTGAAACTGTTCCCCTAAATCATTGGACAGATATTCAATGTCCCATGGATCATGTTCAGGTTTCTCTAGCATGCCAAGCCCAGAACCCCTGAGGATGGACAACTCACATTTGTTAACAAAATTGGAGAGCAGGGGGAAGGAAAAGGAAGAAGATTAATGCAAATAAAGGTGGAAATTACTGTTAGGGCAACCATTTCTGCCCTTAAAATCTCTCAAAATACCTCCAGAACCTTGGGATTAGACTACCAGAATTTGGCAACAAACACCAGCCAAATGAACTTGTCTGATGGCTCATTGCCAAGTATAACAGAAAGTCTAGCAGTGGATTTTAACACTGTTAGCTAAGAGACCAAGCTCTTGGACACAACAAAATACTGTTTTCTTATCATCAAGTTAGGCACTTTATGCTCAAGAAGTGAAGCTATTATCTTATCTTTGCTTTCAATGTTCTCATGAAGCATTGGTGACTCCAAGATCATTACATCAATGTAGGATTTTTTTCACCTTTCCCCAAATTTCAAAAGAGGAGCTTCTTCAAAAAGTGGTCAAAGCCGATGGAACTATTGGGCCACAAGCAGTCACGTTTCTGCTTGAAAGAGTCCAACCATTGCCAATCATCAGCCACGTCTTTGAAAAAAAGAAACTGGCTAAATAAATCTAGACAGCAGCCTTTGTTCTTATGCTCCTCAGACATAAAAGCAATTCTATCACCAACCTAAACAAAACCAATCCTGACAGGAAGACAACTCAGAAGATACTCTGACAGCTTTCTAATCCAGTATCTTATGTGTGATCCAAGATTCTTGGGCACATGAGAAGTCCTTGCTGTGCACTTCTGTCAAGGAGGCAGACCATGCATCTCTTCATGCACAGTGGCTATCAGCTTCACTGGCATGGATGCCAGGTTCAATGATAGGGAAAGAATTCTCAGGCTGCTTAGTGTCCCAATTACTAACATTTCAGAGTATTTAATCCAGCAGTGCTATTCCATTTTCAGGAAGTCTTTGATCTGGTGAACCTCTCTACTATTAGAAGCGAAAGGGAAGCATGTCTGCCTCTCACAGCATTTCCTTATTCTCTTTGAAAATCTACTTCTGAGGACTGTGAAACCCTCACAGTAAAGTGCAAAGTAACATGGTTTAACATACAATAGGCAGTTGGGAGAATGTTCTCTCCCCTATTACCTGAGACCTCCATTAGACTATTCCATGAACTCCTTTGTTTTGCCAAGGGGTTCAAGTGAATATAATCCATTATGTGCAGCTGTAGAGTTTAATAAAATGTTAAAGATACTTTATACACAAAGCATATCAGTGGAACATCTTCCCAGTTCAATGAATTCAAAGCTGCAGTTTTAAAATAATCTTCTCTATTTTACAGCATGAAGTTTGACTTTCATTTTCTATTATATCTGGGCCCAATAAGCAGAGGAGGGAGCAAAGCTAATTTGTTTTTCGTCAGTCCTGGAGATGAAATGATGGGGTGGAGAGTTTTATGATAGAATAAGAGATGTTAAATCCTCACCAGTTCTGAAAGCTTTCTATCTATTCTCTTTCTTCATTTTAAGTTACCTTCCTCCTCTTTCCTGTCCATTATGGAAGGGGTGGGTTAGTGGTGGTAGAAGGATTTGCTAGTTTTTCAAGACAAAAGAAATGAGGAAAAACAATATAACATTGGATTTGGAATTTGTTTCATTTTAATCAGATAGTTTGTACGTGTATAGATGTTTATAATATTTAGAATGCATTTTCTCTGTTTAGATTCCACCTTGGAATCTGGATGCCACCTTGCAATGTGGTGCTTGAAATTAAGCTTTTGCCAAGAATTGTAAAATGGTCCTAATGAAATGGAGGAGACAGAAAATCAGAAAAAGGGATCTGTCTCCCTCTCCCTCTCCCTCTCCCTCTCTCTCTATCTCTCTCTCTCTCGCCCCACCCCCTGGGTGTGGGTATGTCTCATTGCCATGGGCTATTATTGATTGTGTAAGGGTTGGGAATAAAGAAAGTATAGGAGAAGGAGGTAGACATTTGGTGAAAGTAGGGATGTCTAAGGCAGGAGAACCAGAAGCAGGAAACAAGAAGGGGAGGAGCTCAAAGAGCCAATCTAAGAAAGGATTTAGAAGTGGAAAAGAAAACTGGTCAAGAGGTGAAGCATACTTCTAGTAAGGTAGTAAGCACTGAATGGACTGAAGTTTCCCTTAGTGGTTCCAAATAACCACCACCTCTAAAGTTCCTGACCGCAAGATATTTAGGCCTAGACTTGAAAGTGTTGCTTGTTCCAATTTGGAAACCAGGCTCCAAGCAACAACAACAACAACAACAACAACATCTGTTTCATCCCTAATTCTGACCAGGTTTAATCTGCAATAATAGGTCCTTCTAAGATGCCTGAACTACATTTTGATCTTATTTTGCCATTTACAAAAAAAAAAAAAAAATACATGGGTGCATTTCAAGGAATCCTAACATGGATTAAATGCTATGTCACACCAAAATGAGCTGGCATTCTGTTTTGCATTTATAACTGTCCAAGAGTCAGCTCCATATCTAAAATACCTTGTGGAGCTGATACAAGGTGCCCTTGCAGGTGCCTCGATTGCCCCACTGCATAAACAAAGCTTCTTTTCACTTATGTGGATCATTTCCATGAACAATGTCATGGTTTGTTATGCAAACGTATTATATGCTGAGTGCAGATTAGCTCCTTTGAAAAGAAGCACAGAAGTGAAGTAGGTGCTTTTTCCTCAAAGAAATCTAACACAGGGGCAAGTAATCAGCCTCTTTTGCACACATTAATTTTACTCCAGTCTGCTGTGATAAATAATTGACATGCACACAATGTGTGCCTTTTATAGAGATTAATGGATTGTTACACGTCTCCAACCAGCTCAAATAGTATAGCTGAAGAACTACTGAAATCAATGAGGCTTAAGTGAGTCAAGGCCTCTTGCTTCAGAAGGACTTACTAATATTACTGGATTGATGATGAAGAAATATTCCCCAGAAAGACACAAATCTTCTTTGCTTAGTTAATTGAAGTTTTTCCTAAGTTTAAATGGAATCTGCAATAAAAAGTTATAGTATAGAGCAGGGTTTCTCAACCTTATCAACTTTAAGATGTGTGGACTTCAGCTCCCAGAATTCCCTAGCCAGCATGCTGGCTGGGGAATTCTGGGAGTTGAAGTCTACACATCTTAAAGTAGCTGAGGTTGAGAAACCCAGGTACAGAGTATTCCCAGTCTACTTTCTAACTAACTAGTCATCATGCATTCCGACACTCTGTATGCTACTCCCCTTCCATTTTTTATACAATAATCTGCCCACATTCTGTGCCCATGGAGCAAACTTAATTCACAACAGAATGTTTAGATCCACTTCCCTTCCCTTCCCTCCTACACATATGGGTGTACAGACATGTTTATGTAGGCACACATGCATACACACAAGCACTCACTAACACCAACATGTAGAGATAGAGGTATTTATATTAAATATTTCAAAGATGTATAAGGTCGCCCCTCTCACAATTTGTGAGTCCGAACAGTATACACAAAAAGAAAAATAAATAAGGATAATAAAAACCAACAGAAGCGAATATGTGTAGCTCAGGGTTGAATTGTGGAGTCCTTGGGGTTCTCTGAGCTTGGTTCTTTTCTTGCAAAGAAACCCTGCTAGGTAACATCTTCAGTGCTGGAATGGGATGGGGTTTGCTCTCTGTTTATATACTCTTGCATGCCCTGCCAGTGTTGGTGGGGGGGTTTGTTTTGCTCCTCTGGTAGTTCCTTGATTAGGGTATTATTTGTTGTTTGTTGTGTGCCCTGTGGTAACCTCTGCTTATCTGAGTGATGATTGCTGGTGAGATGTTCTGGTCTTTTGTTTTCCTTTTATTGTCTCTTTTGAATAGTGTGGAGATGTTGCTTATCTCTATGTTCCTATTGACGGCTGACTTGTCTGAATATCAAGCTTCCAGGAATTCCCTCGCATTTTTGGATTTAGCTTGGTCTAAGATGCTGATGGTTTCCCAGGTGAAACTATGATTAAATCTGTCCATGTGTTGTGAGATTAAGGAGTTTTCATTGTGTCTTCTGACTGCTAGTTGGTGTTCATGGATGCGCTCTGCCAGCCTTCTGGCTGTCTGTCCTACATAGTGGTTGTTACAGTCCTTACATTGTATGTTGTAGATGGCTCCTGTTTTTTCTTCTTGGGCTACTGCATTTTTTGGTTTACTTAAGATGTTTTGGAGGGCTTTAGTTGGTTTGTGTGCTATGGAGATGCCATGTGGTTGTAACAGTCTGTGGTAGTAATAAATAATAAATAAAAATAACAAAATAATAAATAATATAGTAATAAAAACCATACAAAATACCCCCAAAACAGCAAAACCAAAAACATAGTCTGCACATAATGAAAGCTGGTGATGAGAACATGCACACACATCACTGAACGTGTGACATTGCTTCAGAGAGGGAAGCTGGGACATGTCCACCCTGTTGACCTTGCAGGACAGGCAGAGATCACTGTGGACAGACGATCCCACAAATAACTCACTCCTGTGCCATACAGGGCTTTTTTAAAAAAATCACATTTGAGAAAAGAGAAAAGGAAAGGGGCAAGAAGTGACAGCCTTCCCGATTCATCTGCAGCAGCTGGAAGCGCTATAAAAATGACCAACGCAACACAGAGCCACTATTTTGGATGGTGTACTGTTAATATATTAACTGGAAAAAAGGATGACTGGGCCATTCATGATGTAGGAATATGTGGAGGAGAATCTCTAGCTGTTGGTCTTCTAATTTCAATATTACCCATTAAACCTATTGATTCCCCCCCATCATAGAAGAAAAATAGAATATGCCATCCTAACAACACATGCTTTAACAGCCCTTTCAGCTTCATACATCACCAGAATGACATGACATTAATCATCTGATAACAGTGCTTGTCATTTAAGAACTTGAATGTACAGAAGGCCATCATCAATTAGCAAATGACTAATCATTCCATCTATTATCGCATCAGGCAATTATCAAACAATAGGGATACAGCTGGGAAATAAGGGACATATCCAGGGATGTCTGTCATTTAAACTGAACGTTGTCATTAACTGAAGGTCTGGGTGCAAATATATTGCCAATCTGCATCAGAACCTCATGTTTATGCTAAGGCTCTGGATACTGAATCTCCAAATAAAGATGTCATCTGACAGAGATCTCATCTCAGGTGGAAGGCTGGAAGCCACTGTGGAATTATTTTTCAATGCCAGCAATTTGCATTCTGACATGCTGTTCTTCAAAGGACAGTCTAGGTTCAAATCTCCACTTGACGATAAAACATATGAGGTAAGTTTGGAGCAGTCACCATCGTTTAGTCTAACCCATCTCGCAAGGTTAATATTGGAATAAAATGAGACTGGAGAGCCACATACATTGCCTTGAGCTTCTAGAGAAAAGGCAGGTCACAAATGTGATAAAAACACATTTTTGCTAAGAACCAATTTTGGTGAATTACAGCATTTCATATAAAGAAAAAAAAAGATCATGGCACCTCTTTTTTACATCTCTAACAATGTATAGGACCCTTTGGGGAAAATAGTTAAGCTTTCATTAAGAATTTTTCCAGAAGTTTTACCCAGCCAAGAACTTTCTAATTCAGTTTGAAATGTTGCTTTAGACCAGTGTTGTCCAAACTTGGCCACTTTAAGATGAGTGGACTTCAACTCCCATGCTGGCTGGGGAATTCTGGGAGTTGAAGTCCACTCATCTTAAAGTGGCCAAGTTTGGACAACACTGGTCTAGGCATAGACCAGTGCTATTTGGTTTCAATCTGGATTGCTTAGCTAGACTTAATAAAGTGCTCCTGTATTGAGCTTGGAAAGTACTCACTGATCTCTTTTTTACACTCTTCTTCTCTTGAAAAGCCACACTTTGCCTTCTTGGGCTATTTTCAGCTCACTGTTGTAAACCAAACCTCTTAGATAAGAAAGTTTCCAAGAGGCATTATTATTGCACTAAGGAACAATCATTTTAAAAAGTCATTAATTTTTGTTTGTGGAGCTCCACACTTTTTCGCATACTGATTAAAAATATAAATTCCTTTCTACCAATCCTGGTTAATAAAATGAACAGATCACTCCCACCCGCATTTGTTCGGTGTTGTTTTCCATTATCTCCAGTGATAAATTGGCAGGCAAAATTATGTTACTGCACCCTTGCGGGAGCACCCTCCCTAGAAGGCTCTCAGCAAATGATTTTGCTTTTTTCTAAGCCTAAGTACCTTACTTACCAATCTCCCAACACAGACTATAATACATAATTTTGTATCCTCATATCTGGTAAAGAAGTTACTGCCAGAATGCAGACTTGGGAATAGAATTGTTAACTGGAAGCATCATGACTGCTGTAGAATTGTATGTTAAATCAGAGCTAACTCAGGCTTAGAGTAAGGGAAGACAAGAGGGCTGGGCAGAGCTTCTGTTTCAAAGGCAAAAAGATGCTCTGGAGTGTACAAGGGTACAAGCACAGTGCCTATCTGCAACTCCTGAAATCAAAGGTGTCTTTTTCCAAGAAGACACTGCAGAGGGCAACTGCAAAAATTCTGGGGAAACATGCAGCTGCTTTAAAGAGTTGTAGTCAATTGCTATGCGAATGCGAATACCTTTTGGCCTGTGAATCTGCAGAGCCTTAATGTACAACCATTTACAGCCTGAAGGCCAAGTTTGATCTTTGATGTTGGGCACAACCACCCCAAAATAAGCTGGAACAGTCTAAGAAATTGGTAGAACCAGACAGAAATAACATAACGTAATTCATTCAATTAAAAGTTCAATTCCTATCATTTGAAACTCAATTCAGTTCCTCTCCTTGGTATCCTCCAGCACTTGCAGAAGCTAGAAGAGGTTTCTACATATGTGCAGCACTTTCACAACATTCTTTTTCAGCTTCTTCCTGAAGATCAAAGAGATGAACTGGTCTATAAGAGCTATTTGGAGGAAGCTTCAAGGCAAATCAAAGTACTTTATCAAGGCAAATCATGTTGCCTCTTTGAAGTCACTCTCAGAACATAAAGCTCTTCCTTAGGGCAAACCTAAATCACCTCACACAGGCCTAATATTTATCCTCTTTGGTCACATTAAAGCCTATAAGGAGAGCAGATTTTGGAGGGGCACCAATGTTCTCCCCCAAGAGGCAGGTCCATTTTCTGCATCCCCTGATTAGTAGATAAACTTTTCTTCAGAATCAAAGTTAGGAAGCTTAGAAACATTTGAAGTCTAGCAAGAATATGTGTTTGTGTTTATTAGTTATGTACTTAATCCAAATGCATTCCACTGTTAATAGACACACACGCGTGCGTGCTTCTAAGCAGTGTACCAAACAAGCTACATAAAACTATTATTGACAGTTCAAAACTGCACAATCATTAAAATAATATTGAATAATACCAACCAACTGGGGGCTTCAGAGTGGTGTGTTATACCCAAGCAGCTCCCTTCACAAGGAAATACAAGTTCCCACTTGAGGATTAGGGTAAGAATCAATCAATAAACATAGCTTCTTATTTAACTGTGACTGTAGTTTTGACATTTCCCAAACTGGTGGGAATCTTCTTTTGCAGCATAATCCATTCTAAATTCTCTTTCCTGTTTGTTAAGCACACAGCAGAGAGCAAGAGAGCCATTTAGGGCACATTGTATTCAATTAATAACTAGTGTTATGCCATTTAGAGGATTTCCATTCCCTGGTTTACTACTTTCAAATAATCAGCAGGTCACAAACATCATGGTGCAACTAGCTAAGGCCTCATCAGTGTCAAAATAGTTCCTCTCATCACAGGTGTTGAATATGGTAGGGCTATTTATATTCAAACACAACTTTTAACCCAGGGGTGGGTTTAGCTGGAGACCACGTTCTAATTATGTTGGTCTCCCAATAGTTGCAGTGGCCATTGCTGTGATGTTATAAAATTACCAGAAGTGGCAGGGTCAACATTTATGGCCCATTTTGGACAGTGGGTTGATTTGGGATGAGTTAAATGTCAAATAGATGTCTTAAACCATTTTGGCACTATGGTTCTCAAGACTATATTGGGACCTTAAGTGAAATCTATACAAAATGTACACATTAGTAAAAGTAGGCACAAGGATTCATTGACACTCTTTTTTCCCCCGAATTGGTAGAGTGATGCTAAATCAAGCCAAACAAATTTCCAGTCAGAAAAAGAGAAACTGAACAAATAAAAAAGTGACAGCTTTGTTCTCAATGAAACACAAGGGAGGAGAAATTATTTTAAGAATGGTTTTGGAACTTATGTTCTTAAGAATCTCAAATTTTATTTTAAAAAATAAATCTGTAGCTCTTACATTTGGAAGAGGATGAACAAAGCCTAGAAAAATCTCAGAAGTCAAAAAGCTGGCTGAACATGAGACCTTAAATTTGGGGATGTAGTGTCTTCTATAACTCATTGATCCTTCTCATTTCTATCAAAACCAAAACCATACACCATAAACATTTCTTCCATTTATATAATTTGTGCTGCTTCCTCATTCTTACCAAGTCAAAAGGTTACAGGAACTGATGGAATACCTACTGAAATATGGCAAGCAATAGAAGAAGAATCAGTCAAGGTTCTAATCAAGCTATGCCAGCAGATCTGGAGAATGACACAGTAGTCAACAGATTGGAAGAGGTCAATCTACATTCCAATACAAAAAAAAAATAGAGACTTGAAGGCTATGCAAACTATCATACAATATCTTTAATTTTACATGCTAGCAAAATCTTGCTTAGGATCATCCAATGCAGATTAGAGTCCTACATGGAAAGAAGGATGTCAGATGTTCAAGCTGGCTTTAGAAAAGGCCGAGGAACAAGAGACATTATCGCTGATGCGCACTGGATAATTGAGAAAGCCAAAGAATACCAAAAATAAGTCACTATCTGATTGGTTGATTATAAAAAGGTCTTCGATTGTGTCAACCATGTCAGGTTGTGGAATGTGCTTAGAAAAATGGGAAACCCAGAACATTTCATTGTCCTCATGTGAAGCCTATATACAGGCTAGGAAGCCACAGTACAGACAGAACATGGAGAAACAGACTGGCTCCAGGTTGGCAAAGGAGTGAGACAAGGCAGTATACTCTCCTCTTATTTATTCAACCTATATGCTGAATATATATTAAAGGAAGTAGGATTGGGAGAAGATGATCATGGTTTTTAAACTGGAGGAAGAGACATCATTAACCTGCGCTACACTGATGACACTACTCTGATAGCCAAAAATGCAAAGGATTTGCAAACATTAGAAATAAAAGTCAAAGAGCATAGTGGAAAAAATGGGACTAAAATTAAACATAAAGAAGACCAACTAATGACAAGAGATACAAAAAAATAGCTTTAGAACTGATAATGAAGGCACTAAAGTGGTAGATAATTTCTGCTTTCAACCATCAACCATCAACAGTAAAGTAACAAGCAGTCAAGATATATGCTGCAGATTAGCGTTTGATAAAGCAGCCATGAAGGCCTTGGAAAAGATATTTAGATGCTGTGATGTGTCTATACCTACAAAAATCAGAATATGGCAAGCAATGGGATGCTCTATGGAAGTGACAGCTGGACTTTGAAGAAGCAAGATAGGAAGAGTATTGATCTTTTTGAACTCTGGTGTTGGAAAAGACTCCTGAGAATGCTATGGACAGTCAAGGAAACAAACAAATGGATCATCAAACAAATCAACCCAGAATTCTCACTCAAGGCACAAATGACCAGGCTCAAATTAACCTATTTTGGATATATTATATGAAGACCCAGTTTTCTGGAAAAGGCTCTGATGCTGGGAAAGGTGGAAGGAAAAAGAGGATGACCAGCAGCAAGGTGGATGGACTCAGTTATGGTGGTGATGAGTGCACCATTAGAAGATCTGAAAGACCAGATTAGGGACAGATCATCATGCAGAAAATCTATCTTGGTGGTTCCTAAGAGTTGACAAGGACTTGGTACATAATCAATCAATCAATCAATCAATCACTTCCCACAGTTAACTTTTTCTAATTATGAATTTGGATTGCTTAGGGACAGAAGCTTTTAACATTTAGGGAAGGGAATCAAATTATGCTCACAGAGTCCTGCTTTGAGTTTGGTAATGTGGACCTTCTGATTTTTTTCTAGGTTCGCAGTTCAGGAAAAATAATCCTGCAAAATCCATGAGTGTCTTCAGCAGCCCGGTAGGATTAATGCTCCTTTTGTCAGACAAATTGAAGCTAATGGGGTGCTTTTCTTTTCCAGTCCTTTTAAAGCAAATTTGCATGATATACAAATATGTACTAGTTATATTTAAATTGCTTTTTAGTAAGAATCATGGTCCTGAGTGTTTTGAGAAATTATAAAGCAACGGCTAAATGTGGTGAATTTAAAGCTATCAAATTAAGCCATACAACAAGCAAAGCTGCATTGTCAACTCCATTTCCAATGCACTCATGATTAGTGATTAACCTGACCTGCAATTTCCCAGAGTAATGAAAGACCTCATTCATTGTTGAATATTAATGTGAAAACAGTTCTCCAAAATTTAATTATGTGATGTGATAGTTCACATATAAATAATTACACTTTACTTTCTCATGGGTGTTCCAGTCTTTAGCAAGCCTGCATACCTTCTTTTCTGAAAGAGTATGTTCTCATTTTGATAAATGGCTTTCTAGTAGCGGTTGGAGTCAATAAGAATACCACTGCAGGCAGAGATTGAACACACACTAATGATTGATGGGGTTGCTTTCAGATGGTAAGTGGGCCCCTAGTAATCTATCCCTAGACAGAAGAATGTACATAATAGAACTTAGCCTTAAGTAAATGATCGGTGGAATAAGGTCACAGGGTCATGATTATTAAAGACTCTACCAGTACAAGCTAGGAGCCATATTTCGACATTTAAATACAAGGCCTGGGATCCTGGGACACTTTAGATTCCTCCCCATTGTCTCTCCCTGTAGGCTGCTAGAGAGTCCCAGATTCCCTGCAGTATTACTGTTTTCTTTCTTGCACGTTTATCCCATCTGAGCAAAGGCACCTCTGTGGGTTTAAAGGTGGAAATTTTCCTCTCCATATGCATATTCAAATACCTATTTTGAGAATAAACAGCTGCAAACTGTGTATTGTCGAAGGCTTTCACGGCCGGCATACGAAGGCTGGTGTGGATCTCCCGGGTTGTGCGGCCGTGGTCTGGAAGTTTTGTTTCCTAATGTTTTGCCAGCATCTGTGACCGGCATCTTCAGAGTGCAGGAGCACAGACAGGAGCAGTTCTCTCTGTGCCCAGGATGGTGTGACCCTTTTGTGGGTATTTATAGAGATCTGGAGGGGGGGGGGTATGGGGTGTTAATGAGTGGCTGCTTGCCCAGGTGTCAGGAGATCTGTGTATCTTCCTGTGGGCCAGGCAGGGTCCCTTCTTCTATTGAGTTGTTAACGAGTGGCTGCTGAGGGTGATTAGCATGTTCATTGTGTGAGTTGTTCGCATGTCCTGGTGGTTGAGCTGAGTTCGTTGACCTTTTGCAGGCTGTATTTCTCAGGATTGGTAGCCAGGTTTTGTTGATTTTTAGACTCTCCTCTTTTTTATTGAAACTGTGCTGGTGTTTGTGAATCTCAATGGCTTCCCGGTATAGCCTGGTATAGTGGTTGTTTGTGTTGTCCAGTATCTCTGTGTTTTCAAATAGGATTTTGTGTCCAGTGTGCCTGAGAGCATGTTCAGCTACTGCAGATTTTTCTGGTTGCTGTAGTCTGCAGTGTCTTTCGTGTTCTTTTATCCTGGTATGGATGCTGCGTTTTGTGGTCCCGATGTATACTTGCCCGCAGCTGCATGGTATGCGATATACTCCTGCGGTGGTGAGGGGATCCCTTTTGTCTTTTGCTGATTTTAGCACTTGTTGTATTTTTCTGGTAGGTCTGAATATTGTTTGGAAATTGTGTTTTTCCATCAGTTTTCCCATGTGGTCTGTGACCCCTTTGATGTAGGGCAGAAATACTTTGTTGGTGGGTGGTGAAACACGAAAGACACTGCAGACTACAGCAACCAGAAAAATCTGCAGTAGCTGAACATGCTCTCAGGCACACTGGACACAAAATCCTATTTGAAAACACAGAGATACTGGACAACACAAACAGCCACTATACCAGGCTATACCGGGAAGCCATTGAGATTCACAAACACCAGCACAGTTTCAATAAAAAAGAGGAGAGTCTAAAAATCAACAAAACCTGGCTACCAATCCTGAGAAATACAGCCTGCAAAAGATCAACGAACTCAGCTCAACCACCAGGACATGCGAACAACTCACACAATGAACATGCTAATCACCCTCAGCAGCCACTCGTTAACAACTCAATAGAAGAAGGGACCCTGCCTGGCCCACAGGAAGATACACAGATCTCCTGACACCTGGGCAAGCAGCCACTCATTAACACCCCATACCCCCCCCCCTCCAGATCTCTATAAATACCCACAAAAGGGTCACACCATCCTGGGCACAGAGAGAACTGCTCCTGTCTGTGCTCCTGCACTCTGAAGATGCCAGTCACAGATGCTGGCGAAACGTTAGGAAACAAAACTTCCAGACCACGGCCACACAACCCGGAAGATCCACACCAGCTGCAAACTGTGTTACTCCAATTGGGAAACTATGCAGTCCAACGGCTTGCTACAGTTAAGTTCAACTCATTCAGAGCAGAAATGGGCTAAAAGACTCCATCCTTAAGTATCCCTGAAACTCATAGCTTGGGACTCCACAGTTTACTATCATCCCAGTAGAATATCAGCACCCTGAATCACATTTATCTGGCAACATCCAAGCAATTTCACTTACACTATTTGCAAATAAATATTTATAGGCATCACTGCCCTGAGCCTCTTTTTGAACATTATATTCTCAGAGCTCTTGCTGCTAAGAACATAAACGGTTATCTCCTTTCCAATTAGAGATGGTTGAAGGGTTTGGTGTTTGCCAATTCCACATTTTAACTGATTAGACTGTGGCTTGATTTTTCACTTCCTGAACATTCCGAAGTAGTTCTTGGCTTGGGGGGGGGGGGGGGGGGTAATCACTAAAAAGCCAGATTTGAGAGAAAATGCACATAAAAGGGTATATATAAGCAATCATTAAATTCTGAGGTTTATCTGGGTATTTTAAAAATTGCAGATCAGTGTAGAAATGTAATGGAAGGATTTATGGGTGAACACAGGAGAAAATGATGGAAATTGATGGTCTTATCCATCACTGTTTCTATTGGGGAGCCATTTGTATGTAGTGCTTCCCCTTTTAATACAATTTTAAGTACGGCAGTAAAATACTTCCTTCTAGTGCAGGGTGGCTACTCTGGATCAATTTTTTATTTATTTATTTATTTAATCATTTTATATAGCTGCCCATCTCACCACAGGCAGCTCTGGGCAACATACATCAAATTACTTGACGTCCACTGAAAATCACTTCATAAAAACCTCTTCTCATATGAGATGCTTTTTCAATAGCACCCATTTCCAGAATAACATAAGAATCAGCTTTTTGACTCTGCCCATTATTGTTAATATTTCCATACCTGCCTCTCCTCTCCCCAAACTGGAAATCTCTTGGGTTCTTGCTGTTTTCTGAGCTTGATTGTTTTCCTGCCAACATTTCATTACCAGGCCAGCTAAGTCATATGAGTGCATGGAAGACTGGAGTTTGCTGACTGTTTACATGTAGTAGCTTGCGCTGCAAGTCTTGGTTGTGGTGTGGTTTCTTCCTTGACAGTTCCTTGATTAGGGTATTGTTTCTTCATTGATTGTTATCTATTTCCTGCTTATCTAGGTATTGACTGCTCTGGGCTGTTAGTTTCCTTTCTTGATTTTTGGTTGTATCTTTTAAATGGTAAGCAAATGGGATTTATCTCTATGCATCTTTGGGAAGTGGATCGTCTGAATGCCAAGCTTCCAGGAACTCTCTAGCATTTTTGGATTTGGCTGGATCTAGAATGTCAACAAGTTTCTCAGTAGAAATTGTAGTTGAATTTGTCTATGTGTTGAGAGATTAAGAACTGATGGCCAGTTGATATTCCTGCCTGCATTCTGCCAATCTTCTACCTAACCTACATAGTGGCTATTACAGTCCTTACTATAATGTTGTAGATGCCAGCCAGCAAATTCCACTCTCCCATGGACTGATGATGTTACCTAGCCTGATAATGAAACATCTGCAGGAAAACAACCAAGCTCAGAGAATACCAAGAACTCAACACCTCAACTCCAAACTACATATATTCTCTACTACTGGAACTGGAAATCTCACTGGCTATATTTTCTCCTCTTTCTCCTCCTGCCCTATATATACACACCACAATCACTTTTTCACATGTCTTTGTTCATCTTCTATGAATGGCTCCCCCATTGCATTCTAGCTTGTGGTAAATGGACCTACCCAATAACTAACTAGCTAACTAAATAAATAAATAAAGGAAGGAAGGAAAGAATATACATCTTAAAGAGTAGCAAATTTATTATCATAAAAATTTATTAGTGAAGTGTCAAAGATGTAATAGCTTTTGCTGCAAAAGGGTAACTTTAGAAATTGAATCTGGCTGAAAGTCTGATTTCTTTGCTTGTTTTACCATATAAAGAAGAGTATGCATATATATTGACTTTATGGGTTGAATTGAGATCTCATTTAAATAGTGATAAATAGTGACAAATATTGGTTGAACTAAGTCATTGAACACACATTAAGTGAGGCAGAGAGGTTTAAAATATGAATTATCACTTTCTTACTAAAATATTAAGCTAACACATCAAGTGAAAACCTGTTAGGCAAACCAGCTCCTCAAAGTTCTGATTTAGCTGAATCCATACTGCTTATCTGGCAGTACAGATCTCCGAACAGTTCTTTAATGCAATTATAAATCTGAACTTGGTTAGGTTATGTCAGGAACTGACCTGCTTTTTAAACTTGTCCTTGCCGCAGCTGAAAGCATGACAATTTCCATTCCAGAATAGAGAAAAAGTCACTAAAATATACTAGAATCTCACTGAATTATGCATGAAACTTCCTCCCAGAATATTCCTACTATGCCATGTCTCTTATTATTATTATTTTTTTTTTTTAGATTTTCAGTCAGAACTCACATTTGTCCTGTGGTCTAAAAAAGCTTAAGAACATATGCCCAAAACAGCCAAATTAGTTTATTGCAGCAAAGCATGATCAACAACAACAACAACAACAAAGAATTGTACATCACTTTAGAAACTAATACTTTATTTTCAAATACCCTTCTGTGGATCATGTGTGCTTCATTAGGTAGAGGGAGTAAAATTCTGTAGGAGAGAAATATGTATGATTATAGCAGCATGAGAGGAGGGAATAGCCAAAATTGCTGTGACAGTCAGAAGACAGAAAGACTTTCCCACCATTGAGTTAAAATGTTCTTCAGCTATTTTCAAGTCATCAGAAATAACATTTACTGTCAGCACACCCAATCCCTATCCTCCTTCTAATGATTCTGTTTCGGTTTGCCACCAAATGGTGGTGTCCTGATTAGTTTTGCTGCCTTCCCCGTTTCTGAATGTCCTGCCTAGCAGGAAACCATCCATCAAACATAACACTGCTGTGATGCAGATGGTTTTAACAGATGGCCGGACCCATCTAGATTTAGCAATCAGTCAAAATCTGGTGTTGAGTTGGTTGATCTGGAGTGTGTGGGGGGACTGTCTGGTACAGCAGGAGAATCTCTGCTGCTGTGAGATTGTGCTGAGGCTGAGAAATAAATAATATCTTTAAATACAGTCAGCAGATAGGAGATCCCATCTAAATCTGTTGTGCAAACATTCTGCGAAAAAGAGATTCTCCTTAATGAACTCACTAAAAAACAGAAGGTGAAGCATTGCTATCTCTGTTCTCAAGATTCTAAACTTTAATCTGTAAGTTCCAGTATTAAAACTCATTTAGAAAGTCTGTACAAATCTTGCTTCCTTGATCATGTTCTGCAATTAAGGGACATGACACCTGCTTTGCTTCACAGCCTATCAGCAAACCCCCAAATTGGCTGAGAAACACTGGGCAGATTGTGAAGTGAAGCAGGAGAGATCCTGCTTTATGATACACATGATACATATTCCAGTACCTCTCAGATGCTTTGGGAGCTACTTTTAAATACACATATAGCATTCTTCTGGCAAAGTAATAAACCCCATGTTCAGAAGCAGCCCAAACAACAGTTGATCAGCCCATTGCAGGGGAGAGGGTGTTCTGCAGTGACCAAGGTAGTGGTTTCTCTCCCTCCCTCCCTCTCTTTCTCTGTCTCTCTCACTCCCTCTCCCCAGCTTTACTTTGCAGCTCCTTCAATGTTCCTACTAGTTTGATCCAGGTCTCCAAGGAGGATTTGGCTCAGAGGCTGAGAGACTGCCTAGCCTGACAGAAGCAAATGCTCTTGCCACTCATCGGCAGTGGGTATAACTGGACCAGTCTAACATGGCCAATAAGGGGCAAGCTTATCCCACCTTCTAGGGGCTCAGTGGCTGGACTTTGATATTGACCTTATGGTCAGTGAAGCACATCTGATTACAACCACTACCACTACTTGTTACTTTGTGTAGAGAAAACATTAACACTGGAACTGTTAAAGATGATTTAAACTACCTCAGACATGTGGTGGGGATGAGATAAAGGCAATGGCATGAAAACATGGAAGAAATAAAAGGTTGTCGGGGCAGGTTCATGCCATAGTTAGAAAAGAGCCAGAGAGAAGTAAATTGCTAGATAATGGTCACGAATAAGCTGCTGAAATGTCTGTATTATATAAAGGCAGTAAATCCATTAATGCAGAACTTCTCAAAATGTGGGTTGTGACCCTCTAGGGATGCTATCAACTTAAGGAGGATAGGCTCGTGGATTTTTAAAACTTGATCAGACTTGTATAAACAAAGTGGTGGATACTGTCAACATTGGCTCTGGGCTTTGCTCACCACTTTGCTTGTCTTGCTGGTTTCAGGTGGTTGCAAGGTTACAAAGTTTGAGAACTTCCCTAATTAAAATTTAAGGAAGCAGTGTGTGTGTGTGTACATATATATATTGCCCAAGACAAATCTTAATGAAATCATTAGTTTTATTAATGCAGAATCACACAAATATATATTTTTATTTGGGGTAGTGGTGGTAAAGAAGGCATTTAACTGGTGGCTTTTAACAGTACTTGTTGAAAAGAAAAAGAAGTGACTGTCATAGGTAGAACTCTCATGTTCCCTTTCATGTTGTTTTCCACAAGCAAATTCCTCCAGTTATCACATTGCAGATTACAATTGCAGGATATTCTGCTTCACAACCTAACTCACAGTAGATTACACTTCAGTATGTTGGAAAATGCATCCGATGTACCAAGTATTCATGGATTTTCACTAATGTTGATGCTTATTGAGAGGGCAAATCTGAAAAGCCCAGAATAGTGAAGCAAAAGGTAGTGTAGATTTTTTTTAAAAAGAGAGAGATTAAAGCAACTAGTGGAAAAATCAAGTGTCTACCAGCACAGTCTTTGAGACCCAATAATGGCAGATAGCATGCATCAAACAGGAAATGAGTCATGACACAAGATCAAAAGAAGGAAGTGAGCCAAAACAAACTAAAATAGAGGAATTAAGAAAAAAGAAGAGGTACTAAGAAGTCCTTCAGAGAGCTCTCAGAAAACAAGTGAACCATAGAAAAGGAAATATTAAAACACATTTAAAAATCATATTCTTTCTTACTTAAATCCTTCTAATGGATCAGTTGTGCATTGCTATCAGAGTTTCTTCAAAGGGCAAATGTGTTCTGGAAATTAATACAGTGGACTATGGGAACAATCTACTGTACCATTCACATTTAAAGGAATGGAACTCCTATAGCTGCATTGTCTAGGAATATTGGCATTAGCAATCCAGAAACAAGTAGCAGGTATCAAGATGTATAATGCTGTTTTACAATCCCTGATAATCTTCTGTTTTCAGTCATCTTTAGTTCGGTTCTCCTTTTCTCATTAACACAGCCAATTTTGTGTAGGGGTTAAGGCTAGAAACTAGATGTCCATTTGTTCTAGTTCCAGCTTAGGCACAAAGCCAGCTGGGTGACCTTAGGCCATTCTCTCTCAGCCCTAGGAAGAAGCAAGGGCAAACCCTTTCTGAAAATGTTGCCAAGAAAACTGCAGGGACTAGTCCAGGCAGTTGCCAAGAATCAAAATCTAATTAATGGGAAAAAGGTCCATGCTTTGAGAATTTATCTAATGTATCATATATATATTAAAAAAAAATAATAATAAATCCCAGCCTCTCAAAGTTATGCCAGAAGTTAGGGGTTCACAACCTCTGTGGTACTGTAACCCCTAAAATAATAAAAGTATTTGCAGTACTCCTCTATTTTTTTTTTTTTTTTTTAAGATTTCATTGGGTTTAGTGCTGAGGCAAGAATAGTATGGTGCAATAATTAAAGGCCCTGGGGTAGAAAACTGTGAGTTCTAGTTCCACCTTAGGCATGAAACCAGCTTGGTGACTTCAATCCAGTTGTTCTTTTTCAGCAGCAGGAAGAAGGCAAAGACAAACCACTTTTGAAAATCTTGCCAAAAAACCCTGCAGGGGCTTGTCCAGACAGCCACAAATAATCAATCAAAGGTACCAAAAAAAAAAAAAAAACCAAGTGCTGAGCAAGAAATAAATATACCACTTACTTCTAATAATTTAAATTTTAATTGCTTATCACAAGGCTTTTCACTCTGCCTGCAGTTTGCACAGGCAAAGTGTCAATTTGTGGGAAACTGAGAAGCAGAACGTGAAGTAAATTTTCACAGTTTTCTGGCTTTGCCTGCCTAAACCTGATTTGATCTGCCAAAAAATTAAAAGAAGTTGCTCATGATCCCCTGGAGGGTTGAGGCACACAGTTTTAAAAACCATGCCATACGTAAATGTTAGAAAAATCAACAGATAAATCACAATTTGCACTCTATCTACAGACATAGAAGAAAGCAAGGAGTGGAACAGGGAGACCCAGGTTCTAGTCCATCCTCAACCACAGAACCCCCTGGGTGATGTTGGGTCAATCACTCTGTCTCAGAGTGTACAGGGCTACTGTTGTCAGAAAAAACAGGAGAACAATATGTATACTACTTTTAGCTCCTCAATGAAAAGCAGGAGATTAAATGAAACAGTATCAATTCCAATTCCTGTTCCTGTTCCTGTTCCTGTTCCTGTTCCTGTTCCTGTTCCTATATATTGGTTTCTTGAGTCACTCCAATAGTGGGTATTGGATTTGTAAGAGACAGACACTTTGTCACAACTACAAACATATTCATGGGTGATGCACATACCCATAGGTAGGGCCGGAGACTGAAACCACAGCATTTTCTACCAAGAAATTAAATTTCTTTCCTAACATTGTTCTACTTGCTTGACAGAACTGTGCATCTATGTTATACACTGCTTACAGGCAGCCCAAATTTGTAAAAAATAATATAGGCCCCCAGTGTACAAAATGTTAGTAAGTGTCCAAGTTATGCATCAGGTAAGAACTGATGAGGCTTTTTAATTCTGGCGGTTGTTAGGGTTTGTTCTCTTCCTGAGAGTAGGGCAGATGTGCTAGGATTTAACAAAGAAGTAGGATATTTTTATTAGCCTCTGTAAAGGAAGGCAATCATGGATGATGATGATGATGATGATGATGATGATGATGATGATTTCCCTTACAGAAGCTAATTTTAAAAAATCTGGATTAAATTATTTCAGATGAAATTATTCTAGTCTAAAATATTTTAAATATTCAGAGATTCTGTATTCCTTTTCTATTTATTTGATAGAGAACCTTAACACACAAGGATAGTATCAGATAACTACAATTAAAGCTATTTGTGGAAGGTCCCTTAGTAGCATGTTGGTTGAGGACAAAACCTTGACCTCTGAATGGTCACATTCCAAAGGTGACATTCCAAACAATTCCAAGGTGACATTCCAAACAAAAAATGGGGCCAGACTAAAATAAAAAAAGGGGTGGGGGATCAAGAGACTTTTCCAAAATATTATTCCCAAAAGCTATTAAAAAAGAATCAGTTCAATTGTAATAGCTAAAGTGTACCACAATCAACATATCCTTAGAAGTTCCAGTTCTATTCCAATAAATCAGCAGAGGAAAATGGTGGGTGAACTTTCTATTTCTTATTAATACAAGAAGTATGTTTTGAGCATTTAATGGTTAAACCATCTAAGCAGCTTTTACTCCATCTTCTGTTGTCACACTCTTTTATAACATCTTTTAGTCACATACCTGTATCTATCTTCATCTTTCCAAGAAAAAGCTATAACCATATAGTTGCACTAAAAAATAAAGAAAATGGGATTTTCATATGGACATTCAAACATTGACCGAGGAGCTACATGTTGTCTAAGGCTGATTATATATAAAATAATGAAATTACCTTCTTGCAAAAATTCCATTCCAAATGTTTGAAATATCTGAACTTGCCTCCAAGCATGATAGTAAATTCATTCTTCTGTACAATTTGCTTATCACCTTAGCGAGCCGTGTGCTTGATCAGTCAAAATTTATTTACAATCCAAGAAAAAGACCAGCATAGAGTACAATAAGTATAAAAAGAAGTTTTAAAAATTGTGAGAAAACTCTAAAACAATTAGCATTAACAATTAATAGCGTGAGGGAAGAACCAGACAGTTTATAATAGCTGTAGGTGTTAATAAGAATTTTGCAAAGATCTTAGAGGTTTGTGAAGAGTGGCCACCCAGGAAAATGGTAATAGCCTCCTGGTCACAATGGCAATTATGAACACGTTATTAACAACTTGATCACCATTGGGTGTACCATGGACATTATAATAGCACATGTGAAACAGATTCTACCTCCAAGTCTGAACAGAAACAGGTTCATCTTTTATATGGGAGGTGTATGTGTATGTGTATATATATATATATATATATATATATATATATACATACACACACCAATTTTTGCCCTAATAGGTAGCACTCCAATTCTGTCCCCAGGTTAGGGATAGATCACCATGGAGGAAATCTATCTATGCGGTCACTAAGAGTCGACACAGACTTGATGGCACATAATCAATCAATTTTTTCTCTTCTGCCAGTGCCATATTTAAGCATATTTTATTGGGATAAGAGGCATCTAATGGGGGGGGGGCAGGTGGTGTCCAAAAAGTCAAGATATTAGCCATGACCATGACATTTTATTTTATGTAATTATTATATTTATATGGCCTAATAAAATCATCTTCTGAGATATTAACAGGAAGTACGTGAAACAAATACGTCCATTTTGGTAAAATATTCATTTTTAGAACAGCCACTTTCCACTCCCTACTTTTTCACATCTGCTCTTATTTTATTCATTAATGTTATAGAATTTTAATTAAAGCGTTTATTTATATTTTTGTTAATTTGACCACTAAATACATCATGAATTAAATAGATAAGAGTTGCTTAGTTCTTTCTCAACTTTTTCCATACATAGAACATAGTTTAAACATACTCCCTTGTTTTCCACAATCTTTTCATTACTTAGATGGCATTATAGAAAAAATGAACTGGTTTCATAAATGAAAAAATAGAATGTCTGTAAAAAGTACAATCCTGTACTCCCTACCTTTAATGTTAATACCATGAATCTGAACATATTATATAAACAGTATATATTGCAAAAGCAAAGAGTAGAAAAAAAACCAGACTGTTTCATTCCCAGCATTGGTTAGAAATCCATTAACATTTATTTCTACAAAATTTCACCTGTATACTTGAGGCAATACATGAATAAATTTACTTTCCATGTCTTATTTACTTGCTACTACTTTTCTAAAGATAAAAGAACCATTTTATCAAAGACGTTGATGGTATCCAATGAGACAAGAGCGCTACGGATTTTGAAGCTTTGATTATAATATTTACAGCTTTCCTCACTAAATCACTAATTTGTCATGGTTTAATGAATATCATTAATGCTATTCATTAAACCATGGCAAATCAATGTGGTGCCCTGTTGCCAAGTCATTTAGGGGAAAAAAATAAGTATAAGACCTATTCTTTCATTATCTGATTCTGAAATAAGTGATGTTTTAAATCGTAATGATTCTGAGATTTTTTTCCATATCCAAAATACCACTGAACAAAGTCAGCATCTGAGGAATAAGAATACACATGCATATTTCCAATCACATTTTCAACCGAATTCACCTTCAGCTGGTGCTTTGTTATTTTTAAATTTTCAAGTACATCTTTAATGTCTTATATGTTAAGAGACTTATTGAATTCTTTATGTTCCAATGCTGACTTCTTAATTTCAGTGCAGCTCATTTCTTCTTTATCCTATCTGGGTTTATTGAATAAAAAGAACAACCACAATTGAAATTCTACTCCTGTATCTGTATTGGATACCTTACTCCTCTATCTGTGATTTGATTTAAATGAACAAGACAGAACTTCTAGGGGCCAATAGGTGGGACTGTATAAAAGGAAGAATAAAACAAAAGTTGATAAACGAGCAGAGTTATAAAAGAAAAACAAAAGAAATAGGAAAGCAAAAAATATATATATAGAAGAAATTATGGTACTAGAGCTATAGCACAGAAATCAAGGAAGAATAAAAACTATATACTGTTTGAGGGGAAAAAAGGAACTTGATCATTTAGATTTTGTTAATATGCTAATATGCTATAGATTTAGTGAAATGTATTTGGTTCTGCTGCAAAACTAATGCAAAGCAAACAAGTAACTAGAAGATATTAGGATTACAAATAAAACCAAATGAAAACAAAACTAAATTAGGAAGATTCCTCTTGACATATTTAATGATTTCCCGATTCTGTCATATTGGAATTCCAATTTGATGGCATCTCTTGCAAAGTGTTGGGGGACAACCCCAAGGGGACACATGACTCAGGCTTAGGTTCAGCAATCCTGTTGCATCCAAAATAGGAACAACTTTCTGTATTCTCAAGTGCATGTTAGGATGTTGAGAATTCAGTATTCTATATTTAGCATTATAATGATTAAAAATAAATATTGATTGGATGAAAAGTTGGTGAATCGTGTTTATATATTTATGTTTATATGATTTAGAGAGCTGCCCATCAGCAGTGATTCTGGGAAACATACAAACAATTAAAACCATTGTAACAATACATAACCCATGACAGCTCAAAACCACATCATCAATAGAGCTCATCTAATTTCCTGCAAATGCTGGAGCTTTTGTAGGTCATAGAAGTGTAGGTTTCAAATAGTATGATATTTTGGTGAAATCATTCTGTTGGAAAGTTGATGCAGTGATGAAGTCACACCTATGACAAACTTGGAATTCTAGTTTTCTATAGTCCGCATTGTACTCAGACATTTGCCAGCTATTGCCTATTAAAATACTGTTTACAGTACTAAATATTTTTGTGAAGGAAATACCTTTTATCCTCAAAGATCCAAATCCAAAAATAACTTTCTACTTTTTTTCCCACTTTCTAAAGTGGAAAAAAATAGTGCAATTTGAGTTTTCTTCACATTTGAATTACTTTTTTTTTTTTTTCCTGCTAGGCTTAAGTAACATTCAGTTGCAAAGGAACCAATTTGAAACAGACATGAAAGAAAGAGGCAAATTTTCATCTTACTGAGCAGAGATCCCTTCTATGCATAACTCTTATTAACGTTAATGAGATTTTCATGGAAGATCTTTTGCCAAGTTAAAAATTTACTCCCAATTTGAGAATTCAAAAAGTGTGAAGAGATGTTCCAAGTCCTTTTTGGAGAAGAGAAGAATGCTGATCCTGAACATTTTTTTTTTCAGTTGCAGTAATAAAATGGCAAACTGGGTGAGGATGTTTGAAGATATATAAAGTCAGCTTTCTTGGGGTATCTCCAGTCATTATGAATTTTTACTACCACAGAAGAACATCCATAATGTAGGTTGCAAATATCTTTGTAGTAACAATCAAAGAATATTTAAGATTACCTGCCTGACCATATACATGACTACTCAGAAACAAGTCCCACTGAATTAAATTCACTTACTCCAGTTTATAAACCTGCAGCTAAATACAGTGTTACATATTTTTGATTAAACACATTTAAAATGGTATGGGAAACAGTTATAATATATCCTCTACCAAGACATATGTTTAATATATTCTTTTCTGTCTTTAGTGAGAGCCTTCTACACCCAACTTTCAAACTTGAATCAAACTCATGAATACGTTATAAAGCATGGATATGCAATGGACTCTTTTTCAAAGGAATGGGCAGCCTGAACAGGCAAACCTTAGGCTGGAAATCATGCTCTTTGGCCTTATTTTGAACTCTGAAATCAGTGCTATCTTCCAGGGAAAATTAATATAAATTTGCTTAGGTAATTATTTTTCCTTTGTGTGTGTGTGATTGGTTCTTTACTAAAAAGAAAGATCAGTCAAGAAAACTTCCCCTTTCCCCTGAGACACAGTCATCTCCTGAAGTGAAGCAAATGGCTGTAATAAATAGGGTGGTGAAGGACAAGGGTAATTTATCTCTCTCTCTCTCTCTCTCTCTCTCTCTCTCTCTCTCTCTCTCTCTCTCTCTCCCACAAACACACACACACACACACCACCACCACCACAATTTTCCAATCTCTCCCTCTCTAAGCAGCATTTCCCAGTGAAACCCAGAAAAAGGCTACCAGGATACCTTTGTGAATAGGTATATGTCCTAATTTATGCTCTGAAGGATGCTGCTGTCGACTTTTTAATTGAATATCGTTGGTTCTGATTTAATGTTACTCTATTTTATGGTTTTGTTACAGGATAGCAAGTCACCTTGACTGTCGCGCAATGCTCAGACAAATGAAGAACAGTACAGTCTTCAACACGGCTGCCCCCAAATCAATCTCATTGAATCCTGAAGGTTCTGCTTCCAGGAAATTGGGTATAAAATTGTCACCCAAATTCTTCCTAGAAAAAAAAGAAAGCAACTCACTAACGATGGCTCCCACTTCATAAAAAAACAAAGCCATGAAAAAGGATTAAAAAAACCAAAAAGAGGATCAAAGTATATAAGCAAAGGCAACAGCATACAATCAGAAAGTAGTCGTGTTTGGTCCCTTTCTCCACCAAATATATCCCTGAGCCATAATAAATAACTGGCCTACAATTGTAATAAATTGTAATTAATTAAATGAACTGGATGCCCCAGTTCATCCCAAAATAACTGGGTGGGGGATTTTTCCACAGTTTTGGGTGACATTCACAAAAAAAAAAAAAAATTCTTTTAGTTAAAATAGTCCTGACTGGTGGCATATGAAGCAGGATTCTAACAATCTTACCAAGTGAAGGAGATTTGTTAGCAGATATGAGATGAATAACTGCTAGGCCAGGGTGCACTGTCTGCCCCCTGCACATTGCTCCCAGATTCACTTCTGCTGCCTTCTAAAGTTTCCAAGATCCCATCATGGATATCTGGAAATAAAACAGGGATTTTTGCTTGTGTAATGTATTTTTTAATGAAAGAAAGCTAAAATATTTTTTGTGCCTCTTAACATGCCCCCACCTTGCAAAAAGAAAAAGAAAAAGAAAAATGCCTCCCAAAGTTTGATTCCATAGTCTTTGATGACATCACTGCATTTTCGCCACCTTCCCTGTAGTTTCAAAACTGGCAGGGTGGGGTGGGGTGGGGTGGGGTGGGGTGGGGTGGGGGACTGAAAATGAAATCCTTGAGTGGAGAAAAAAATCCTGCTCCTACCCTAGACCATGAAGCAAGGTCACTGCACTTTAAACATCAAATCAGAGAGCCACAGTGTTGGATGAAAACAAAGTTACTTTCCCAAGGATCTCTTGGGAAATTTGCATAACCTAACAGATCAGTCTGATTTTACAATCCTTACCTTCTGTGGAAGAAAAACCTCACAAATCTGCATGAGTTTTTCCGTCATCTTTCCTTTCCTTTCCTTTCCTTTCCTTTCCTTTCCTTTCCTTTCCTTTCCTTTCCTTTCCTTTCCTTTCCTTTCCTTTCCTTTCCTTTCCTTTCCTTTTTTCCTGCAAGGAAACATGAATTAGCTAGACTATGCCTGTATTCCAAGAACTAAAAGACGACGTCTTCAGGACCAGAACTGGGTGTGCTGTCAGGAGCTGTTGCATTGATATGTAGTGGAGAGAAGGAAAGCGACTTGCAGGTGAGAAGGGAGCAAAGCAAAATATGGCCAAAAGAGAGCCAACTTGATGACTGCATGGGACCGCAGCCCACTGGCAGGGGTGACTAGGAGGCATGGAAGAAGCAAGAGCTGGTTCAGAAGGATGAGCAGCTGCAAGCTGAGCAGAGAGGCAGAGCCCCGCAACCATGCCAACCTGTCCACTATGGCAACAGCCAAGAGCAAGCCAGTGCCAGGAACAAAGTTTTTCTCCCTCCCAGCCAGAAACAGAAAGACACCAAAGTCCCTGCAGCAATTCAGGCCAGAGGCAACAGACACCTGGCCAAAAGGCCTTGAAAATACCAGCCAAAACTGGCGGGGGAGGGGGGGAGATTGGAGAAGGACTTCGTTTCTCCAGATTCCACAGCTGAGAGACCAGCCAAGCACACAGCTAGCCAAGCCCTAACAATTAACACAAGGTAAGCAATTCAAGCTTGCTTCTAAAAAGAGGTAGGGAAGAGGAAGAAACTATACAAACAATAGGTACAAGTAGCATAAGCAGGGGCATCTGCAGGTGGGGGTGGCCAAAAACTCAAGATGGCAGCTATGGCTGTGCAATAAAGCCATACTACTTGCTAATGTGTGTCTGTGAGATAATGGATATAAAAAGGGGGCGGGGCTTCAACTGCACAGTCATGGCCATCATGTTGATTTTTTTGACCCTCCTCATAAATGTCCCTGATAAGTAGGCCCCTAGAAACCTATAAGTTACATAGTAAATGCCTAGGCAACCGTAAGAATGAACTCAGGTCAGCTCTGCCATCTATTTCTCATCCTATGTGGAATCAGCTGTTCACATCAGGAGGATCAATCATAAATCCTGAATGCTAATGTTATGATTTGGATACCAGTTGTCCTTTAATGTCAGAGAAGATTATTACATCCTCCTCTTTTATTAGAATAGAATGCTGACTCTGCAAGTTTGGAGGTCCTCTTTCAGCTGCCATATACCTGCCCAGGAATATTAATATTGATGTACTTATTTTCCAATATTTATATCACCAACATTATAAAAAGTCTAGGCACAAGCACAATAAATAAGATGTGACACAGCCTCCAATTCAGCACATTAAAATGAAACCCAGATTTAGGATTAAATGTAAACTAAAATCAGAATTCAAGTACTCATGCTAAGCTCAAGATGGTCAGTCTCTGAAAACCTCCTGGACAAGTCAAGTCTTAGCAGCTTTCCTAGAGATTATAAGTGTAGAAGCCTTCCAGATCTCAGGGAGGAGCTTATTTCAGAGGGCTGGAGCATCTTAAGCATCATTTCTTGGTGCCATCTCCTCAAATGCCATTAGCAGGAAGAGATCTCTCTTCATCTGCGCATGGAGATGGCTGCTAATTCACCTCCTAATCATGTGTTCTTTGGAAAGTGA
Organism: Liasis olivaceus; assembly: GCA_030867105.1. NCBI lineage: Eukaryota > Metazoa > Chordata > Lepidosauria > Squamata > Pythonidae > Liasis > Liasis olivaceus. The sequence goes on along the minus strand of CM061353.1, from coordinate 21,450,953 downwards.
TGGCTCCCTCAGTCATTCCTTAGCTTCAGCCATTACATAACAGTACCAAAGGTGTGATCCTACGCTGTTGATTATTCTGCCCCGGGATTCCCTTCATAGGCCACTAATTATCCTGTAATACATACAGTACCTCTAGCCACCTATTGTTTAATAGGTAACCCAGTGTGTAAAAAAGACATCAGCCTGGAGTTTGCCACAAACACAGGAAAATAAACAGAAAAGCACAGCCCCTTTTCCTAATGAGAGTGTTATCTCTGCTAATCATTTGCAGTTGAGGAATGTTGCTGACAGCTGGCTTTTGCACCGCAAGTTGAAACGACTGGAGTTATTTTCAGTACAACATTTGCCTGGCTGATCAGAATTTTTAAATATTCATGAAAAATAGAGAATTCTCAGCTTTTCTTTTTTATCCAGGCTAATTAGGCAGAGATGTTGGAATTACTTTTGGCTACCTTATATATGCATTCATCTGCCTGGATGTTTTATTTAACATTTAGCTTCCACTCTTCCTTCTTAATTGGTTAAACTTTGCTTCTCCTTGAAAACTACTATCTTCCCTATTTCAGGCTAGCACAAAGCATAGCCCCTGTCTTAAAGCAGAGACAGTTCTGGGTTCAAGAACAGGATTTCTTTAAGATTCCTATGCAGTTTCTCCATTCCTCTTTTCCATTTTACTTTAAACTAAGTCTAGCACGGTGCCTCCAACCTAGGGGACATCAGTACCACCCCTCCTTCCGAATAATTCTACAAATGCGAATCTTTGCATTGGTGGTGCCATCAGTCAATGTGGCCTAGGGGGACCATATACTCCCGAGCCAGCACTGTTCACTTATATTCACACTCCAAATTGTTTTCTTTCTGGAGTAGCTCCTGAAGTTCTCCACTGCAGCTTTTCATCTCACATGGCCAAACAACTCTAGACTTGTCCTGGATTAGCTCTTCTATGTTTCTCCTCAGTCTCTACAGTCAGTGACCATATGCTTCATGTCATTAGTCTTGCATTATTTCCCCTTCTCAATAAGCTAGAGATTTTTGTCCTCCATGGACACAGCCAGCTATTTCGTTCTTTGGCCCACTCGTTACCAGCTGAAGTTTCTTCTCCTTTGCTTCCCTAGGTTGCTCCTCCTTTCTTTCACTTCAGACACTGGAATCCCTGCCAGGCAGACTTGCTGCAAGAAAAACTTATTTCATTTTTCTACTTATTTGCTTATTGACAAGTCACCTTTCCTTCTCTCCTGTTGCAGGTTGGCTCCCAGGTTTCCTTGTTCCCAGGTTTCCTTCTCCCCTACTCTCTTTCTTTCTCTTTTTTCATTTGCCATCTGGAGTCCTATGTTTCCTTGTCTCCTCTTTTATCTGCAGCAACAGCTAATTTCATTCCTCTGCATCTTCAAGGATCCTACTCCTCTTGATTGCCATAATAATAGTGACCTTTTGAACCTCTAATTCAAAAGATCTAGGTTACAGACCTACACCTTTGAAGGCAAAGTCTATCTTTCTTTTAAACTCTTGTTAACTTTCTTTTAAACTCTTGTTATTCTTTCCATCTAAGTACTAACCAGGTCCAAGTTTGCTTCAATTTCTCAGGAACAGTCAAGATGGCTGTGTTACCACCTGCTGCAGTTACCAAAACTTTAGACATAGAATTATAGATGATATTGTATGATAAGCCTGGGATCCAGGAATTAAATTCTGGAGCTATCATGTACCTAATCTTAGAAATATCCTTAATCTATAAGCAAATTACACCAGTGCAGAAGCAGAGGGATGTTCAATGATAGTAACTCTGCATAAATATCTTCTGTTTTCTGTTTTCTTTTCTTTTTATCTTGAAGATGCTTCTAATTTCCACAAATGACAGTAGTAGAACTGTTATGCTAAGTGTTCACCTTAATTCTAAACCCATCTTCTCATGCAGCATCGCAGTATCTAGCATCATAATCTTATTTCCCAAGAAGTGAGAAATTCTTTCTGTATTTGTGAGAAAGAAAGATATCTTGACTTACACAGCACTGAAGACTGATGACAACACTGTCATATCTGTTTTCTTTACAAATATATATGCAAAGTATAATGAAAAATGGACAGCATTTCTACATGACATTGTAGAGGCACATTAAAAACCGATCTTTCTAGCTTTGGCATGATCTCTTCAAAACTTCTAGCTTAAGTTTTTGTTTGGGTTTTTTAATGTATGCACATCTGCCAAATTACATGAGCTGGAGTGGGTATCACTTTCTCCAAACTTTGAAGGATATCTCATTCAAGAATCTCACAAAATTTCCTCAACCATCAGATTAGGAAATTCTAAACATTAGCTCCCAGTGATAAAATACCCAGCGACCTATATTTGAATATTGAACAGCAATCTGCTTAGCAATAAAATGAGCTAACATTGATAATGCCAAATTAGAATCAAATTAGAACAATACACATGACATATAAAAATTATTCCATTCCAAGATAATATTAATGAAATTCATTTGTTTTGTTCCTATACTTTTAAATAGAAAGAAAACTTAAATTTAAATAAAATATTAATAATAGCAACAACAACTAGGGTATATATAGACAGATCATTGCATTTCTGGTCCATGTCAATGGAGCAATTATAAACCTGTTTCACCCCAATTATGATTTCTTGTTGTTCAGTCGTTAAGTCGTGTCCAACTCTTCGTGACCCCATGAACCATATCGCGCCAGGCCTTCCTGTCCTTCACTGCCTCCCTGAGTTTGCTCAGTTTCATGCTCATTGCTTCAGATCCAATTATGATATCAGCCTACAATTTAAGCAAAGAATTATAAACTCCCATATTTATTGTTATACTGTGCAGATTTTTTCATCTTAATTTTCCTTAATATGTGCATGATTGTCTGCAACTTTTGAGATGTAACCTGCATCACAAAATTCCAGAAAGGGCATAATCCACTGGATAACCTTGTTTGGATCTGCATATTAGCCTGGGAAGAAAAAAATGAAATCATTCAATTAGAGTGTAGGTCAATTTATATGTAGAAGTTGCTTAAACTAGCCAAAAAAGGAAGCAAAACAGCATATTGTGAACTTTGTGTATTTTAAGATCTACAGAATCTTAAATAAGTACTAGAAATGAAGGCCTTCATGGTTCCATTAAAAAGGGGGTGGGAATCAATCGTCTCAATTTGCTTGTATAGGATATAGTTTAAAACAACAACATTTTACTTGACTTTCCCTAAGGTTTTCTTTTCTGTGGTTCCCATATTCACATTATTGATCAACTGAGCTCTCAGGGGTTTGATAATGTTTCCTGTAGTGCAGAAGTTTCAGGAATCAGAAATAAGGAATGTAATCTGTGAATCTTGTTTTAAAGGGACTATATTCTACATATTTGCAGAGACAAATGCATGGTTTTAACAAACAGGGAAAGTGTGGGTCTGTATCCTAGGTTCATCATGTAACTGTTTATTCAGATGGCAAACCAAATTGTGAATTTCTCCCACATTTTTTCATAGTCTTCCAAGCTACCCATTCTGAAAAACCTAGTTCAATTGAATGCACAAAATTGGTGGGTCTCATTCATTTTGGACTAGAAAGGTAGGCAATAAACATAGCAAGATCTCAAAACATCTTTTCAACCAGCAGTCGATAAAACTGACTTAATACAAAAAATCAGACAATAAGAGTGTTTCTACATAAATATTTCCACATTTAAAAATAAAGAAGACTCTTTTATTTTGTTTTTAAGACAAACCATCCAGTAGCTTTTAGAGAGAAATAAGGCCTGCAAGCTGGAAAGACATCTGCAAATTTTATTTATATTTTACATTTTATATCCTCTTTTTCTCCCCACATTGCAGGTCACCTTATGAAAGGATAATTTGGAAGGAAGGCTGAATGTAGGACCTATGAGTATTCTTATTTCTTTTGATCAGCATCAAACTCTGTGCTTAGTAAGACCCGAAATGTTGCTTTTTAGACATCCTTAATGACTTTGTCTTCATTTTGCTGAAGTATGCACTTTTTAATTGCCATATTTATCAGGAGTATTGGTTCTAAATGGAGTCTCTGGTCAGTGAATTGCATGAAAAACCACAAGTAGGATATAAAAGGATGCTAAAAGTGTCTGGCACTGCACATCACTCAGTTTTGCAACCCTGCCATCAATAATTCACACAGTTTTGTTCTGACACGTAAATTGGAGCTTAAGTAACTATAATAGAGTAATCAAAGAGATGCATACAGCACATAAGGTCAAACTTAACTCACCCAGGATTTTAGAAAAGAAGAGGAATGGCTGCTGGTTAACTACAGCCACAACTTTATTAATTTCATCACAGAAAATCTGCAGTGAACTTAATCAACTGCATGAGAACTAGGGAAATCAGTATCTGCCTTGTGATCCTCTGTATGGGTGAAGCTAACTTTACTCCAAGGAAGATGCCACATGCCATATGATCCTTTTCCCAATATGGCATATCTTTACATGTTAAGAAACAGCATCCCAAATTATTATCCTCCCCAGGACTCTGGCTGTAAAATGCAGAGATTTATTAATGGATTGCCCAACATCTTGACTCAGTTGAGTATTCAAGGAAATTGTCACAAATTAAAAGAATACCAAATACAAATAAAAACTTAAAACTAAAGCAAAACTTAGTTCAAGCAAACCCCAAAGAGATGGCTTCCTCACCTCCCTCCAGCTTCAGGTCCAGAACAACCTTAAGGAAGCATCTGTCACAGTAACGGTGCCTTCAGGTATGAGTCAATAGAAATGCTGAGTGCAGCTAGTTTCATAATAAGGAACAAGATGGAAAAATTGCCAAAAGTGCAATTTTAGGAGGTTTTACGTATATACCTTACATACATATGAGCAGTTCAGGTTCTATTCTACTTCTTTTAGCAAAAAGCTTTGCTACTCTCCAAGGGGCCACAGAACTGTTCCAGCTGCATTTTTGCAAAGGAATGACAATAGACAGTATTATTATGCTTAGTGCTCCATGGCTGTTTCTGCACTGAGAAGGATCTAAAGAAGGTCAGAGGTGGGCTAGAGCAGAGAACTGCCATGCTGGCCCACATGCTGGCAAAACTGTGTTCACAAGTTTTACCTTCTGCCTCATGGGCAGCCAAGGATTCTGTCATCACGTTTGCAACATGGAAAGAAGCCGTGCAGTGCAATGGCTCACATGCCAAGAAACAGCCAACTACCCGGAAGAGAGACAAAAGACAATATGTCAGTCAAGGCTGCAATCTGTTTTCATGATTTTATGTCCAATCTATCCAGGGACATTATATTTTTTTTTAAAAAGGCATTCATTTTTTTCCTCTCTCTCTCTCTGTAAGTATGCTTTCTATATGTATCTCAAAATTTGGTCAAAAATATTCTTGACCATAGCACAGTTATATTCACTGTTTTGGAAGTTATGCCCAGATGTAAAATTCCTTCATGTTAGAGACATAATTTTAACCCAAGCAATATGTGGACAAGAGGTGAACTATGCTCCTTTTGCAGAACGCTTACAATATTTGCTGCCAGATTCCTAAAGAAATTTAATAGAATTAAAGAATCAGTTCCTTTTCTGAAGTTCATTTATACAACAAAACTATTACTAATTAAGTATATATATATATATATATATATATATATATATATATATATATATACACACACACACACATACACACACACACACACATGAACTTGCTTTGTCTTGCTTGGAGCACTCTTGTCTGACCTGGTATCCCCCAGATGTGTTTGGATTACAACTCCCAGGATTCTTGGCAAATAGAATCCAACATATCTATATATTTGGGGTTTAGGCAGATGGTTCTAGTATACACATTTGCTTTTCCTGCCAGATGACATTGTAGCACTATCAAGGTTGTTTTTTTTTTTCATGTGACCTGTCCTGCATATACTGTATGTATCTACAAGCTTTACACAATTAATTTGTAAAATATAGGACATTATATCTGTGTGTGTGTGTTTTAATATTCACATGGAAATTTGTGTTGAGGGGTATGTTACAGCCAGTAGAAAGTGATTTGTTCTGAAATATGTTCCCCATATTTACCCAATTTCTCATCCAATACTGCCTGCAATTTTAACTTATTTGCAGCTCTGAATATTTTCTAAAATATTTTATCTCATGGCTCAGTACACTCTTGGGAACTTGCCAGAGCATGCTCTTGCTAATTATTCTCTGCTTTTCAACTTAGTATGGAAAGAGTAGAGCCACCAGTTTTTAATCATGATAAGTATACTCTAATGACCCTTCTTTTTTCAAGTGACATTATGTGGCCTGTGTGCATCCAATGATAATTTGTTTTAATTTAAGTGGTTAATTTTTCCCACATCCACTAACCCATATAATCTAGGCAGTTATGTTTCTACCACTATGGAGAATGTACATTAGATTTTAACTATCATTATATGATAGACACTACCTTGATAGCGGAAAATTCAAATGATCTGGAAGCTCTAGTAAAGAAAGTCAAGGAGCACAATAAAAAATGGGGCTGAGATTAAATATAAAGATGGCAACAGGTATAGAAACTACCCTTAGAACTGATAATGAAGACACTGAAGCGTGGATAGCTTCTGCCTTTTAGGATTGATTATTAACAGTACAGGAAACAGCAAGAAATATGCCACAGATTGGCACTTGGTAGGTTAGCAATGAAGGCCTTGGGAAAGAAATTCAGTTGCTGTGATATATCAATATCCTCAAAGGTCAGAATCATACAGACAGTGGCTTTCCCTGTGAAGAAGGATGATAGAAAGAGTATTGAGCCTTTTGAACTTTCTTGTTGGAGAAGACTCCTGAGAATACCATGGACAGCCAAGAAAACAAACTGATGGATCATTGAAAAAATCAACCCAGAGTTCTCACTCCAAGCACAAAAGACCTGGCTCAAATCATCACATTTTGGACACATAATGCAAAGACCTAGCTGTCTGGAGAAGTCTATTATGTTGGGGAAGGAAGGGAGGAAGGAAGGGAGGGAGGGAGGGAGGGAGGGAGGGAGGGAGGGAGGGAGGAAGGAAGGAAGGAAGGAAGAGGGGAAGGAAGGGGGGAAGGAAGGAAGGAAGGAAGGAAGGAAGGAAGGAAGGAAGGAAGGAAGGAAGGAAGGAAGGAAGGAAGGAAGGAAGGAAGGAAGGATAAACATCCAAAGCTTTGAAATGTACCACTTGACTCAGAACTGTTGTTCAGTCGTTAAGTCGTGTCCAACTCTTCGTGACCCCATGAACCATATTGCGCCAGGCCTTCCTATCTTTCACTGCCTCCCTGAGTTTGCTCAATTTCATGCTCATTGCTTCAGTGATGCTATCTAGCCATCTCATCCTCTGCCGTCCTCTTCTCCTTTTGCCTTCCATCTTTCCCAGCATCAGGGTCTTTTCCAAAGAGTCCTCTCTTCGCATTAGGTGACCAAAGTATCTGAGCTTGAGCTTCATTATCAATCCTTCCAATGAGCAATCAGATGACAGTATTCCAGCTGAGTTATTTAAAATACTAAAATACGATGCTGTTAAAGTGCTGCACTCAATATGCCAGCAAGTTTGGAAAATGCAACAGTGGCCACGGGATTGGAAAAGGTCAGTTTACGTTCCAATTCCAAAGAAGGGCAATGCCAAAGAATGCTCAAACTATCACACAATTGCACTCATTTCACATGCTAGCAAGGTTATGCTCAAAATCCTACAAGCTAGGCTTCAGCAGTACATGAACCGAGAACTACCAGATGTACAAGCTGGGTTTCGAAGAGGCAGAGGAACTAGAGATCAAATTGCCAACATTCGCTGGATCATGGAGAAAGCACGAGAGTTCCAGAAAAGCATCTACTTCTGCTTCATTGACTATGCAAAAGCCTTTGATTGTGTGGATCACAACAAACTGTGGCAAATTCTTAAAGAGATGGGGATACCAGACCACCTTACTTGTCTCCTGAGAAATCTGTATGCGGGCCAAGAAGCAACAGTTAGAACCGGTCATGGAACAACCGATTGGTTCAAAATAGGGAAAGGAGTACGACAAGGCTGTATACTGTCACCCTGCTTATTTAACCTATATGCAGAGTACATCATGAGAAATGCCAGGCTGGAAGAATCACAAGCCGGAATTAAGATTGCAGGGAGAAACGTCAATAACCTCAGATATGCAGACGATACCACCCTAATGGCAGAAAGTGAAGAAGAACTAAAGAGCCTCTTGAACTGTGATCTTCACTTAATAGAGCAGCACTAAATTTGGAGTCACATACAAAATTTAAATTTAGCTATCGAACTTGGGGGGAAGGGCAGACCTTGGCGATCTTTTTTTTTTTTTTTTTTTACTTAACTTGATGCTTCTTAGACAACTTTTTCTCCTCTCATCCTAAGGGTCATTCCACAACACCATGTCCCCAGTCCCCATATGCCATGGGTCTTAGGAAGCTGCTTCTCCTGAAGAAGAGGTATAGGCAGTTCTTCATTAGTCAGAACTCATACCTTATTCCACCTCCTGGATCCTGAGATTTCTCCTTACCTACCATAGCCATGATACACAGTTCCTGGCTCTATAGACAATTTTGCTGCTCTTCCCACATAGTAGCTGCTGGAGGGGGAGGGTGTCAATTTATTTTGCCTTTCTTTTTCTTCAATTGCAATGGATTAAAAACAAACAAGAACATGGAACTATGAAAACTATTCTTCTAGACCATCAAAACACTGGTAGCACAGCACAGTTGTGCTGGCAACATTGAGGTCACATTTTCCATTTCCCAACTATTTATCCCTATTGGTTGAATTTTATTTTCACTCAGTTGACTGCAAGAGAGGAAGATAATTTACTTTATACTGAGTCATATCACTGATATATGTAGCTTACTGATTAGCAAAGATTCGAACATCTGGGAGTGGTGTGAATCAAATCTGCAAAGCATACACTCAATCACTAAGCTATGTTGTCTGTTTAAGGAACATGAGAAATTGAATGGAAAATTCATGATAAAAGAAAAGGGAACAATTGTGCTCCCAGAAAAATGTGTGTGTGTGTGAGAGATGAGAATGAGTACTGACATGAGAGGGCTCTGTTGAAACCATGCAAGTTAAATATGTTACAGGTAAATAAACATGAATTGAAATAATTTGCTGTTTTCTTCAGCTACAATAATTTAAGTATTAATCTTATGTTTACTTTCATCTGACTTTATGAAACCCTTCTTTCTCTTATGCTTTTTAGATATCTCTTAAATAAATGTGTTCACCATAATGACCAAGAAGAAAAGATGGGAAATTCCATTGAAAGAAGAAAGCAGAACAGCCCTTAGGAATTTGAGCAGAGTGTGACAGCTGCTAATGGATCTTCATTGTCTGTCCATGCTATAGTCAAGTTCATTTTGGATGGTTGGGGAGGGGTAATATTGATATTTGATTCCTTAAGCCTAATCAATAAACAATTCTGAGCACTGAAATCAACCAAGCAGAAGTACAGAATGTCCTCTCAGTTGTGTCTGTTGCCTCCATATGAAATAGAAGGAGATGCATATTACATTTTTCACTTTTTGCATCCAGCCAGTCCTACAAGAGATCAAAGTAGTATACTTAGATTTTATTCTCCCAATAATCCTATGAAGATCATCACCATCATCATATCATATCATATCATATCAGCAGCAGCAGCAGCAGCATCCTGTGAAGCTGTTACACTGAGTTTATAGGTAACTATATAGTAAATCAAAATGGATTTAATAGAGGTTTTATTCATGACTTTATTAGGTGAAAATGCATAATGAATACTAGCACTGAAATTAAAGAGAACTGGTTTTCTGTGAATAGTTTTTCTGACCAGATCTGTAAAATGTTTTGCAAAGTCTATTTAAAAATAAAAATGTTCCCAGAATTTTCTCTAGTCACAGAGATTAAGATCTAGTCTTCCCGTGTCCTGCATTACAGTGACACAGTCTTTTTCAATTGCAAAAAGAAAGGATTGTGACTCATTGTGGTGTTTTTCCTTCCACAGGTGTGAAGATAGAATAACCAGACTTTCTTTGTTTCAGTATCTTCAGATTTGGGAGAAGTGAACCATAAATAATGCTAGTACATTACTTAGAGTCTAACAATTATTCATTACAATAGGCCATTGGTCATTGACAAACCAGCCAACTAGGATTCTCTTATCTACCTATAGTACTAATATAAGTAGTGGAGCAAAGGGGGCATTTACAGAGAAGGTCTGCCTTCTGATCCACATCTCCCTTTCCTCTTGTCAGGATGGGACTTTAAACAGGCCTTCTCTAGATATCCCAACAGGACAGGGCAGAATCATGTTGGGTAATATCTCTGATGAAATAAGAAGGTTGAAATCTGCTTCCAAAAAGGTGCACTTAATCATTAATTGTTAGTCATCTATCTCTTTCCTTCACCATTTTTTGGCTCCCTGAAGAAGCCAAGTTTTGTTTGTAGTTTTCAGTCACAATATATCATGGTGGCAGTTAGCTACAGCAGATAGGATACAATCTGTCTTATTAAGAGCCTTTTCAGGGATATAAGACTAGTGTTCCATGTTTTCTTCTGCCATCATCTGCCAAAATTCTCTTGGAAATAAGACTCCTTCAGCATTTGAAGTTGGAAGCAACCTTCACAATAGCTTAAAATAATGGATAAAGGCTGCTTGTGCTCAGCCAATGTTACTAGGCAACCAGAACATTAATAACGATAGATCATTTCCCAATATTTCTGCATCAAGCAAAGCTAATCCGTAACTGGCTATATCCTGCAAAGATTTAATTTAGGTTCCTAGAAGTACTGTATTCACTAGGGCTAATTCAAAGAAGCAATTCTTGGCAAACAGTCCTGGTGAAATGATGTCCATCTGGTCAGGAAGAGTTGGAAGCAACTGAGTGACTGAACAACAACAAATCATACATGGGCTGTAGAAATCCAGAAAACCACTGGAAAGCAGCCTAGAGATGCAGAAAACTCACCCCTCTGATAAATATGTGTACCAAAAATCAGGCCTCATAGACAATTTATTATATAAATGACATTAAATGTTCAAATTGGTTGCCCCTTTCTTCTAAACACCTGACCCATTTGGCACATGGCCTTTGAACATTCCTAAGTTTTCTCTGGGAAAAAAAAATTAATAAAACATACTGTGATTGCTCCAAGGTGCCTGACTTTTGGCATACCCTGTATATGTGTGTGTGTGTGTAGATCTGCCTCATTAAAAAGCAGGGGCAGGAGATAATTAACAATTGCTGATTGAAAGCAACTGTCTGTAAAATAAAGTTCTCTTTTATCAAATTAATTGAGCCTCCATCTGCAAGTAACACCCATTCTTTCTCACAAGGAGAGGTTTATCTTCAAGCCACTCTTCAAAGATATCCACCCATTTTGGCCGATGTCTGAAATCATGTGTACTTCTGGCTGCCATTCAGACAACCAGAAGGTCCTGAAATTTGGGACTAAGGCATTTCTAGCTGAAGGTGATTTTTTTTTTTTAAAGTCCCAAATAAATGCCATAGTTATAAAGTCCTAAACTGCTATCAAAAAAACAGAATTTCTACACCTTACAGAACTTCACTAACTTGATTTTATAGTGTAGACATGGAATTGATGCTACCATTAGAGACAATCCTATAAGGTGGGATATTAAGGGAATTAAAATGTCACTTTTCAAATAAGAGCTTGAGATAGCTTAAATATACTTACACTGAATATTTTGGTTACTATTTCTAATCCTTAAGAGAGCTTTCTTCAGCTAATAAATCTCAATAGCTTTTCCTTCAGATGAGATTTCCCTAACAATACCCTAACCTAGACAATCTCTCACAATCAAGAATTTATACAGTATTGCAAACTACTTCCTTAGTTTCAGGAACTTTATGTATGTTCTTAACTGTCAGATCTCTGCTTGAAATCCTCTGTTTTTTGGTTCTGCTGGCTCAGGGTTCCCCAAAGTGTTCAATATTGATCCCCAAGGGTCAATGGGACTATCCAAGGGGTCGTTGTTGTCATTCATGGTACTATTACTTAAAGTAGTATTTATTAAATGATTTTCATATAATAAATGTTTGGGGATTGATGAACAATCTGAAACTTCATGAAGAGCTGGAAAATTTGGGGACCCTTGTGCTGGCTGCTTTAACCTTTATCACTATCTCACCCAGATAGAGAGACAAATAGAAAGAGGAGAGAGAGAGAGGGAGGGAGGGAGGGAGATGCAGGTAGTCCTCATTTAGCAACTGCCTCAGATAGGGACTATTCACAAATACAATGGTAATAAACAGTAATAAAAAATTCATTTTCTGACCAATGTGCACATTTAGGACAACAAAAGCCTTCAGTGTGAAACTGACTGAGGCCTGGTCAGTTTCAGGTACAGGCTGCCAGCCCACAGGAGGGTTCTAATCAACTAATTAAGGTCACAGAGCTCACCTTGTTCATTTGTAGTTAGCACTGCACTGCAGAGAAAAGCAGCTCAGGAAGAGATGGGGTGTTTAAGCAATCTCTCTGTGAGTGGGCAACAAAGGAAAAAAAACAGGCCAGGCACAGGACACTGTACAAGAGAACTCTATCTGAATGAGAGGGCAGCAACCAGAGATCTTTACATTCTCTCTCTCACTCTCAGTCAGTCATGTGCTCATTTAGCAACCATTTTGCTTAACGACTGAGTCATCGGAACCAATTGCAGTCACGAAACAAGGGCTACCTAGAGAGAGAGAGAGGGGGGGAGAGATCTGTTCAAAAGTCAAAATGCAGAGGGTATGTGGATGGCTTTACAACAACTGATTACAGCACAGTCCAAAAATTCAGAACATTTCTGACCCTGCTATTGCATTGTACTTACTATAGAAGCCCCCCACCCCACTTCCCACACAATTTGACTGCCTTACTCCTACAACAGTGTGGGAAGAACATGATCATGTGTTATATAAGATGGAGGAAGAATCCATTGTTACATTAGATTTGGACATGGATTCTTCCCCAGAGTGGCCTACACCAAAACAAACTCCATGATAAAGCAGCTTAAACCCAGCAAAGCCTCTGGATATGTTTATATTACCTCAGAATTAACCAGGAACAAGCTAGAATGATAGGCCTCAATTCTGGTTTCTCTTTTCTTTTTCATTGACTGGTCTACAAGTTTTCCCAAAGACTGTGGGTTGCCATAATAATTCCAATGTATAAAAAGGTGAAAGGAAGCTGCCCCCAAGCCATAGACCTGTGAGGGTGTTATGTGTAATCAGGAAATTGTATGTCAGAAACCCGCATAAGCAATTACTGGACTGGATAGATTCTGAAAACATTCTGGCAGAGCAACAATTTGGTTTCTGACCAGGCCTCTCCATTTTACATTAGCCTTCATATTTTATTTTATTTATTTATTAAACCAATTTATATAGCCGCCCATCTCACTACAGGTGACTCTGGGTGGCATATTGTACTATCTGGCAGAAAATACATCTCTAAAAACACTCTGGATAGAAAACTGTTTATTTATTGGTTTATCAAATGTATACCATACTGCAATCATGACGGACTTGATCGCTTACAAGAAGAAATAAAACAATGCCACATATTCCATTGCATTATATTGTATTGTTTAAATTGTATCATGTTCTTAGGTATTCATATTGTTATTGTGTATGCTTAATTTTGTGAGCCACAAAGAGACTTCATGATTGCAGTGGGATATCATTTTGGTTTTTAAAAAACAAAATGGCAAAATTTCTCAAAGAGAATGGAACTCCACTTTTCTGAATGATCTTTGTATCTCACCCTAGGGGTTCCCCCCCCCCCCGAAGTTATCATCTTGAATGGTCTCCTAGCAAACATCAAGTAAGAGTGCCACAACTATGATACAAATGACCAACAGAAAGTAGAAAACAAATAGGCTGGTTTTCTACTCAGTTACATTATGAGATCACTCAGAGCTCTCTCACTAATGCATCATCAAACTGGGGGGGGGGGGGGGGGACACTGTATTTTTCACCACCCCCAAATTCCTTTCTAATTCTACCTGAATGCAATTTTGTGTTACTTTTCTTGTTTGCTAGTTCTCATCTATTACACTTCTTGTCCAAAGCAAGAGGATATTCTGGGCAAGTTCAGAAGCCAGCGGTGCTGTGAAGGAAACTGAAATCTAGATTTAATATTTTCTTAATGGTCTAATGCAGTTTCTCAAATGTGGCAACTTTAAGATGTGTGGACTTCAACTCCCAGAATGGCTGGGGAATTCTGAGAGTTAAAGTCCAGACATCTTAAAGTTGCCAAGTTTGAGAAACACTGGTCTAATGTCTTCCCTCTGCCCTCCTTGACCACGTGAATTTCTGCACTAGCTTCAACATGTGACAATGTTTGGCAATATATAACTACCATGCAATATTTGCCAATGCTTCTGTTCATTTTGTGAGTGGAACCAGAACTTATGCACCAACGTCCTATCTAAAGTTATTATTCTCAGACCCCCTGCAGAGTCCAGAAGGACAGCCGCCTGACCAGCGATTAGCAGGAATCAGTGCGACTAAGGATGTTTCACTCACATTATCAGAACAAAGTCCCTGGGGAAATGTGAAGCACCTTTTCCTTATCATAGAGAATCAACAAATAAGAGGGATCATGGTCCCATCAGGATAGGGCTATAAGGCTATTCCAATGAGATCAGTAGAATAAGCAGGAACACGACATACACACAAATAAAACAACTGGCGTACTATTTTGTTAAGTCAGGACAGCACCCTTAATATCATCTAAAGAGGACAGGAACCAAAGTCCAGATACTAAAATTACTCGATAGCGCTGCCACAATTAGGAGGGAAGGGTTTTAATACCCAAGACCGTATTTCTAAACAGACTAGAGCTTCCTCGTCTCTTTCAAAAAATGTAAATATTGTGCGTCTGATTATACACTAGATTAAGGAGAAAAGAAACAAAAATCTGCATCTCCTAAATCAGCAGATAGCTGTGAAAATTTTCCAACCCATTCTTCCCCTTGATGAGTTAATACTGAATGAGCAGCAGCTACCATCCCAACATGGGATCCCTCCACCTTTCCTGGAAAGTGGACCAGTGACTGCAGATCATTTTGCTCACCTTTAGTACATACACGTTAGAGTAGGAGAGCCACCAGGGTCATCAGCTTCAGCTTTGATTGGTGAGTTTTCTCCCAGAAATACTTTCAGAGCAGTGGGAGACGCTGCCCTTTTCAAGCTGTCTGGAAGTGTTCTTTCTGTTAGCCATTATTATGTGCGAATGTGAACTCCGGAGAGAACACCCACTGGGTTTGTTTGAGAAAGCAGACGGGTTCGCGGCAGTCTGCCCATTAGGCTTTCGTTGAAAAGCAGTGTTTGATCCAATGATGTTTTAAAAAATCTTTTAGTCTGCTTTGGTCCACACCAAAGATGCTAATATCTTGATTTCTTACAGTTATCTGCCCATACCAGCCCATGAAGATTTCTCCTATTTCATGAAAAAAAAAAAAATCTCGTTTGTAAGAGCAAATCTGCTTTGGTTTAAGAATTTTCTCAGTCTCCCTCAAATGTACTTTAAAAACAAGAATAGTGTTCTTTTTTAAAAACGTATTATATCTCACTGATGTTCTTTGTAAATAAACAAGTGACTTGTTTGACAGAGAGTTGTTTCATTTCTCAGAATGGAACATGCTTTCACTCTGGTTTGTTTTTCTCCTACCTGAATGGAGGCTTACATGCTTAAATGTCTACTGCAGAAAGTAATTGATTTGATAACCAACTCTTAGCATTTGTGGCTTTGTAATGTAATCATTCCTGAAGACTTATTCAGTTATTCCTGCTTCTGTTTCCTTCTGCATCACAAGACTGACTCAGGCAACTGAGATATTTACAATGGAAGGAAGTTTGCCACTGCACAGCCTCTACTCTATAGCAGGGTTCCTCAACCTTGGCGACTTGAAGATGTGTGGACTTCAACTTCCATGCTGGCTGGGAAATTCTGGGAGTTGAAGTCCACACATCTTCAAGTCGCCAAGGTTGAGGAACCCTGCTCTATAGCACACTGGAAGCACACATGAGAAAAAAAGGACTTTCATGATCCAGTGAAAGATAAGCATTCACCACAGAAAGCAATTTGCAACAAATATTTTCCAGGAAATGTGGGAATAAGTTGGGGATTGTGTTGCATGCTATTAAAACAAGTAGGCAGTGTCAGCATGTTCTGCTACCTTGCTTTCTTTCGATAATGAAATCTAGGCTTATGAAAAGAAGATCTGAGAAGCTTGCTAAACAATGAATGGCCCAGCTTTCCTTGCATTTGCTCAGTGCAGATATTTTCATTGATAAAAAGGTTGAACCTGACAGTGTAAATAGCCCTTTTCAACTTTTTGATTCTACAATCATCTGCTACAGCAAATGTTCAGATTAGGGCATAAATAAATAGAATATCAGGAAATAAGATGCAGTACACTATTGATATCATATAGCTATAAAGGAATAAAGCTAGCTAAACAAGCTAAATTCGAGCTAGCAATTAGACACAAGTACACAAATGTTAATCTGGACAAGTTTCCATCCAGAAGATGTCTTCTGACTTTCATCCTGTCACTTAAGGTTGGAAGAAGCTGATGTCTCCCCTCCTTCCTGATATCTGGAAGATCAAAAAGAATATTTCCCTCCTTTGGAAGTATTATTATATTAAAAAAGGATAGGACAATGAGGATTTTGAAGATCTGCCTTTCTCAACTGGGTACTTCCCATCTTCCCATCACTCCATATCTTCCTTGGCACTCAATAGTAGGGTTTTGTGAGTTTGTGTGTGTGTTTGAGTGAGAGAGTATGTGTATGAAGTGTTCAAACCTTTCAATTCTGCTGTCTCTCCTTTGTGTTTTTAATCTGTTCCCTCCCCCCCCAATTTCCCATTCTTTTGTCCCATTTAAAAAGAAATTTGGAAATTTGGAGAAATTCATGATGAAGAGTGGCAACAGACAATATTTTCTTAATATTTTCTCTTTCTTAATCTAACTAGAGTAAGCACCTTGGATTTAAGCCAATTCTACATGTTGCATAAATGGAAGCATTCCAGCTCAGTAAATATTCAGCAATTGGTGATCAAAGCTGCTATTCATTTCTGAGTTTTGTTTTGCTTTTTTTTAAAGGGGGGATACATAAAGTAGCTGCATTTTTCTGCAAGAAAAATACTGAACTATTCTATAATGCAATGTCATTTACTGAACTGTTCAATATTATTTTCAAGTAATTAGCCAATATTGAATGAACATAGTGAATGGATAATTCTATCCTCAAACAATCAAAGGATTAAGCCTAGAATATAATCTTTCCTGAATATAGTCTTTACAACCCAACATTTCAATATGAACAGTCACTGTTCATGTATTGCACAGATCTTTTTCAAGTCGCTAAATGGACAAATCGGTTCACTGAATCTATAAAGAAATGCAAAGAATAACCTTAGTTATACCTATTATTGCCACACTAACAGATTACATATTGGCAGAAATGATTCTGACTTTAATAATTAATCCTTCCTCTCTTTCCCTTTGTTTAGAAATTTCAACCCCCCTGCACCCACATGATTGCTTTGGTTTACTTGTTTTTTTATTTTTAACTGTGTTTTCCCCTAGTAAGTGAAGGACTAGGATTCCTCATCAGTTGCTCCAATCTGAACCAAGAATCATGCTCTAAAAGTAAGTGACATCCAGACCTGGGGTAGCACACTACATTTTTGTATCATTTAATTCAGTGCTAAATGGTGGAATCTAGATGACTTTGCTTAATCTGAAAAAGCTAAGCAGGATCAGACTTGGACTGTACTTAAATGAGAGACTACCAAGAATCTTAGTCCTGTCGGCCAGAGTGGAAAATGGAAATAAACTACCCAGAAGAAGACAATAGTAACCTATCTCCATGCTGCTGCAAAAAGGATTATATGGGCTTGTCCATAAAACCACCAATAGTCAAGTTCCTTCTCTGACCTTATTGGATTTTCTATATGAGTCCAAGCTTTTTTGTCAGTTCTTTTGCTATGTTGTATGTTGGAGTCCCTGATAAAGATATAATTGGTCAAAGAGAGATGTCAGATTTGTGTATTTTTTGGTCATCCGTAGAAACATGGGAGGATGGGTCCACTGCTTTTCATCCACCACTGTTCTTCTTTTGTGATCTGGCCTTTCTTGGTTAGGTTGTGAAGGGTCCTCTTGATTAGGTTGTCTAGTTTCTGTATTGGGTTGGTGTTAACTGGGATATAGGTTTATTTGTCCTCTAATAATTTTTTGGCTTTTTGCAAGTATTGTGATTTATCCATAATAACTGTATTTTGGTCTTTGTCTGCTGGGAGGATGATGATGGTTTGGTCCTTCCTTAAGCTTTTGAGGGCTGCTCTGTCCTCTCAAGGAACTACCAGAGGAGGAAAAAAACCCCACCCCCACCCCCACCAACACTATATAAACAGAGAGCAAACCCCATCCCATTCTAGCACTGAAGATGTTACCTAGCTGGGTAATGAAATGTTTGCAAGAAAACAACCAAGTTCAGAGGACTCCACAGTTC
This sequence comes from Liasis olivaceus, assembly GCA_030867105.1. Lineage (NCBI taxonomy): Eukaryota > Metazoa > Chordata > Lepidosauria > Squamata > Pythonidae > Liasis > Liasis olivaceus. The sequence continues at coordinate 21,432,454 of CM061353.1, read as the reverse complement.
AACCCTGAGCTACACATATTCCCTTCTATTGGTACTTACATGATTATGTGATTTTTTGCCCCCTCACAGGGCAGAGTGATTTCTTAAACAAGATATCTCTTCCTGAGTTGCTTTTCTCCACAGCGCAGTGTGTCCCTAAAAAGTGCTAACCGCAATTTAACAAGCTCAGCTCTGTCACCTTAATTAGTTTATTAGAACCCTCCAGCCAGCTCCCACTCCTGCCTGAAACTGAGCAGGCCTCAACCAGTTTCACATTGAAGGCTTTTGTTGTCGGGCACATAAAATTTGGCTGTAAATAAGCACGTTGATCGGAAAATGAATTTTTATTACCGTTTATTACTGTCATATTTGCAAATTGTCACTAACTAGGGTAGTCACTAAACAAGGAGTGGCTGTATAAGTGAATTTCAAAAGCAGTTTGTCATTATAATATGCTGTAGGGTTACCTGTTTTACCAGTGTGAGAAACATGTACAAAACAGGCCTTTGGATTTTGACAAAAATATGGAAGACAAATGTAACATCTTTTAACAGAATCCCAACAAATTAATCCAAAGGCTTCAGGCCTAGGAAACAGTTTTGTTTTATGCTGGCTAAACTTGCAGGCATCTCTTTATAGGGGTCTGTGATTTATTGCAGAAAGAAAAAGTTAGCTTGCTAAATTGAGCATCAAATCTTAAGGAAAGCAAAGAGGATTTTCAGATGTGATTCTTGGAAAAAAAATATCAGAGCATTATTTTAGGGGTTTTTTTTTTATTTTTTAGAGATGGTTTGTGAGTAATTCTCTGCAGATAACCCTTTCTGAATATCCTGAATGTATATATTTTTATTTAACAGATAATTGAGCTTAAAGGTTAAACTTTAATATGCCAGTGTCTTTGAGGCTGAGGAGCTAGATTTCAAAAGTTCTTAAATGTCTCCTTTTTTATTTAGGAAAAGGTATTCCTGTAAAATAACTTCAGTCTGCTGATCCTGTTCAAGATAGTGATTGATCTGATCAGGTACACTGTCCATGACAATATTAGGAAGTACATATGATTTCTCAATTACCTGAAGCAATCCATGAATTAGGGGCCATTGGTACAATCTCCCCAGAAATGTCGCATCACCAAATTGCAATAGAAAGATTCCCCATCCACCAGTATAAAGCTTGAAAAATAATTTCACTTAAAAGGCTCTGGTAACATTTCCATATTCTGCAAAGCTAAAACTAGAGTAGGAAAAACTCTTCTTCTATTTTTCTTCTATAAAGATGAATGCATGAAAAAGATAGCTGGGGAAGAAGGGTGAATAAATAGGTTGATAGTTTACATCTATTAAATATATCTATGAGAACTCTTAAATCTTTTATCATAGTCCACAAGTACATTTGCAATCACACACATGCTTGCAGAGAGGGGCCTTTTGAGCCAAGCATACATTAATCTAGCAAACACCCAACAAAAGGAAATTAAACCTCTGGGTTTAGATTCTTAACAGTGGGAATAAGGAACTACTGGAAGAGTATATACTGTTTATATACTGTTGTACTAGATTTTTCATTACCTGATGAAAAATTACACCCTCCCAAAAAAGGTGCATTGTAAATTGAAATAGAATTAGTTGAATTTATTTCAAGGAACTTCTTAAATAGCATTTCTATCCACCTTAAAATATATGAAAATATCTTAAGGCCATTAGCACAGAGAGGAATATTTGCCATTCCTGACACTCAGAAATGGCTGCAAATTGCCTATTCCAATCATAGAAAATGAAATGAAAGAGCAGAGACTTTAAATACACTTCTTCTTTTTTTGCCTTGAATTAATAAATCCAAAGATCATTATAGCTCTATCCATTGGTGATACATCAGTATTGAAAGCACTGCCTCCCACTTTAAGTTCTTTTCTTCCTACTGGAGTACCTAAGGCCAGACCAAGTTGCTTTGGTCAAGGTCTTGGAGTTCAGGAAGATCTCAAGTAATCTCCAGATGGTCAATACTGGATCTGTGTGCATCATTTCAAAAAGATATGGAGTGTGTATATTTTCTGCTAACAGTAAGCATCAGGTAGCAGAACAATTGGATATTACCTCTGTGGGTACACAGCTAATGAGGGCACTGGAGCAGTGTTAGGCTTGTCCACTTACAGTTCCAGGCTTATATTTCAGGAAGTCCTTAATTTTAAAAGGGTGGGTGGCTTCTATAATTCCACCTGGATGATCACCATAGCCATTCTGCAGATCATAGTTGTAAATTGAAATCAGAATTAGTTGAATTTATTTCAAGGAACTAAATAACATGTGGAAGATGATGGTCAGCAGCAAAAAAGATGGTGGTGAGTTAAGACACCACCAGCCACCAGAGAAAAACGATTAGGCGGGACAGTGGAGGAGCAGCCAGGAAAGATGGCACTGCAGTAAACTCTGCCTCTCCTCCCTTTGCATTTTTAGGCAATGCTTGAAAATAATTGTTATTCCAGAAACCATTCGATGATGTGGTCTGCTCTTTTCGTTATGCTTCTACTGGGTTTTGATGCTTCTATTTAATGCTTTATTTAATTTTTCATATTGTATTTTATTGTTTCTTTTAATGCCAGTTCTTTTGGAAATACAAGTTTCAGAAGCAGGGTACAAATACCTAGTGAAACAAAATAATGTGTAAAGCAGCAGCCACAGGGAAAAAAACACCAATACAGTTGGATGCATGATTAAACAGACATCTGCACACTAAACAAAGCAAGCCTTCACTGACTCCTTTTTATGAGAAATATGTAATCACAATATTTGTGCATATGTGTAGCTTTAAAGCGTACTACAATAATCAAAGTTTCATATAGACCTCTAAAGAAATATAAATAGAACATTCAAACTGCTCCTTCAAATGCATCATCTTCCAGTTTGTACGTCATGAACACATACCTCCTTCCTTCCTTCCTTCCTTCCTTCCTTCCTTCCTTCCTTCCTTCCTTCCTTCCTTCCTTCCTTCCTTCCTTCCTTCCTTCGCCTACATTTTGTCTTTCAAGGCCTAAAGAGGTAATTCCACTAAAACAAGTTATTAATAACATGGTTTGAAGCAGCTCTGGCACTGTGAGAGCAGACTTCTATAATCCCAAACCAAGAAATACTTGCAAATAATGAGTGAGAACTAACCAGGATTGAAATGGGTTTAGTATTATGGGAGCAGTCTTCACCTATGCTCAAACCAGGATATACCTCCAGATAATGAGAGCTAACTGGGAGTGAAATAAAACTTTTAACTGATCACTCCATCCAATTCTTAAGCTTGCAAGTTTCCAGTTTGCTTTATGGAGAATATACATACATGGCAACTATTTAGGATGGTTCTATTTCTTTATTGTATTGATTTGAGATGCCATCTTCACACATGTTTTTAATACCTGCCCCTTGGCCTAGACTGCAATACATCATCTTGCTGATTATTCTAAAGAGCTTGAAATTGAAAATATAGCTGCTTCCCCCGCCCCCCCAACCATATACAGATATATACGCAGAAAGCACTGCTGAATGAGATGAATAAGTCTATAAGAATATTTTGCCATGAGAAACTGCTAGAAATTCTAGTTTCCAATAGCTGAGTTTTATGATTGGGATAGTTGATACCAGTTGGGAAAACTGATGCATCTTTACTTTCTCAAAGCATATGGCAGCTAAATGTGAGAAATGTTCACAAAGCATGAACTCAATACCAAGTTCACTTTGTCAGTTCTATGTTCATAATCAGGAAATTGTTCCAGAAGGGACTCTGTCAATGAGTATTTCAGATTTTCTCTCTCCAGAGGGTTTCCTTCAGAAGTTGTTCACTGATAAAATTATTTGTTTCTTATACAGCCAAGCACGGCACATAACAGATTCGTATGATCCCTCAAGATCAATTTCTTGATCAGCTGTGATGCAGCAAACTACATAAACAGAACTTGGTCTGACTTCTGAAATCTTCCTTGGAGACATGCATCATCAAGAGACATACATTATCTGGAAAACACATCACCTCTGTACTATCTCCTGTACTGTCAAGTACACTTACATTAATCATGGCAGGATAAAATCTGTGGTCACATATTGAATAATGACATGTAGAAACAGAACATACAATTTATATACTGTACGGGATCCTTGAATAGATTTGCTGGTCTGTTCTCTGGTTCCAGATGACTTATCTATTCCTCTGGGCTTGGTTGTTTATTGGTGGAACAGATTCATTTTTAATATCACTACCATACAAGAAATGAAATAACAATAGCATTTAAGGCTATCTTAAATATTTAGGGCTCTTTCAAGTGTGCAGGTCATAATCAAGTTTCACCATGGTTTTAGGACTTTTCTGAAAAAGTTTTTTTGGGGGGGGGGTGCTTTTTCAAGATGATAGAGATCTACCAGATAATCATGGAGAAAAAAATACATATTTTGCTGCTAGATGCAATAAATGGCATGCACAGCCAACTCCATAAAATTTCCCATCACTTATTTCTTCCATAAAAGTTTCAGAACTCCATTGTACTTGTCAGTCTTTATGGAGATATTGCCTAAGACAAAAGTCACACATTTCTACAGGTTAAGTTTTAAATCAGAGAGACATATTTCAACTGCCATACTTTCAGTTTGCAGTGGAAAGTATCAACAAAAGAACTCTGACCAGATTCAGTCAGCCAAATATAGAAAGAACATTTATTTATGAATTCATTCATTCAATCAATCTGTACCCTGATGATAATTAAGGCTGTGTATGCTTCAAACATGACTTGGAATTAGTGCTTTGGACTTCCTATGAACTCAGTACTTAAAAGTTGCATGAACTTTAAGGAAACGTTTCCTTCAAGTGAGAAAATTCATGCTTGGATGCCTCAAAATATTGGGCTTCTTTCATAAATAGTAAAGAGATGGCACATCTGTTCTCATGTAAAGTTGGAAGCACTTTTTCCAAATCATTTTTCATAACAAACATGCATGTGGAGTCAACAATGTCAAGATAACAACCATGAACATTCCCAAATACATCCATCCCTATTTCTAATAGTCATGGCTTTCTCCACAATGCAGCTTTTGAAATCCTGGAATAATAGCTATATGACTGCATGCAGACAATGCTGTGATCTCATCTTGGACACCAGTTGACCTCAGAACACCATTGAGGATCCTTCTCTGCACTAATAATTATCTTTTACTAGTATAAGACAAGGATTGTAAGTGTTTCCCAATTAGAACAACCTAGATAATACAACAGAACAGGTTAAATGTTTTAAACATCTGGGGTTAAATGAAATCAAGTTGATTAATAGGACCAAAGATCAGCAGTACCAAATTTGGGGTTAATATTCTATGCCTAGGCAAGAAAAAGGTCAATGTTGAAAATGTAGTAAAGAGAAGATTTTTCTATGAAAAGGGAAACAGCTTTGTGCTTCTTGCTATCAAATCATTTAAGGTTAAGTCACTGGCTCAATTTCTGTATGGAGCCCAGTACAAAATTATCCCCTGGAAACTGTTCAATCTAAATTCATGAGGATCTCCAAGTATATCCCAAATGTCAGACTGCACTGGCAGTTGTCCAGCCCAAAGTAGAGACTCATGTTTGGCTGGTGAGGTTTAATTCTCAGTTAAAGCTTAACTTTAATCCAATAGGCCTAGGTCCCTTAATAATTTCTGACAAATTCCATTCAAGCTGGAAGCAGACCCTATTGGATAAATTGAAAACTCATGAGCTATCTTCAGAATTTTTGCTGTCCATGGGCTATAATCAAGCCAGGGTACTTCTTAAAAAGTGAATCCTGGATTAGGAATGGCAAAATGAGTTGAATCTAGTTCCTGACTGTTCTGAGACTTGAATCCCAGACTGTAGCCAGTGAAATATCTTACTACTTTGGAACAGCCTAAATACCACAGAGTCTCTTCTCAGGTCTGATGTAACATTCTTAAATATACTCTGCTGGAAGGCAGACTCAATAGGATTCCCTAGGAAGAACATATTTGCCTATGTCTCGGGGGTCCAAACAGTTGGATATGTATTTTGTACTGCAAATATTATAAGAATCTGCACAGTAAATTTATTATAGCACTGTTAGTAAACTTTGCAGCCTGAAGCAATCTATGCTATAGCAAAATTTGGTAGAGCAGCCTGTAGATTGTAATAACAAGGAGGGGTCACCAACAAAATTAGGAAACCACCCCTCTGGGGACATTCACAGTGGGTTGTGCAAGTTGGCAATTATGCATGCACAAAAGGGGCAGGACTTTGATTATGACACTGTGTCTGCCATTTGAGCTCTCCTCCCTGTCCCTGAGATGTCCCTTTAGCTTTCTCAATAGTTGTAACCATCTCCCACTGCCTTTCTGTTATTATCTGTTTATTCTGTATTGTCTATAATTTGGACATTTTACCAATTAATGGCAGGAGGGGGTAAATTTCTGGCCTTTGGCTGTAATAAACAGCAGTTCTGTGAAATGTACATGCACACTACTGTATTTTGTTCATTTGCATGCAGGGATAAAGGGAAGGAAGGAAGGAAGGAAGGAAGGAAGGAAGGAAGGAAGGAAGGAAGGAAGGAAGGAAGGAAGGAAGGAAGGAAGGAAGGAAGGAAGGAAGGAAAAATAAAATATACCAGATCCTCTTAATATCGTTTAGGAGGCTAGGAGACAAGGAAGAAAAAAGTAGAACGACATAAAAACTATTTCCATAATATTCCTCCAGCTTCCCCCCCCCCCCCCCTTTTAACTAGCTTTCGAATTGGTCTCATCTATCTTTCTTGCTTTCAAATACATTGTTTTAATTCCAGATTTTCTTTATTCTCATTTGTATTCTTTACATTCTAGCAGGACACTGAAAAGAAACTTCATAGCATACTATAATTTTATTCAATATCCCTTTTCTGCCTGTTTTCTACCTGTACGTTTTTTATATTTTGCAGTTGGAAATAACTGTATAGTAGAAAATCCAATCGTGTTTCAGTACAGTCATCAAGCCTTATTGCTGCTATTATTTTATTTCATTCTTAGGTGAATAGTCATTACTGAATATACAGTATGTATGTATGTGTGTGTGTGTGTATGTATATATGTATGAAAACATTTCTGTTAATCAAAAGTAGTTGTAGTCTTGTTTACTTCTTATTGGAAAGTTATACATCATAACAAAGGAAGGAGGAAGGAACTATAGCCCATGGTGGGGATTCAAATGGAAGGGAAGGGTAGAATGTAAACCACTTCTTCATTTTTTCACTACGGTTTTCTTTTCTGTTTTTTTTTTTTTAATTATTTAAGCTTAGTAGTGTTTTTTGCATCATCTTGCTTTTTTCTACTTCCTTTGCATTCCAATATTTGCTTTTTAAATATTCTAGGAATTTCAATGCTTTAATAATGAATGCCTTTAAAAAAGAGAGAGAGAGAGAAACACATAAAACTATATACAGTATATATACACATACATATGTAATCAGCTTTGTTAGGGCCACCAGGGATCTTTATCCAGCAGATATAAGAGTGTTTCGCTCCTACTGAAATCAGTGGGATTTCACATAATTCTGTAAATTGCTTTTTTGTTTTTATTTGATTTATATTAAACAGCTGTATCAGCTCAAGTTAGTAAGGCATCATGAAATTCACAGCCATGAAAATGGGTAGAATTCAGAAATCCAACCAGGGACAACCACAGGGTGCAATATGGTGGAAGCCCTCTCCCCCCCCCCCCCCTTTTGTACATAAGCAGATCCTATTGCCTGTGTGCTCACTAAGGAAAAAATCATGCTTTTCTCAAAAGCCCCCTGTACATTCAATTATTCTTCTTTCTTTCTCACACCTTCTGAGAAGATGCTCAGGAAAGGTGCTTGCTTTCTTTTCAGTAAATTTGGCTATTGCAAACACACAGACACACCAGTGCTAAAGCTTTCTGGCAAAAAAAAAAAAAAATGCATGGGAAAATAGAGAAAGCAGAGACCTTTTCTTCAGTGTGGGCAGGGGGAACAGTCTATTACCCATGGATTCTAACTTTTTTTTGGCATGGGAGAGGCATTTTCTGTAAAAGCTCAACTCTCTTATTTCACCAGAGGAGAAAGAGAAATGAACCCAGAAACTTGGGGGGGGGGGGGGGAGGTTGCGGAAGCATCAGTCCTGCTTAACTACTGCTTCTTGCAAAGAGAGAGAGAGAGAGAGAGAGAGAGAGAATGTCTTTGTGTTCCATTCCCAAGTTCTTGTTGTTTTTTAAAGATACTTTATTTATTTGTTTGTCTGTTTGTTCATTAGTTGCAATACTTATATACAACCTCCATCATCAGACTCTAACACTGCCAAAAGCCCCATTTGCAGGACAAATGTTACCACTCATTTCTTCTGCATTCTCTCTGGAGGAAAAGAAAGGAAGCGTTATTTGAGGGACCGCCTCTTCCTGATTACATCTGCCCATCTTATCAGGTCCAGCAGAAGAGGTAGGTTGCAGGTCCCATCTGTGAAGGAGTTACATCTGACAGGACCCAGGAGATGGCCTTTTTCTGCCATGGCACCCACCCTGTGGAAACTCATCCCCCCTGAGGTGAGATTGGCCCCATCTCTCCTGACCTTCCAGAAATCACTTAAAACTTGATTGTGTCAATAGGTTTCGGGATTGCAAGGGAATGGTAATTTGATTAGATGGCTCCATTGTTTATAATCTGTTGTCTTCTCTTAGTCTTTTATAATCATATTAATTTTTTGTAGTTTTGAATGCTTTTAAAATTGTTTTCATGGTTGTTTCGTACGCCACCCAGAGTCACATTGTGTTGAGATGGACAGCCATATAAATTTAATAAACAAACAAACAAACAAATAAATAAATGTGGTTTCTCTCTTGTCGGGTTGACTTTTCTGTTTCTTCTTCCTCTTTTCTTTTTGGCACAAAGCAGCAAGGAAATATGGCTGGCATTTTCTTCAAAAGGCTTGGGGAAGGGGTGAAGATTACATCTATTTTCATCCACAGAGAACAGTGGCACCCTTCAAAAAACTGACCTTCCACATGATGCTGCTGTTACCCCCACCTTCTGCAGAATTCTAGAACTGAGAAAGAAGCAGCCCTTCTTTTCCGGAGAGAAAGTACAGGGAGGTGGGGGGATGTTTTCCTTCTGCTGTTGTTAGCTGAAGATAAAAGCCTTCTACTCCAGTGTGCTGAAGAGTTTAAGGTGTTGGCTTGACACTGAGGATATCCAGATCCTAGTCTACCTTCTGCCATAGAAAGTCACTTTCTCTCAGCCCAAGCCACCTCACAGGATTGTTACTGGAAGGGAGGAAACAGGAGGAGGGATGGAGTGTTACTTATACTGCCTTCACTCCAGAAGGAACAGTGGGATATAAATCACATAAATACATATTCCTGCTATCCATTTTTATGCCAACTTTTGTGCTAGTTTCCCATTTTCAACTGTGGCATCTCCAACTGGGCACAGAATGCTCCTGTGCTGGAAACCTTGGATAGCCACTGACTACCAGTCAATGTGAACAGTACTGGGTAGTTGGTCCAGTGGTTTCATTCCATATAAAGCAGCATCTTATGTTCCTCTCTGTCCTCCTTTCCCATTGCCTGTCCTCAAGCAGCAGTGCTGGCAACAAGGTATTACTTGGACCTCCTGTGAAAGTCCAGCAGAAAAGAAAGCACCATTCCCCTCCTGGTGTGAACATGATTTATTTTATTTTATTTAGTTTAGTTTAGCATGACCCAACTCCAGAGTGACTCTGGATTTAAAGCAATTTAGGGGAAGGAGGGGTCAGTGGTGATGCATAACACAAAAAGTGTATGCAGATTATGGAGAACCATTCCACAGCCACTGCACAGAATATACAAGATATGCTCTAATTGAACCTATTTGCATCACATGTCTATTTAAACTGGAGGAGAAATCATTGCTAATTTCAAGTTTATAGTTTAGAAATCAATGTGACAGGGAAAAGAAAACAAGGCAGGAAGGAAAGGGTCTGCAGTTAGCAATGTACTGAACGTGCAGGACCCATTAATATAGCATTCAGACTCAGTCATAATGAAAAAAGCAATAAAAGGCAAAATGAAAGTAAATACAAATTGTTTAAATGGGTAAACCAGAGAAAATCAAATTACATTGTCAGAAATTAGTATTTAAATGTGTGCTAGGAGAAACATTGTAAAAAGGGCTGTCATTTTTTGAAGCGTAGAGTGAAATACAATTCTCTTGATATAATAGTTTTCTCTATAAACGTTTCAGTATTCTGGACATGATCTTTCTTCCTTGACCTTTCCTTTGACTTCCTTTAGCAGAAATTCCCTGGATTCCTGAGGCTCAGTTTATTCTTGTTGTTCTAGTTGGGTCCCCAGGAATCTTTGTACAGCTGTGTTTGGTCTGACAGTTTGCTTTGCCCCAATAGCTTAGCCCCCCAAGTAGTCAGCATGCCTTAGGTCTTTGGAAATCTGCCTTAAGTCTTTGGCAGGACACACCACTGATCTTTCCCATTTACCTATCATTCAATGTTATGCATTCAGTCAATCAATCAATTAGTTTTGGGCCAGGACTCCAAGCTCTACTAGGCAGCTCTATTTTAACTATCAGTTCTCCAGAGCATTGTGGGAAATAAAATGGTGACTAGACTTGGCCACCCAGCTGTTTGGAGATTTGTTGCTGTTATCCCATGCCACCATCAGGTAAACGTGCAAGGCCCAGAGACAGAGGAAGAGCCCCACCAGAGAACAGATGTTTTCTTAGATCTAGAACTTGCCTTGCCCCATAATAATGTCTTTTAAAATTTTTGTGTTTGGGTCCTGACAGTTTTTCAGCCAATTTATTCACCATTCCATGGTATATTTCTTCATGGACAGGGATAGGGCCCAAAGTGATCTGCACTGATCAGCTGATAGTGTTATTCCAAATTATGTATTCATTTTTATTTATTTATTTTATATACAGTCACACTTCATGCAGACCCATGGTAGTATATAAAATAATAGCAACAATAATACTAACCTAAAATGACTATAACAGAAAAACAGAAATAATAATCCTTAAAACTTCAATGCCATTCATAAATTATACCCAGACATCATAATCATCGTAACAGGTGTGTTGATGACAGATCTTAAATAAATGCTGTTCTGAATAGTTCAGTTTTTAAGGCTTTTCTAAAGGTCAGGCATGATGGAGCTGTCCAGATTTCTGAATTTTCGATATCTCAAAACTTCCTTTATACAAAAGAAAGTCTGCTTCTTATGACAGTTATTTTAAGACAATTTTAACTGAATTATAAAAAATGAAAAGGAAGCTCCGATTTTCAAAGTCAATGGTTTCTGAAGTCTCTTCTTAAAAATGCTAATTCACTGAGCATCTAGTCTTTTTTCCTGACATTTGTCTGCAGTGCAAAGCAGGAATTCAATGATTTCAATGGTAGCTTTAAAGAACATTGGAAATGTTATCATAACATTAGTTTCTTATTATTATGTTCCCAAAATGTCACGTACATTCAAGCTTCACTGTTTCAAGCTCCATTGTCACACACACACACACACACACACACACACAAATACAGTATATATATAGATACCTATAGATATATCGCCAAGTTTAGGCACAGGCTAGTTGTTTAAATGTGATGTCTGCTGTTTCATAAATTAAGACAAATTACTAATTATCCTAGTTCTTCTAACAACTTATTATACTAACTTATTATACTCCCAGTTACTAATTATCCTAGTTCTTCTAACAACTTATTATACTAAGAAACGAAACTAAGAGCATTCCTAACTGTGCCAGTTAGAACAGCGGTTCTGCTTATGACTTCCTGCACTAATTAAATTGAGCTGCGGTACTCAGCTGAGTGGCATAGATGGAAAGAATAACCACTTGAGTGACACCATAACCAACTTAGAAGAATAGGAATTTGATGGAAGCAACAATGGGAGCTAAGTAGTTACAGTAACTTAAAGGAGAGTATGTACAATCACTACAACCAGCCAAGTCTCTCTCATCATTAATAGCCTTCTAGTTCAACTAATCAATCTTAAAGGAAATCAACTCTGATTGCTCATTGGAAGGATTGATAATGAAGCTCAAGCTTAGATACTTTGGTCACCTCATGCGAAGAGAGGACTCTTTGGAAAAGACCCTGATGCTGGGAAAGATGGAAAGCAAAAGGAGAAGAGGACAGCAGAGGATGAGATGGCTAGATAGCATCACTGAAGCAATGAGCATGAAATTGAGCAAACTCAGGGAGGCAGTGAAAGATAGGAAGGCCTGGCGCAATATGGTTCATGGGGTCACGAAGAGTCGGACACGACTTAACGACTGAACAACAACAAGTTCAACTAAAATGTAAGTTCTCCTTCAAATCAAGGTCAGCACTTGGTGAATGTCACAGAGATATCTATGTAACTTTCTTAGCAGCAATATGCAAGTGTTCTGCTATTCCCTTCCTCCAGAATTTGTTCTGACTTTCCAATCTAGCCTGCAGTTCTGGCATTCTCTGGAAACTTCTCATCCCTATTCTGCTTAACTTGTGAGCCTTGACAAAGATGACAAGGCTTGCTACCTGCTTACACTAATTCCAAATACATGTAAGAAATGCTGATATAAGTGAAGCAGCATTAACTTCCTCTCTCGTAGTCCTGTTTTCCATTTATTTGTGGGGACATGCAACACTGATTGATTGATTGATTGATTGATTAATTGATTGATTATATGCCATCAAGTCATGTCGACTCCTGGTGATCAACTGGCTCTTCACTTCTTCCAAAGATGTAAATGTAATATTATTTAAATATATATTTAAATTAAAAAAAAATAAATGTAAACTCATTCTGTAAATGAGTCATCTACCTTACTGCTGGTTGTTTTCTTCTTCTCTTTCCTTCTACCTTTCTCAGAATTAGCGCCTTCTCCAGAGAGCTAGGTCTTCACACAATGTGTCTGAAATATTTTTAGCCTGGTCATTTTTGCCTCAAGTGAGAACTGGGTTGATTTGTTCAATGATCCATTTGTTTGTTTTCTTGGCTATCCATCATATTCTCAGGAGTTTTCTCTAATATCAACTTTCAAAAGTGCCAATATTCTTTCTATCCTCTCCTTCAAAGTCTAACTTTTCCTTCTATAGCGTCTCAAGGAAAACCACGGCCTACACAATTCTGATCTTTGTAGACATAAACGCATTATGGCATCTGATATCCTCCAGTGCCTTCACCACTACCTTGCTAAGTCATTGTCTGTAACAGCTTAGTAAGGGGAATGACTTTGGGAGACTGATGGGATAACCGCAGACTGGACAACCAGCATGTAAAAGATATCTCAGTCCACAGAAGGAGGGAGGGCATGGGAAACATTTCAGAAGGAACCCTCCCTAGTTTTCCAGAGAGTAAAGAAAAGGAGGGGAGAAATGTTTTCAGTCTTGCAAGATTCTGTTACTGTAACCTTACAATAAAGGTAGAGCTAATACTCCTGGTTGGGCTTCCTCTCTGGACTACCTCGAAGGGATAACATTGTCTGAAGTGTATTTCTTGACTGCTGGTTCCTTTACTGTTGATAGTTGATTCTAAATGCAGAAGCTATTCACCAACTTCAATATCTTCACTGTAAGTTCTAAGGCTGTTGTCATTAGTTTGGTCTCTTTTTATATCCAATCATTAAAAAGTACCATTTTTTCCACTATGTTCTTTAATTTTCATTACTGGAGCTTGTAGATCATTTGCATTTTCAGCTAACAGAGTACATTATGTCATCAGCTGAGTGCAGGTTATTGATTCTCTTCATCAGATTTTAAAACCATACTCATCTTCTTCCAATTCGGCTTCCCTCAATATATATTCAGCATATCAATTCAATAACTAAGGCGAGAGTATACAGCTTTGTCTCACTCCTTTGCCAACCTGAAGCCAGTCTGTTTCACCATATTCCTTCTGACTGTGGCTTCCTGACCTGCGTATAGGTTTCACATAAGGACAATGAGATGTCCCGGAATTCCCATTTTCCTAAGCACATTCCACAACTTGACATGGTCAACACAACTGAAGGCCTTTCTATAATCAATGACGGACAATATGTATCCTTGACTTTTTCTGTTCCCTATTATGAACCATTCTCTTACTATAAAATCCTGTTTTCAACAGGAACTTCTTGCTCATTGTGAAGGTTCCTCTTAAGAATAAAAGAGAATAAGATATAATATAATAATATTAATGTATTTTTATTAATAAGATATAAATAATATATTCCACATTCTGGCATGATCTGTATAATCAAAAGACTTATAAGTTCCTCTGTTTCTCCAAATTTGGCATTTCAGTCACCCATAGATTGTACAACATCCTTTCTAGATGTTTATTTATTAAATTTATAGGCCACCCAACTGGACAGTGAACAACATAAGTCAGTTAAAAATAGGATAATAGTGAGATCCTTCAAAACATATACCAAAGTTTGTCGATATGCAGATGTAGTACTGCATATCACCTGTTTTCTTGCAGTTCATAAAGAGTGCAATGGGTATTTATTTCATCTGCACATCGTGCTTCTCAACTTGGCAATTTCTAGTGGAGTCAGTTCCTGGACATATTTCTCTCCACTAACGTTTCTGTTATTCTATAGTCTCATTTCTAAAGGTTTCAGTTTAGTTGAATTTATCACTTCTTGAAATTTATCATAAAATTCTTCAGTGTTTTCTTTGATTGTATAGGGGCATAGAGTTATATGATGTTCACTAGGAAAATCCATACCCTTGACAATATGTATGTCTGTTATCAGTGTGTTGTCTCCTGAGCCTAGAAAGATATAGTCTATTACTACTTCAGCTTCTTCTCCACCTACTTGCACTGCATAGGCATTATCTATTAACTTAATGTTAGTTTTTAATACCTGAGCAGCAGATAAGCTATTGCACTCCATTATTTTTACTTGCAACAAAAGCCACCAAAGTGATATCACCAGCATATCTGAGATTGTTGATGTTTCTCCCAGTGATCATAATAACAATAACTTCTTGCCCAGCATTTCTCATGTTATTTTCTGCATATTAATGACTTGGACCCAATCATGTATGGGTATCAATGGGAAGAGGGAGTGGTACCATGCGTGTCATGATCTCTGTGCACAGATAATGCAGACTCACATCATTTGTGTGGAGTAATAGTCCTGTTTGGGATTTCCCTTTCTAAAATGGATGTCAGGGACCATAACCAATGCAAAATACAAATTTACCAGACCGATACCTGCCATCACCTCTATCTCAACCCCCATGGGAAGTTTTCTATTATCCTTTCTTACTTTTGCCTCTTATCTTGGCTGTTGAACATACTTCCAAAGAAAATGCTGGATTATAGCTGCCCACCACAGAACAAAAATATAAAATAAAATGAAATAAAATAATTAAATGCCCTATGGACATCTAGAGGCATTTTTGGAAATAAAGATGAGATTGGAAGCTGGAGCTCTGCTTTACTTTGCTTTTCGGCATGCTAGCTTCTCTCTCTCTCTCTCTCTCTCTCTCTCTCTCTTTAACTTTGTAAGCATTTTCTTTTTCATTTTTTTTTTTTTAATGGGAAAAGTCAGGTGGAACAGAAAGCCTAGCATATACCAAGGAAGCTCTCTACAGGCACAAAGGCACTTCTGGTCCAACTGGGAACTCATCCCAGACTAGGACTAGTGGAACTGGACAGTTCATAAAAAATGCCTTTGCAATCACATAACATCTTTCTATAACTACAGCTGCAATCCTGTACCTACTCTGTTAGGAACAGGTCCATTGAATTTGGCAAGACTTACATAAGGAAAATAAATATATACTTCAGATTCTAAAAACCGATTTTCTGAAGTGTTAAGATCAAACATGATTTGACATTGAGTTCTATCTGAAGCACTTTGCAAGACAATTCTGCTTTACACCAAATATTTCTTTTTTCTTTATGTTGAAAAATTACTCCTAGACACACTTAGAAAACATGGGGTTAAGGAGCAATTGGCTAGAAGTTCATAACTGCACTTTTTAGAAGTTGAGGTTACTTCTTTTTTCCAATCACTACAATCATTCTAAATCACTGCTCATTCAAAAGTATTCCCCAAAACAAAGTGAATTAAAACAATAAAAACACAACAACAAGCCTTTATGGAAGCTGATTAGATGGTTTTAAAAGTTGGCAATACAAGACATCAGGTCCCATATAGTTAAGTGGTTAAGATATTTGACTTGAACTGGGAAGATGCAAGTTTAGGTCCGTTTTCAGCCACAGAAGTTCATTCAGTGACTTTGGACTAGTCACTCTCTTAGCCCAACCTTCCTCAAAGGAGTTGCTGTTGTGGGGAAAAATGGGAAGAATGAATCCTTGACTTGGTATATCAAGTAAGGTGATTTTTTAGACGTTCCTTCTCCTGATTCTATGGTCTCCTATTTAAAGATCTCAAAATGAGTACAAATCTTAAAGTCATTTCATTTGCTCTGTTAATACATTAATACATTACAGCTCCACATCACAATATATACATTCCAGCCAATATGCATCTATGCAAATATGCATATGCCACCAAGATCTCCAACTCCAAAAAGGAGAAATGATTAATTTCAGCTTTGCGTAGATTTTCATACTTCAGACATGTATAAAATCCTCACAACCATATAAAGATGTGAAAATGACAGAAGACTATTAGTGCAGCTTTTGTGCCATGCCCTTTTACAGGGGAGTAAGCCTTACTGTACATCTCAGTAAACATGAGAAAATTTCACAGTGAAGGAAAAGCAGCAGTTCTTATCAGAAGGAGAGAAGTGAATTGTTTTGCTTCATCACAGTTTCTTTAGTTCTACCATATCCTCCCAGAATTAAGCTTACTTTATAGTACCTGAAAGAAACAGAATTATCCATGTTAGAAGTGATAGAGCCAACAGTGAATTCTATTTTTTTAATCAAATATTTACAAAAATTACATTTACAAAATGTTCATTGTAATAATTTTAAAAAATAGGAAAAAAAGATAGGAATGGATTCTGGTTTTGAAACTGAGTTACTTAAAACCTAAGGCCATTTGAATTGATTTGTTTAGAACACCCAGTCATATCCTGTTGTTGTAATCCTGTCTATATAGCAGTAAACTCTTTCAGCATTGATAATCATCACTTGAGAAAACAATACTGAAACTATCTGGTTTTTTCAGCTGTAACACATGGCTGTGAAATCCGAGCATCAGAAAGGCTGAACAAAGAAAGGTTGACCTGTCTGAATTATGGTGCTGAAGAAAAGTGTTGAAAACACTTTAAACTGCACAAACAAATTATTCAATAGTGGATGAGGTAAACTGCTCACTTGAAACCCTAATAATCAAACCAAGCTTTAACTATTTTGGACAAATAATGCAAAAGCAAGTGTCATTGGAGAAGACCTTGATGCTTGGAAAAATTGAAGGCAATAAAAAAGGCCAGTGGAACACAAGGTGGTAAGAAACAATCATCGATCACCCAAGGAAGAGCTTACAAGAACTTAAAGAAGCAATTATTGACAGGCAATCCTGGCAAAATGCCAACTACAACAATGAAAAGTTGAGTTGCAGACTAAATATGTAACTTATACAGTAGCTTTGTCTTCCTCTTCCAGAGCCTATAATGCAAATTTGTGCTGTAGGGTAGAGGAGCATAAACTTTAATTCTTTTCTCCTACTGATATGTATGAAGGGGTCCTTCCTGGAAATGTACATTGCAAATAAAAGTGATATATTTATTTCAAGATCCCAACAGGCTCCCAACAGTCTAATCCACAAATCCCAGTCTGCATTGAGATTACAGTCACTGATCTTGCATGCTATGTTGTCAGTCCAGTTTGTTTGGATTTAAAAGGAGGAACATGAATCTTGAAGCTATCCAGTGTTAGCTGATCTTCAAAAGCTAAGCAGGGTCATGCCCAGTTATTACTTGGGATAAGTAATCACATGGGAAATCCAGAACTATAGAGTAGATTGAAAAGCCAACATATAAATAACTAACTCCTGGAAGAAGGAAATTGAAAACCATTTCTGTATTGTTGATAGATAAATGAATAGATAGATAAACAAACAAGCAAGCAAGCAAGCAAGCAATTCATGGATGGGTCCATAAGGTCACAAGGAATCATGCCTGACTTGAAAGATATTTACATCTTAAAAATCATACATACTTTGATTACTGTATAAATGGGTAGAGCTGGCCCTATTATTAAGAAAAGTAAGGTAACTGCCTCAAATGAGAAATGCTGGAAAGGAGATAGTTAGATTGAGCTCTGTGGGACATAAAGCTCATCCCCCTGCCCTAAATTGCTTGCTAAATAGGGGTGTCCACAATGAGGGGGTCAAAAAATCCAAGATGATGGCCGCAACCAGGCAATCAAAGCTCTACTCCTTTTTTACATACATTGTGAGCCACATTAAGGAGCAGGCCTTGTTTGCTTGTGGGTACCATCTTGAACTTTTTTTTCCTCTTCCCTGCTGACACCTTTTAGCACTGAAGTAAAATTCAGTCTGATCCATTTCCAAACATACATTAGAGATACGTCACCTATTCAAAGGCTTCATCCTTAAGCCTGATAAACATGTACTCCTGCCTGTTAAATTAGTACTGACTTGAGATTTAAACCTGCCCTAAGCCAGGTTGGGGTTATGTTAACTATGACCTATTAAGACTAAAAAGAGTAAAACAAACATTCAGAGTCTGGCCTAATGACAGACATGCCCCCCAATCCTAGAAGGACGGAAACACACTTATGGGGCCAGGCCATCCATGATCCAAAAAGCCACGAACCAAGCCATCCTCCCTTATTCCCCAAACTCTAACATTTGTAGAGTTTGTCTTAAAAGCAATATTTGTTTGACAATACCCATGATCATACTACCGTCATGAACACTTCATATTTTGATGAGTAAGGGCGACTGCTCTACTCTGGCATTAGGGTTAGCAATTAAGAGCTATTCACACCTTGTTTTGTCTTCCACTTAACAGAAGAAATTCAGGTTTGGAATCATCCCATTCACTCAGAGCTGGTATTTGATTATACATATACTCCTGGCAAAACAATAAAAGGTTTTTCTTAACTATGGGCTGCACTAAATCAAAATAGCATAGACATGTAAGTTCATCTTCAAATTATCCAGCCAGCCATTCACCATGGCCTACAGACGAGTCATTTCCATTCAGAGAAGTGAAGGGATTAACATTCTTCCAAAGTACCATTGTGACACTTTACTACTGTATTTCATATATATGAGAAATATGAAATATATATATATAAAATACTGTATTTCAGGCAACAGTGAGCCCCCTCCTCCAATATCTTCCATGTCATCTCTACAGGAACAGGTGATCATCTGTATGCCAAAGAGGCTATGTGACTGCCATTGACATCAAATATTTGTAGTGACACTTAAACCATTTAGGAGTTCAACATATGAAGAAGAACCTCTCCCTGTATGCACCAGCCTCTATGCATATTCTGAATTGCACAGAAATGTTAGGATCTGTAGTGTGGGTGCTCCTTAACAGCCAAAGATTGGAAGCTGGGTTCTCAGGTTCTTCAGCTGCTACCTAAAGCTAAAAATGATTATTTCCAACAAGCATAATTCTCATAGAGTTCTCTTTAGGAAGATTGATTGAAATGAACAGAATGGGGTTACAAGAATTCTAGCAACTGAACTCTCTCCCATTTAGAAGCCACAAACTCCCAGGTAGGGGGGAGACTTTTTTATTCTCTTTCTAACAGCCTTCCTATGATCTAGCAAGGAGGCAGGTCTCTTCACTGATAACAGAGAAACTTATTCTTGTCTGCTTACATAACAGTCCCCTGAACCTTTATCAGACTGAGAGCAGACTATATATATGCTGAGTATTCTGTAACTAAGAAGCCTCCCCCCTCTGTATGTACGTGTGTGTGTGTGTGTGTACGTACGTACATACACACACACACACACACATGCACATACACACACACATGGGGGGAGACTTCTTAGTTACAAAATCCAGCATTGGAACACTCTTCCCTTGGGAACATTTTCTGGTTTTCAGCACCAGGTAAAATTGGCTTTCTACTTTAACATTCAGGACATAACAACTACAGTCTTGCCACACTGTATTGTCCTTTCTGAGAACCTGTGCCTCTTTATTATAATATTATGGTTACTGCTCTTTAATCTTTTTTCTCCCATTTTATTTTTCTATCCTTTTATGGATGGTAACCTACTCTGAAATCTTAGGAGGCTCTAAATATTTTAAATGACTAAATAAAGGATCATTAAAGCACAGACAAAAGGGCAAGACATAAAAGGCAAGAAATATTCCATTTTAACCTTTAACCACTTCACCTGATGACATTAGCCGGTGATACATTGTAAGAAAATAGCTTACAAAATGGAAATGGGCTTTAACAGTTAAAAAGTTTTAAAAAACAACTTATTTATTTATTCATTCATTCATTTAAATTACTATTAGTTACATCTTGCAAGCAAACTCCTACGTGGTTATGTGTTGGCAGATGTACCTGTTAAAATAAAAGGTGATATTACTTTTTTTTAATAAATGAAAGAACCAGAACTAGAAATTGTACTCTCGTAGAATGTCGTTTATGATTCTCTTTTTAGTCTTACCTTGTTTCAGTAACTAAAACTTCTATGTACCCAAAGCATTGGTGCATGAATACAGTGCTTTTTGGAAATCTCATAAATCCACATGAAGTCTATGCTACCTGAAGGTTGTATTTATTTTAGGTGAAAGAGGTGTAGAATTTCCTGTATCAAGATGTTTACAGTTGAGAAGCTTCATCCACACAGCTTATTTCAACAAGTACATGGGCTATAAGTGAACTCATAAAGTGAGGTTCTACAACTTAAGACAGGAATTCTTATAGCTGTGCAAAGCTCATCTCCTTTTGAGGTTTGGACATTTTCCTCATAGCTTTGGTATGTCTATGGCATCCTTGAAAAGTTCAAGGACCTTGGCTTATCTCAAATGGCTAAGCAAGGCCAAACCTGGCTAGTATTTGCATGGAAGGCCATCAAGAAATCTCACAGCTATAGAGTAGATTAGGAAATTGAAAAAATCCTCAAAAAAGACAGTATGTCCTTGCATTCATAGGAATCATATATACATTTCACATTTATGTTATTTAGTTTTTGTAATTTATCATTATGTTTATTTAGGTACTGAATGTATACCATAACTTACCACTGAAAAATGGCACTCACTTCTCAAAGAGTTTCACATACAGGGGCTGAGTTTACATTTTGTGCTAAGAAATAATGTCATTTGGTTTTGACTCAATATGTAACATGAACCCAGGCCAAAACATTTGTTGCAAATTCAGAAGGGGACCATTTCAAAGTCAAGACACTTCTCAGAGGGGGCCAGAACAGCACTGGAACACTCCTAGTAAGATTGAAATAATGCATGTTGAACTCAAGAAATGTTTCAAGCTCAACATGGGATGCTTTGAGATCAAAACCTTTCCATTTTGAAGTGTTTAGTGCATTTCTAATGATACTTGCACAGAAATGCAGCTAAAATATGTTCCTGCATTTTTTTTAGATGTTCCTCTACATATGGAAAGACCTTTGCAAGCATCAGAGGACATACGTACTTCCTTATATGCCCATATTCTCCAACTCAATTTAGCTCGACCTGTATGCACACAAATTCCTGCATAAGGCAAAAGCAGAAATGGCAATCCACCATTCACAGATGGTCCCTAGATCCTTTTTCTTTTTCAGTCCCTGAAATTCAGCCCTAAATATTTTTCTGCCAAAAATCAATGTTACCATTTCCAACTGATTTTCAACAACAAGAGCAAGATGTGTGTGTGTGTGTGTGTGTGTGTGTGTGTGTGTCTTCTATAACTACATTTGCACCAAATGTATCCCATTTCTGTGATCATGTATAATTTGTTTATATTGTTGAAGTTGACATGATACGCACAGACACACACACACACACTCCTACTACCATCAACAAAGAGAAATATTGTGTATGATACAGAACCAAGAGAGGCCAGGAATGAACAGTTATAAAACCCTATAGCTACGATTTGACTGAACATCTCTATTCAACCACATTTTTTAACACAATAAGTAAGGCCAACCTAAACAAACATAAGAAAGAAACTAGGTAAATCCTGCCTTGTTCAGATGCAGTCACTATTCTTTAGGGGGGGAAGTTCCAAAGGTGTCAAATATTTTCTGTATTAACAAAGACATTGCAAGCTACCACTGTGATCTTATAAGCATCTCTGAACTCTTCAATAAGTCAATACAATTTTCTTTACAGAAAATAGTCCACAAACACTCTCCTTCTCAACAGAAGATTTGGAATTCATTTTGCAGAAAATATCAAATGTTGACAGGGAAGAAAAGTAAGGCATCGCCAACTGCCTGGTGGCAGAGGCAAAGATTTTTTTTTCTTTTTCCAAAAACCCTTTAGTGCCATTTTGATTCTCAACCATGAAAGATTAGCCTTCTAGAGCTGAAAAAGAATTAAAAACTACCCTATCTTCTGCAGTCAGTAGGATTGTTCTTTGTGACAAAGCATAGCTTCTCAGTGTAAGCTAGACTTAAAAAATCTGAAAATGGCCCGTAAGTTCTCTAGGACAGCAGATCAATCCCACAGTGATTCTCACATAAGCCAAAATCGTGTTTGGTTTACAGATGAATCCCACTGCATTGCGATTTTAAAATGCTGCTGCCCCTCACCCAAAACGACACAAAGCTCAATCCTCTTCAGCAGAATAGTAGTTCCAGAATAAGAGAAATCAGCTTAATATCCTTAAAATCATCACTTTTGATAGAAGGGTGAACACCTGATCTCTGCATATGTGAGGCAATTATATGTGAGAAAGAATCATAATTTGACTTACCAGAACTGTCATGGGTATGATTTAAGGAACAAAACAAAATAAGATTGTAATGAAGGCAGCCCACAGAACCATCAGCTCAGACAGAACTGAGTATAAGACCAGACATAACCCGAAGAAAGACGTCATATTATATATGGAAGTGTGTTTTGTGTGTGTGTGTGCATGCGTGTGACAGAGGGGGAGAGAGAGAGAGAGAGAGTAATTGTGCAATAATCATCTCTATGTGAAATGGTATAAAGTAATGGGATTGAGGTACTTCTCCCTGCCACCTATACATTTATTTTATTATTGTTGCTGGATATCTGTTTCCTCTTTCCTTGAAGATTCACTCTGAGTATCTCAGGAGTGTTGTTACTGTGGTTCAGTGGCCTAAGCTTGAGAGTCAGTGTAATGTAGAGTTAAGTGTTAGCCTTGGACTGAAGAGATCCAAGTTCAAGGTCTTACCTTTGTCAATGGGTAAGACCTTTGTCAATGGGTCCTGTTGGGTCACACTTTTCTCAGTCCAACCTACCTCACAGAATTTTTGTTGAGAGGCTAGAATGAGGGGAGTCCTCCTTCCCCATCCTGCCAGGCTGCAGTCTGAGCTCTCAGAGGAAAGTTAGATTGTTTAAAAATACAATTAAAAAAAAAACATTAAGAGTCTGTGTCTCAACAACCTGCCAGTTGACTTCTGCAATGTCCCCTGATAGTGGTTCATCCTTCTACAGTCCCCACTCAGCACCATACAAAGAATCTTGGCCTTGCAATCATTCTCTCATTTTCCCCCCTTTTTCATCAGATCCCAAGTCTTTCTCCCTCAAGCTCTGTCTTTTAGATATCTTGGGGCAAAAACTTTCTTCCAAGAAGCCCAAGCAAGACCATGTTGGCTGAGGCAAACCACTGGTACAGTTCACCTTGAGTCCTTGTCCGGTCATTTTGTTTTTTTAGGTATACACTTCTAAATAAGTAGGTTTCATTAACTAAGTAATACTCATATAAATACTGATATTCTTTTCCTTCATGAATGGACTGTGTGACCTCCTTCGAAAGTCATATTAGCTAGCAGCAAATACGATTACTGGCTTCTTGGCTTGAGGCAACAGCCAATCTAGTGGATCTCTCTTGCCACTTTTCTTGGATTATTAGCTAGATCTCTTTTTTTCACCTAAATCCCCTAACAAAACAAACATAAAGGCTTTTAACGTCTTCCAAGTTGTTAACACCTTGTTAATATTTCAGAATGGCTGACTGCTATTTCATCCGCACTGCGAATTATATCAGCAAAATAATTCTTTTTGTATCTGAACACAGCTTTGATTCTCTTCTGTCCACAAGAAATTGGTCTCACCTTCAAACCATGGTAGAAATCAAAGTCTGTTCTGACTTTGGGAGAAATAGAAATAAAACAGTCCTTTTCACCAGCTTTAATTTTGACAATCCAGCTCTAGTTATGGCAACAATCCAATCCAATTAGCAGAGTGTCAGAATAAACAGCCATGAATTCAGTGATTTAATCTTTTGGGAGATGTTATATGCTTTAGAAGAAAACTGCCCAGAAAGAATCAAAGCAAAGGAAACAGTTTCTTTAAAAAGTGATCTCAGAGCGTATCGGGACAGGCTCAATAAAAACCCACAAGCCCAGATCACAGTAGTTTAACATGTGAACTCAAACACTGCAAGTCAGTATTACATGTGAGTAGAACCCTATGGCTGGCTAACAAACCATGGTTAAAAAATCCTTGTGAACTTTTATGCATGAACTCAGCCAGCATATGATCATATGTTATACTCAGCACAGACCATGCTTGCCTTTTCTTCCTTCACCTGTTGGTAAACCACATGGGAGCAGAGCTGCTAAATTAAGTCTATATTCTAGAAGCCTTCCATGATTGTGCATGGCTTAGAGCAATGAATAAACCCAAGTTTTGGTAAAGTCTCTGCTGTATAACAGACAGCAAATGCAAAACTAGTCAACCAAAGCAAGCTTATGGACAACTTCGGAAAAATGGACACACAAAATGAAGGGCAATCAGAGGTCATTACCACAATGAGATCAACTATATGATCGCCACCAGTTTCAATCACCCCATTTGTTCAAACAGAACATTATTTTTTAAGCTTGAGAAGTTGTTCTGGCCAAGGAAGTACACCCATCACTTATTTCATTTTGGGTAGAAACTGTGTCCCTCGGTCATTCAAATCTGTTGCAAAGCATATCTTTCATCAGTGAGCATGAAGGATAATTGTCAGAATAGGTGGCAATTTGTTTGGGAAGAGATCATTTCCATCATACTGTGGGAGAATGTATCTCTTGAATGATCCTTCACATTTCATTACGTGGCTGTCCTATTTCAGTCTGAAAGGACGTTTAAGTGTGTTGGAGGATGATGTGAAATAAAGAAACATAACAGATGATTCTTTTTTTTGTAATTTTCCATTTGTAATATTTTACATCCTCCCTTTTGAAAACACATTTAGCTCAATTCTATAACATCCCAACGATGAAGCTACTAATGTACTGTATACACTCTGCATAGTAATCCAGTTCGAAAAATACATAATTTAGAATTCTGCTGTCATCCACGTAAAAACTTTTCCAAGGTCAATAATGCAGATTCATTATTAGAGGATACAGATTGGCTCCAAACTCTTTCAAACTGTCAGTTCAATTTGGATTTTCAATTCACTATCACTCAATTATTTAAATCAATTTGGTGAATTTAATTGATTCACTTCCATGCTTTGCTTTGAATCACATGTACAATCCCCTTCCAAATTGTCTGATTTGTTGACTCAGTCCAAATTGCCAGTTCCATTTGGATAGTCAGTTCAGCTCAGAGATCTGATCAATCACTTCTGAATCCAGTCTTCATAGAACCCTGTTAATTATTATCTCATTTTTACAAAACTTTCCAATAACAATGACATAGAAATATATAAAGACCTTGACATATCTGAAGTGTTGCCTCTTGGCCTTGCTCAGTCTAATAAAAATGTGTCTATTGGTTCTTTTGGTTTGCGTTTTTTGCAATTCACAGTGTTTGTTCTCTAAATTAATAAAATCAGAGAAGCTAATTGACTTTTTTTTTTTTTTTACACAGAGTCAAGAATTACCACCATTTCTTTTATATGATTTGCAGAGATATTTGCTGGAAGTAATGCTCCTAAAATCCTCTATTATTCTAAATAAACATTATTTTGGCACTATTGTCTAAATTAAGACAACACATATCTATTGTTGTTGTTGTTGTTGTTGTTGTTGTTTTAAAATAATAATCTTTATTTATAAAATAATAACATTTATTTATTTAGGGGGGGTGTATGGCCACCCATCTCACATACATGACTCTGGATGGCTCACAATATTAAAAATAATAAAAACACATACAAAAACATAAAACCCGTAGCAGCCAGAAAAATGATTACAGGATTATTATTCGATTTTTATCCTATCTTTATTTTGAACAACTAAAGGTGGTGTATATAATGCTTCTTCCTCCTATTTTCCCACAACAATAACCCTGTGAAGTAGGTTGAGTTAAAAGAGTGACTGGCTTTCATCACTAAAGGAAAACTAAAACTCACAGTCTCCTAATTTCTAGTCCAGTACTTTAACAACAACACCAAATGAGAATAGAAGACATTTGTTGTTGTTATATAATTATAATTAATTATAATTATTATAAAATTATTATAATGATACTATTAAAGTCAAGTCAGAAATTAAGAAAGTTAACCAAAATAATAAGAATCATTAGTGAAAATAACAAAAATTAACAGGAATTTCAGGCTACTCTTGAAATAATCCATCCTTAAATTTATGGTCAATGAGACAGAATTCAGTGCTTTAAGTTTTGATTTGTTAAAATAAACCCAAATTTCTAGCAGAAATCTATGTACAGAATTATAATCCAAAAATGGTTTCCAAGTTAAAGTTAATATCAGACTTATTTTTTAAAATATGAAGTTATTTTTTACATTAACGCATCCTTCCAGAACTTGATACACCAGTCCTGTAATGAAGGAATTGAGTGTAATTTTCTGTGAGAAACACAAAGTAGTCTGATTGATTTACTGATTATATACAGTCAGTGTTGATTCTTAGCGACCATATAGATAGATTTTCTCCATGACAATCTGTCCCTAACTTGTTCCTTCAAGTTTTCCGACAGTGCACTCATTGTCTATAACTGAATCCATCCACCTTGCTGCTGGTCTTCCTCTTCTCTTGCCTTCCACGTTTCCCAGCATTAGAGTCTTTTCCAGAGAGCTGGGTCTTTGCATAATGTGTCTGAAGTATGATAATTTGAGCCTGGTCTTTTGTGCCTCAAGGAAGGCCTTTGGATGGAGTTGTTTGATGATCCATTTATTTGTTTTCTTGGCTGCCCATGGGATTCTCAGGAGCCTTCTAAACCCAATAGAGAAAAAACATCAATACCCCTTCTATCCTGCTTCTTCAAAGTCCAACTTTTACTTCCATATCATGTCACAGAGAAAGCCATTGCCTGCACAATTCTGATCTTCGTATGTACTGTATAGCACCTGGGTATCTTTTTCAAGGTCCTCATGGCTATTCTACCAAGTGCTAGTCTGCAGCATATTTCTTGATTGGTTTTTCCTTTACTGTTAATGGCTGATTCTAAAAAAAACAGAAGCTATCTACCACTTCAATATTTTTATTATCAATTCCAAGACTGGTTGTTGTACCTGTTGTAATTAGTTTGGTCTCCTTTACATTTGATTTTAGTCCCATTTTTCATTATGTCCCTTGACTTTTATTTACTAAAGTTTGCAGATCCTTTGCATTTTCAGCTACCAGACTAGTGTCATCAGCACAGAGCAAATGTTTCTTCCTCCAATTTTAAAACTATGCTCATTTCCTTCCAATCAAGCTTCTCTATATATATATTCAGCATATTGAATAAATAAGGGTGAATAAATAAGGGGAGAGCATGCAGCCTTGTCTCACTCCTTTGCCAAGCTGGAGCCAGTCTGTTTCAACATGCTCTGCCTTCCTAACCTGTATATACAGGTGAAACTCGAAAAATTAGAATATCGTGCAAATGTTCATTTATGTCAGTATGGCAACTCAAAAGGTGAAACCAATATATGAGATAGAAGCATTACATGCAAAGCGAGATATGTCAAGCCTTACTTTGGTATAATTGTGATGATTATGGCATACAGCTTATGAAAACCCCAAATTCACAATCTCAGAAAATTAGAATATTACATGACATCAATAACACAAGGATTGGAAATAGAACAATATCGGACCTCTGCAAAGTATAAGCATGCATATGTACTCAGTACTTGGTTTGGGCCCCTTTTGCAGCAATGACTGCCGCAATGCGGTGTGCATGGATGCTATCAGCCTGTGGCACTGCTGAGGTGTTATGGAAGACCAGGATGCTTCAATAGCGGCCTTCAGCTCCGCTGCATTGTTCAGTCTCATGTCCCTCATCTTTCTCTTGGCAATGTCCCATAGATTCTCTATGGGGTTCAGGTCAGGCGAGTTTGCTGGCCAATCAAGCACAGTAATCCCATGGTCATTGAACCAGGTTTTGGTACTTTTGGCAGTGTGGGCAGGTGCCAGGTCCTGCTGGAAAATGAAGTCAGCATCCCCATAAAGCTCATCTGCAGAAGGAAGCATGAAGTGCTCCAAAATCTCCTGGTAGACGGCTGCGTTGACCCTGGACTTAATGAAGCACAGTGGACCAACACCGGCAGATGACATGGCTCCCCAAATCAACACAGACTGTGGAAACTTCACACTGGACTTCAAGCATCGTGCATTGTGTGCCCCTCCATTCTTCCTCCAGACTCTGGGTCCTTGGTTCCCAAATGAGATGCAAAAGTTGCTCTCATCAGAAAAGAGGACTTTGGACCACTGGGCAACAGACCAGTTCTTTTTTCTGTAGCCCAGGTAAGACGCTTCTGACGTTGTTTGTTGTTCAGGAGCGGCTTGACAAGAGGAATACGACATTTGAAGCCCATGTCCAGGATCCGTCTGTGTGTGGTGGCTCTTGATGCACTAACTCCAGCCTCAGTCCACTCCTTGTGAAAGTCCCCAACACTTTTGAATGGCCTTTTCCTGACAATCCTCTCCAGGCTGCGGTCATCCCTGCTGCTTGTGCACCTTTTTCTACCACACTTTTCCCTTCCACATAACCTTCTATTGATGTGCTTTGATACAGCACTTTGGGAACATCCAACTTCTTTTGCAATGACCTTTTGGGGCTTTCCCTCCTTATGGAGGGTGTCAGTGATGGTTTTCTGCACAACTGTCAGGTCAGCAGTCTTTCCCATGTTTGTGATTCCTACTGAGCCAGCCTGAGAGACCATTGAAAGGCTCAGGAACCCTTTGCAGGTGTTATGGATTCATGAGCTGATTAGAGAGGGACACTTTGAGCCTAGAATATTGAACCTTTTCACACTATTCTAATTTTCTGAGGTTGTGAATTTGGGGTTTTCATAAGCTGTACTCCATAATCATCACAATTATACCAAAGTAAGGCTTGACATATCTCGCTTTGCATGTAATACGTCTATCTCATATATTGGTTTCACCTTTTGAGTTGCCATACTGACATAAATGAATATTTGCACGATATTCTAATTTTTCGAGTTTCACCTGTAGGTTTCCATTTTTCTAAGCACAAGGTATCCTAACAGGTATTATCATGAACAAAGCAAGCTACTATACTTTGTAAAAATATAAGGCTTAGTTTAACAGAGAAAGAGCTAGCTGGAAAGGAAAGTCAATATTTAAAATCTGTTTTATTCTATGACACCTCATTTCCCAGAATTTCTGAATTTGTTACATTGCCATCAAGTATGGAAAAAAATGACTCAAACTGATTATTTCATTTACAGCATTTTTCGAATACATATTATGCATTTTGGCAATCAACACTGAAGTAGTATACCATTTTAAAAAATCATGTACGAAATATTTGTATTACTTACAAGTGCTAGTAAATTAAGAGATAATATTAGTGTATAATATCATTTGTCAACATACTGAGTTCTGGGTAAGTTTATTCTTTCAAAGGGTTTGCAAGTAGTAATGGCTTTAGGAAAGGCCAGTTGGGCACTTGCCCCTCTGCATTTGAGGGGGCTCCCAATTTTGGTATAATTTCTCCAAACAAAAAATAAAATCTAGTGTGAACAATTTGGTGGCTTCCTCCCCTAAATATGACCAATTTAGAGCAGGAAACTTCAGGCACATCAAAAATGAAGACATTTATAAATGTATTAATTTCTTATTCAGGAAAATTTTGAGCATATTTGTAGCCTCTAAATCAGAGGTCCCCAAACTCTTTAGCTCATTGCCCCATTCATGAAGTTTCAGATTGATCATCAATCCCCAAATATTTATTATATGAAATAATTTAATAACTACTTTAATCGTACTATGAATAACAACAACAACAACAATGGATAGTCCCATTGACTTTTGGGGGTCAATATTGACCACTTTGGGGAACCCAGCTCTATTCTATGATCTTTAACTGTATCCCAGACTGAAATCACAAAGGCAAATGTCACTTATGCTTAGAATAGTCAATGCAGAAGAGAGTGAACCTGTGGCTGAAGAGCATTTTGTAGGATATATCAGAGAATCTAGTGGTGCTAGACTGGCAAAGTAAATTTATCTTTATGAGTCAAGGACATGGTAGGGGTTCAAGATGAACAAAAAGCATACTGGTGTGCAAAAAGACATTTATAAATCCTAATCATTTATATCCCCTGTGGATGGAGCTTAAACTTGGTTTTATGTAATACAGCTAAATCTTGCATCAACGTATTTCAGAAACTGATACAGAGTTTATCATCGCTTTGCTTCTTCAGTTAAAATATGGAATATTTTGACTTCATTTATGAAACTTGCAGTGAAAATGTCATCAGATGCTTGATGGGAAAGTTGCATTGCTAGTGGAAAAGTCATATGTTTTGAAGTTTCTGACATTTGTAATGCAATTACTGAAGTTTTGAATATCCTCACCCTTGACAGTATAACTTGTGCTTAGCTGACAGTCTTATGGCTGAGCTACAATGATTCAAAATCCTTTGTACAGTTATCTGCTAAGACATCTTGTCACAAATAAAATAAGGAAGCTCATGCAACTATAGATATATAATTAGATGTTGTAGCAGACCTACAGAAAGATACTCTGGAATACTGTATATGACTAAATATAAAGATTAATAAAAGTTGCTGAAAGTATTACTGAAACATTTGAAGATTCTATTCAGGAGACATATCTAGAGCAACAAATGAAAAAAATGTGTGTATTTTCTCTGGATGAAGCAACAGTTGAACCCATACTTGACCCAAAAGACAGGGATGAAACAATTGCTCGATTAAAAGAAAGAATTCCCCAGCCACACATTTTAAAGCTACCAAGGTTGAGAAACACTGCTTAAAACAGTTGGATTTAGGAGTAAATATGGGTTTATATCTCCTAATAACATTTAAAGCATTGAAAAAGAATGCAAAACTGCAACTTCACCCTACGGCAGATATTGATCCTGCTGAATAATAACTAAAATAAGAGTTTATTTAGATTAAATAGTCAGCCTCAAACAAAATGCACCCATTCAATTTATCTTTCATTGTAATATTCAAGATATGCATCCAAATTTATCTATAGCACATTGCGTTCTTCTCTCTATCCCAGTAAGAGTTACATCTGATTATTTTCAAACCTACGAATTGTCTACATCTACATGTAGTGTATGAAGACACCCCACTAATTCTTTCCTGAAGACATGTTCTCAGGTCAGTGCCTGTAACTGACACAGCCCAAAGTCAGCTTGTTGTGCTTTATTCTGGAAGTGATTTTTTTTTTTAAACCTGGCTATTCAATCCAGATACTTAGGCCCAATTTGTCCAGTAGATCTGCTATAGGACCTTCCTCTGGGCTCAGTGACTATTCTGATCTGCTTTATCTGCAAGAGAGGCTAGAACCCTGGTTTCTGCAGTTAAATATTTTATTTAAATAGATAAATATTATAAATATTTTTATGCAGTTAGTATTTTCTTCATCCAGAGAAAATATACACACATTTTTTTTTATTTCTTGCTCTGGATATGTCACCTGAACAGAATCTTCAAATGCTTCGATAATACTTTCAGCAACTTTTATTAATTTTTATACTCAGACATATTTTAAGGAGAAAAAATGTATTGACCAAACAATGGACATAGAGAGTGCAAAAGCTTTGATCTGACGACCTTATCACAGCTTAATGTATATAATTGAAAGTGTAACTGAAATTCAGGGAAAATGACAACAAAGATGAAATACATCTCCTCCTGAATATGACACAAGTAGTTCCTATATATGATGTAAATACTGCCCACAAGTATTATTTTGCAAGAGGCAGAGAATGTAAGGTTTATCTTATTATTGGTAGAATTTAACTACTGTTTCTGGTTCCATACAATTACTAAAAGCAGTGTAGCCCTATCTTCCCTTCACATTAGACAATACTACGATCACTGTTTTCTGGCCTTATGGCTGTAATAAAGTTATTTGATTTGATATGATACCATCAAGGAGGCATCTAACTGTTGAAGACTACTGGTACTGACCAGTACTATCTCCATTGGTCTACCAGCCTAATGTACAATAGCAGGTAGTAGCTAACAGTAGCCAAAATGAAGACAGGAATATACATCAACATCAGTAATTCATGAACTGTGAAGAGCACCAGAAATATTTGGGTCTGCAAATTAGTCCACAAGTGTGATAAGTTGTAAGAAAACACAACAAAAAGAGGAACAAAATCTACAAAGTCTCCTGCAGCAGAAATGACCCACATGTAGTCATCCAGGTATTTGCTGAACTCCGGCTCCCATCATCCCTAGTTAATTCAGCCAAGGGTATAAGATGATGGGAGTCATAAGTTAATGGCATCTGCAGGACTGCAGGTTGTCCCACTCTGCCTTTGAGTTTTGACAAAGTTATTTCATTAATAGGGCATTTTTTGTTTATTTAATTTAAATGAATTTGACAGCACTATACAGCTGATTAACAATTGGCCAAGATTTTAAAGGAAACAAATGACTTTAATTTAAAACAAGAGTTTGATAACAGGCATAGCTATCTTGGAAGAGAAGAAAGAAGTGAATAAAAGTGGAAATGCCACAGTGAACTGTCTTCCTCCTCCTTGTTCCTTCAGTTTGGCCTTCTTTTTCAGCAAAAACATGGAAAATGATGAGTTTTTGTAATATATTTTTCATTGCTCTCACGCTCTTCAGGAACTCAATCTGATTGTATCAATAGAAAATTAGATCTGAAAACAGCTCATGATCTGGAAGGGAAGCAATTTCTATCCCTCCCTCCAGGCCTTCAGGCTGCCCAGTCTTGCAGGGCTGAACTTTATTCTGAGACACAAAGAAAGAGAAGGTTTATCTAATGCCGGAGGGCATTTCTCATTCTCTGAGACTAACATGAGCAATAACTTTCGCCAGCAAAGAGAACAGAGTTGCTTTCACAATTGATAGCTACATCATAATCGAAAGAGAACTTGCATGGTTCACGATCTCTATTTAGTTTCAATTACATATCAACTTAATGAATCCAGTAGTTACCGAGCCACATCTAATTAACATGTTGCAAGAAAATTGTTGCATATTGCAAGTATGTTTTCTAATATCCTTGACATATTGGACTGCCATATATTAAATTCACAATCAGACAATAAGACATTGGCTTCAATATTTAAGTGTTTCCTCCATTTATATCAGTCCTCGGATAGGGCTAATGCTCTAGAGTAAGGAGCCAGAAACCAGAAACAGGTATTATGCATGCATTCATTCATTCATTCATTCATTCATATATTCATTTTCTATATAGCTCTTCCTCCTGGAAGAATCCAGAGGGAGCGAGGAGTTTATTTATTTATTTATTTATTTACTTACTTACTTACTTATTTATTTATTTATTTAATTTAGTGGACTTGTCCCCACCCATCTCCCCACAATGGGGGACTCTGGGCGGTTTACATTAAATTAAAATCATAAATACATAATTAAAAGTTATAAAAAGAGAACCACACTTACAGAGATAGAAAAAAGATCAAAAAATCCAGGAGGCCAATGGAAGCCACACTAGGCCTCTAGGGGGCCAGCCAACCCCATTTCTGACAACCTCCCTCCCCGCCCCAGGCCAGTCAGGTCTTCAAATCCCTCCAAAAGGCGGGGAGTGAGGGGGCCTGTCTCACCTCTGAGGGCAAGATGTTCCAAAGGGTGGGGGCTACAGCAGAGAAGACCCGCCTTCTGGACCCCACTAGTCAGAGTTCTTTTGCCAAGGGGGTCCGGAGCATGCCCTCTCTGTGAGATCGGGTGGGACAGGTTGAAATCGTGGGGGTGAGGCGGTCCTTCAGGTAACCTGGCCCCATGCCATGTAGGGCTTTAAAGGTGATAACCAACACCTTGAATTGGACCCAGAAGCAAACCAGTACCCAGTGCAGCTCACGGAGCAAAGGTGTTATATGGGTCCTTCTTCGGGCCCCAAAAATTGCTCACGCGGCTGCATTCTGGACCAGCTGAAGCTTCCAGATACTCTTCAAGGGTAGCCCCATGTAGAGCACATTGCAGTAGTCTAAATAAAATTATCCCAATTAATTCAACAATCCTTAAAAACAATAAATGCATTTTTTTTAAAAAAAAGTCATTTAAAAAACAGAGGCAAATTTAACACTGGTCCTGGAGTAACTGTGATCCCCTAAACACCTGAATAACAGATATGTCTTAATCTGCTTTCTGAAGGAAGGCAGCATGAGAGCCAGCCCCATGTAGAGCACATTGCAGTAGTCTAAATAAAATTATCCCAATTAATTCAACAATCCTTAAAAACAATAAATGCATTTTTTTTTTTTTAAAGTCATTTAAAAAACAGAGGCAAATTTAACACTGGTCCTGGAGTAACTGTGATCCCCTAAACACCTGAATAACAGATATGTCTTAATCTGCTTTCTGAAGGAAGGCAGCATGAGAGCCAGCCAAGTATCTCTCAGGAAAGAGTCCCATAAGTGGGGCACTATTATTGAAAAACTTTACTCCTTGCCACTGTAGTATGAATTAGATTTGTTGATGCAACCATAAGGAGAGCCTCCACAGTTGATCTTGATGCATGAGTTGGATGGTATTTGGTTTGATTGATTGATTGATTGATTGATTGATTAGGTGCCATCAAATTGGGGTGGACTCTTAGCGGTCACATAGATTTTCTCCAGGAAGATCTATCCCCATCCTGGTTCTTCAGGTCTTCCAATGGTACAATTCTGGGAGTTGAAGTCTGTTCATCTTAAAGTTGCCAAGGTTGAGAAACACTGGTCTGGACTATACAAGCATCAGACCAGCACATGTTCTATACAGTAGTTTGTGACAGCTTTTCCCATGGTTGGTGACATTCCAATTTCAGCCATGGAAACTACCAATCATTGCCTTTACATCGTCACATTGTACAGCTGAACTGGCAACAGCATTGCGTGGTTTCATTCCAGATGCACAGTAAATTTTGTGGCGGGGACTTCTCCATACTCCAGGGCAGGGCAAAAGCATGGCAAAACACGTTATGCAGATGAACCAAATGCTTCTGCCACTTCATCTACATTAGGAAAAGACTGTCTTATTTGTTTTGGTAGCAGCGATGAATTAGCAGCACCATTTGCCAATTTACATTAAGGTCTCGCTTCAACATAGAACATTTAATTATCCTAAAATATCTAATGTGGTTCACAAATAATATAAACTGTCACGTCAAAATTGCTAAGTAGATAAATAAAAAGAAGGGGTCTTGAGCTTCATTAGATACTTACAACTAACTCTACTGGAAAATTTATTATATGCAAGCTTCCTGACAGAAATTAATGTACAGGTGAAACTCGAAAAATTAGAATATCATGCAAATGTTCATTTATGTCAGTATGGCAACTCAAAAGGTGAAACCAATATATGAGATAGACGCATTACATGCAAAGCGGGATATGTCAAGCCTTACTTTGGTATAATTGTGATGATTATGGCGTACAGCTTATGAAAACCCCAAATTCACAATCTCAGAAAATTAGAATAGTGTGAAAAGGTTCAATATTCTAGGCTCAAAGTGTCCCACTCTAAGCAGCTAATGAATCCATAACACCTGCAAAGGGTTCCTGAGCCTTTCAATGGTCTCTCAGGCTGGTTCAGTAGGAATCACAAGCATGGGAAAGACTGCTAACCTGACAGTTGTGCAGAAAACCATCATTGACACCCTCCATAAGGAGGGAAAGCCCCAAAAGGTCATTACAAAAGAAGTTGGATGTTCCCAAAGTGCTTATCAAAGCACATCAATAGAAGGTTATGTGGAAGGGAAAAGTGTGGTAGAAAAAGGTGCACAAGCAGCAGGGATGACCGCAGCCTGGAGAGGATTGTCAGGAAAAAGCCATTCAAAAGTGTTGGGGACTTTCACAAGGAGTGGACTGAGGCTGGAGTTAGTGCATCAAGAGCCACCACACACAGACGGATCCTGGACATGGGCTTCAAATGTTGTATTCCTCTTGTCAAGCCGCTCCTGAACAACAAACAACGTCAGAAGCGTCTTACCTGGGCTACAGAAAAAAAGAACTGGTCTGTTGCCCAGTGGTCCAAAGTCCTCTTTTCTGATGAGAGCAACTTTTGCATCTCATTTGGGAACCAAGGACCCAGAGTCTGGAGGAAGAATGGAGGGGCACACAATGCACAATGCTTGAAGTCCAGTGTGAAGTTTCCACAGTCTGATTTGGGGAGCCATGTCATCTGCTGGCGTTGGTCCACTGTGCTTCATTAAGTCCAGGGTCAACACAGCCGTCTACCAGGAGATTTGGAGCACTTCATGCTTCCTTCCGCAGATGAGCTTTATGGGGATGCTGACTTCATTTTCCAGCAGGACGTGACACCTGCCCTCACTGCCAAAAGTACCAAAACCTGGTTCAATGACCATGGGATTACTGTGCTTGATTGGCCAGCAAACTCGCCTGACCTGAACCCCATAGAGAATCTATGGGGGATTGCCAAGAGAAAGATGAGGGACATGAGACTGAACAATGCAGCGGAGCTGAAGGCCGCTATTGAAGCATCCTGGTCTTCCATAACACCTCAGCAGTGCCACAGGCTGATAGCATCCATGCCACGCAGCATTGCGGCAGTCATTGCTGCAAAAGGGGCCCAAACCAAGTACTGAGTACATATGCATGCTTATACTTTGCAGAGGTCCGATATTGTTCTATTTCCAATCCTTGTGTTATTGATGTCATGTAATATTCTAATTTTCTGAGATTGTGAATTTGGGGTTTTCATAAGCTGTACGCCATAATCATCACAATTATACCAAAGTAAGGCTTGACATATCTCGCTTTGCATGTAATGCGTCTATCTTATATATTGGTTTCACCTTTGAGTTGCCATACTGACATAAATGAACATTTGCACGATATTCTAATTTTTCGAGTTTCACCTGTATTTCTTTTAAAGCACAACAGTAACAATAATAATCAAACTGACTCATTGTGCTTACATTGAAAAAAATAAGTCTTTATTTTTCAAACCATAAACTTTACAACCACAAGGTTAAGGTTTCCAATTGTCCTTGTCAAACAATACAAGCTATAGATTTATATATAGCACTGTACTTTTAAAAGGGTCAAATGTCTAATGGTAAAATAAACTATGTTGAATAAGGATTAAAGATCCAAAAACAATAAAGTAATATAAATTAAAGGTAAAATCTCTTTGGAGTTGATCTCCATTCCAGTGCCTCATGGACCGATCTATGTCATTTTCTTAGCAACAAGGAAGCACTTTGCCATTGCCTACTTCCAGAGTTTTTTCAACTTCCAACCTAATCTACAGACTGGGAAGACCCATTCAAATCTTAACCAGACCTGACCCTGCTTAGCTTTTGAACCCAGACAAGATTATCTACGTGCTGCATTACATTTAGAATCAGAGCATTTTGTCCTGCCAACTATTATAGAACAAAGAAGGTATTATCAATACATTTGTATATATAATTCCTAAGCTCCTGTGATGTAGCATGGCTTCACCCTGCAAAAACACTTTGGGATAACAGTCAATGAAATTCTCCTTCTAATCAAGGTAAGTAATCAACATAATTTCCTTTGATGAAGCACTTCTTATTGTGTTGAAGGCTACAAAAATAACGTGAAATGAAGCAACAAGAGCACTTTGCTTTCAGAAGTGAGGGGGCTCTGTTGCTTTCTGAAGCAGCATCAGAAATTTGCTTTGTACTGACTGTTTGATAAACGGAGCATCCATTCAAAGCTTGAGCAAACAGGAACATGAAAGATCTCAAGAAAGGGAAAACAGTGAGAGATGCATCTATAAAGGTTCATTAATTGAAGTAAAACAACCAGTAACTATGATCATGTCATGTGTAATTGGAGAAGCCCAGTAGGAGTCCCATCCATTAAAATGCTTCATACATAAAGAATTTAATCATGAGCATACAGTTGCTGGCAATACATTCCAGAAGAATCTAGTCTGAATAAAATATACTAACTATTGCATAGATTATGTTTATAACAGATATCGACATCCCTCTTGAGTGATATTTCTAAAATCACAATGAAATTTCCCACTGGGTGATTAAAATCTCAATACAAACTCTGAACTCATGCTATTACTATGCCTTAATATTTCACTGGAAATTCCTTCTGGATAAATTTGAAGTGGCAAAGTGTATCATGTTCCATCATCACCTTCTCTGATTTTTTTTTTCCCTTGGCTGTTCACAACTTCTGGACATGTAGAAAATATAGATAGAGTCACTTCCTAGTGAGATGGGCGGTGACCAAATTTGAAATATAAATAAATAAAATAAAAATAGATTGCCTGAGATATAATTCTACACCAGCTCTCCTCAAACTAATGCTCTGACGATGTTTTGAACTGCAACTCTTTCATCCCTGATCACTGGCCATGCTCACTGGTCCTCATGGAATTTCTGGGCCCAATATCTGAAGAGTTCCAGATGGGGAAAACTGTTTTAAACCATAATTTAATTTAGCTCTGGTTGAGTGAGTTACAGATTGCCATGGCTTTGTTTACTCATAGCTCATTTTCTTCTGATATGACTGTACACACTTTTTCACAAATTGGTGTCCCTGCTATATCTGAAATTGGGAAGTTTAAACTAAAAATGAACAATCATAAATTAAATTATGGAGGCTTGTAGTCAAACTTCAGTTTAAAGGAACCAGAGTCCTCAAAGACTGGATGCTGCAAAGGATTTTAATTAATTAAAATGCAGATGATTTTCATCTTATTCTTGTGGCACTGCCAGAGAAGGATACAGGAGGAAAGCAACATGTAAGACTGAAAATCTCCAAAGTTCCTCCATGTAGTATTAAAGATTACTTATACTTGAGCTTTACAACTGAACTAAGCAATTATCCTGACAATCTTGTCTTTTAGTGGTTAGGATAGATGTGGACTAAGCAACATTAGCTTAAAACTACCTCTGTCCCATATCAATAAAATCAATAAAATCCATTCCACATTCAGTTGGAATCATATTATCAAACCAGTCAGATTGTTGGGACCTCCCCACAACAAACAGATGAACAATAACTGCAGCATAATAATGATACAGCCTAGAAAAACAAATAAATTATGCACATGGACATGCAATAAAAATACAATATAAATGATTACCCAAAAGTATGTGTGGATGGGTGCATAGCAGAATGAGATTCTAGTAGCAGTTGTGCGGAAAGAGGATAGTGGCGAAAGAGAAAAATGTTTCTCTCATTTTTAATGAAAGAGATCCTTACATTTCATGTTTATTCAGGACCCTTTTATCTCCCAGGAACTCTAAAATCTTAAAATCAAGGGTAGAATCCACTGAGAAATGAGAATCAGGGATGCGAAATGCTGACCGGCCTCTTCTGTTTTACACTTTGTTCAAGTAACAAAACAATTCATCGTATGACCACAAACGTTCTCCAAACAAGAATTCTTGCAGTAGTAAGATGAAAACTTCAGCCTACACAGATGGCAATTTTACAACCTTAACCTTTATCTCCAAGTTTAAATTAAGGGAATAATGCTCAAAGGGCTTTAATAAGCAAAATAAATTCACATGCTGCTTCATAACTGTACATCTTTCACAGGGAATTACCGGTAACAAAGCTTGAAAGTTCTTCTCAGGAAGCAAAATAGTTGTGCTGAAATACCAGCTGCAGTGTCATTTCCCCATACAATGAACTACAATCCTAATTATCTTTATGTCAATCAAAGCAGCAGATACAAAACTGTTTTAATTGAACTGGAGCACATGTCATTCAACACATGTACACACAATCAAGGATCTGTCACCCATAAACAATCAAAGATAAGATGCACTTATTCTAAAGCATTAATTAAAAAAAGGCGTTCCAAGATGTTTCGATATCACCCACCTCCTAGCTATCTTGTTCCAGTTCCACATCAGGTTTATGTGACACAATGTTGAATTTAGTGACTCTTCTGCTGCAACACACTAAACCTGCTTCAAACACCTTTCCATCGGTTTTGATTATACATGTTCATAATGAAACCTTATGAAAAAGGGCTCTCAGTTTCTCTCATCTTTTTCCTTACATCTGGGGAGTCAAGGGATGACAAGGAAACTAATGTTCATGAACCTTCACACATTTCTCTCATTTCTGTTATCGTTGAAAGACATTGGCCAGACATCCTTAAGTGTCGAGGCCATAAAGATATGGGAGGAACTGACCCCAATCTGATAGCCTTCAGAACATCCTTCAGCTGCTCTGGTGATGCCTCTGCATTCCATGAAACAATAAATATCAGAAGATCAAAAGGGGTGCCCCAAACTTTGACTGGCAACCAATGGGCCATTGGGGAGATAAGTTTCCCCAATAATAAGGAGGATCCCAAATTTATGCCAATTTTAGCCAATCAATTTGTTAATTGCTGTATCTCTGTGTAAGAAATGTGTATAAAATCTTCTTCGAGTGTGATTGGGGTGCTTCTCTGCCTTAAGGGGAGACCCCAGCTGACTCTATTGGCTTGCTTTCAATAAAATTTTAAAATCTCAGCTGGTGTTTTCGCGTCTGATCTTCTGCTGGACTGAATCCTAATTGGGAGAATCAAGAATTCTCAAATTTTGCTAACAATAATAACTTAGTTAAAAGTTATCACATTGGGCAAATCCTGCCCACTTTTTCAAGTATCCCATGAACCCTTGGCCCTAGACAATATTAGTAAGGCTTGAAGATATTACTGGCCATTTCTCCACTGACCAGGCAGATGACACTTCATACCAAATGGTAAGGGAGGAGATAAAGGAAATAGTAAGAAATGTCATTAGCCCTGATTTATATAAAAACATATTCATCTTGGTTACCTGCTCCTGCTATCATTTCTCTTCCCCCAGTACATAAAATCTTTTCCATCTACAGCAGGGTTCCTCAACCTCAGCAACTTTAAGATGGGTGGACTTCAACTCCCAGAATTCCCCATGCTGGAAGTCCACCCATCTTAAAGTTGCTGAGGTTGAGGAACCTTGACCTACAGGATCTGAATTCCAGATCATCCTCACTGCACAAGTAAGTCCAACACAGACAAGAAGCAACAGTATTTTTGATGCTCCAGTATGACAACATGAACTGCACAGAGAGTTGCTGTTGCTGTTATATCTCAACTGGAGAATCATGAGAAGTCTCTCAACACCCTTAATTTAATGAAAAGCAATGTGATTATTCAGAGTAGTCACATTGTTATATTCCCTGTCTTGTCAGTTCAATGTCTATGTGGCTGAAAATCTAGAATAAGCTGAGAAGGCACAGATCTTTCTCTTTCTGGAAGCACCAATATCTGAAGTAGCTGTTCTGTCAGAAATTTTTCAACCAGATTTTGAAAAAGCTCATCATATCCTAGCCTTTTTTTTCACACAGCTGAAAACCTCCACTATGTGACGTTTCTCCAATTTTCTCTAAGAAAAAGTTACACCAAGCCCAATCCACTGAAGAATAACTCCCACATTGTTTTTTCCAGATTACACTAACAGAATTCAACAACACAGGAAAGTATTTTCAATAAATTATAATTTTCTCAGTGGTTTTTATCTCTTCTTCTTCTTCTTCTTCTTCTTCTTCTTCTTCTTCTTCTTCTTCTTCTTCTTCTTCTTCTTCTTCTTCTTCTTCTTCTTCTTCTTCTTCTTCTCCTCCTCCTCCTCCTCCTCCTCCTCCTCCTCCTCCTCCTCCTCCTCCCTTCTCCCTTCTCCCTTCTTCCTCCACCCTGTCTCCAAGATTTTTTTTTTCCTTTTAATCTGGCTTTCTTTAAGATACAAAATATA
Organism: Liasis olivaceus; assembly: GCA_030867105.1. Classification (NCBI taxonomy): domain Eukaryota; kingdom Metazoa; phylum Chordata; class Lepidosauria; order Squamata; family Pythonidae; genus Liasis; species Liasis olivaceus. The sequence goes on along the minus strand of CM061353.1, from coordinate 21,390,314 downwards.
GTATTTCAGTAGATTAACCAATAGGGGGAATATCCTTGCCCCATATTGGTTTGTCCAAATCAATATCCACAAAACCAAAACAAGACATTTATTAAAGTTTACAGAGGATGTTGTAGATGCTTGCAATAGCATATTTACTGCAGAACTTGAAGTCCTATAATGGCTTAAATGATCCGTTAATTTTAAGTGCCCTTTAAATATTCTTCAAGCACAATATAGTCTTCCCCAGTGAGAGGGAGGGGTGGGATTCAAGGAGAAAGGAAGTTAGAAGTTTCTTTGTTCTCAAAAGTTTGGATTAGGGGCTGCCATAGAAAGCGGGTACTTGAAGAAAAAAGATTCCACACACCTGAAGCTATGGATTCAGGCCTAAAGTCTAGAATAATCTGAAAGAATGGGAACCAGAAGAGAACTATTATTATTGTTGCTATTGGTCACACAGACCACCAGATGTTTAGACTGATTTGTCATTTTTACCTACCTATCAAGACCTTCCCAAGGACCTGGATAGAGCGATGTTGTTGTCTGATTGTGTTAAAGGTATCTTTGCAGGATATAAGCTGTTCCAAGTAAAACTGCCTTTTGCAATTGACTGATGATGAATTAGTCAATGCGGATGGTGTTCAAGTGGTACTCCAGATGTTTTGGGATTGCACCCAAGGGGCCTATCTTTGCTTTCTTTTGTCATGGTCATTCTATTTCTATTTGCAGGTTTTATATTTTGTTATTTTCTCCAGTTCTTTCTCTTCTATTCTGCTGTCTCTGGGTATTGCAATGTCCACTATCCAGACATTTTTGTCTTATCATTCTTCTTATTGTTATTTAAATGTATTTAGTCATGTGGGTGGATTGTTTTCATTTTTGTTCAATGCCATATGCTCAGTTTGGGGTGATTCTGTTTCTGCTCCAGCCTTCTGACTCTCGGTTTGCTCAAACTGTTTATGGATTATTATTAACTTTGAAAGTAGATCTCAGCTTCAGGTTTACCATACACTTCTGAGCACAATTCAAAGTGCTGGTCTTATGTTCTACATGACTTGGCACTCAGCTACTTGCAGGGCTATCTTTTCCAACCAGCTTTGACTGTCTAACTCATATAAATCAGGAGGCCCAGCTAGTGGGACACCACTTTTGTGAAAGGAGGGGTGTTGCTTTTCTATTGCTACACCTGTGCACTGGAATATCTTCCCCCCAAAATTTGATCACTTTCCATATTGTTGGCTTTCCAAAAGCTATTAGACACAGAATTATTCTAGAGAGGATTTGAGTATGAAGACTTGCCATCAGTTTTATTAGTTCTGTAACTGTTTATATGTTAGCTGCTGTCTGTTTATTTTCATTTTGTATTAGGGATGCTTTCCTGTGTTACTTGTGCTGACATTTTTAAAAACTTTTTATTTATTATGCCATGGACATTTTATTACATTGTTTACAGATATAGTGTAAACTGCCAAGTGTCTCCTGGATCATGGTGGTCCCAAATCAAATCAAATAATAAATAAATGGTTGAAGTTAAGATCTCAAATAGCTACTTTGTTGCTTTTATTAAAATAAAAATCCTGTCATGGCCCAGGACTCAGATGCTGACTCTGACCCTGAAGAAGCTGCTCCGGCAGAATGTGTGGAATGTCAGCCTCAGGAGACACAAAGGCAAGAATCACCTGAGGCTGATGAAACACAGACACCACCTGAACAGCTGGTGATGTCTGTGAACAGATGAGGATGATGTCAAACCTTCCAGCCTTGCTCCCGATGAATAGAGCGAAGATGTTCTATGAAGCTTCTTGCCAAGCAAAGGAATAAATCTCTTGATTAAAGACAGCTGGCTGTAGCCTGATTTCAGTGGCAGCCCCAACCCCTGATCCCTTGTTGGAAGGTACTGTCTGGGTGTGTCATTCCTGTGAATCTTGCTTGTGAAACTCTGACCTTGGACTGGCTGACAAACCTGACTTGGGTCTCTGAACTTGGGACTGGATTTTGACTGTTCTTCTTCATGCTCCTGTTGAAAGGGAAACCCCTCAGGCAAGCTTTCTTTCCAAGAGCCTTTGTTGCCTTACATTCCTTCCCTTGTCTGCTGTTATTTGCTCAGCCTTAAGTAAATTGCTTTCTTCACCTAGCAACTGTATGTGAAAGAGTTTGAGACCTGAAATGGGATAAGTCCTTCTTTTCTTGATTACTCCAGAATTCTACTCAGAGACCATTCTGTGCACTGAGTGGTTTGCAAAGTCCTGATGAACAGTTGTATGGAATGGAAGAAGTATAGTTGGGCAGAAATTTGAGGCATGCAAGAAGTGTTGCCATTTTGATGAATGGATTTAGAACTATTGAACCTATGAGGTCCAACCAATCATTCTCTAGAACAAACTATTATTTTGTGCACTTTTTTTGACATACCCTTCTGTGTAGATGCCCCTGCTTTTTAGATATAGTCATGGATTCCCAACATACTGAACAAGACACCAGCACATTTTTCCTAATCCTGACTAAACTTTTTCTAGGCATGATTTGACAGTTTCTGGACATGTGGTTGGCACTTTACATAGAAGGTAATTTAACACTTTTGCAATGCACATTTACTGAGGAGGACTTTGGAATTAGTGTTATTATTCATTATTAATTTTATTTTTATACTGCTCTTCCTCCTGAAGGGGTCTAGGTTACAAAGGAAAAATGAAACGATCTTCTGTAAAAGATGATAATGAAAACAGGATTCATAAAAGCAACAACACTGCAAAAATGTCAAGAAAGCTCATTTTTTTTAGAAAAAGAAAGTTTAAATATTTTTCAGATCAAAAGAAATTGATTTCATTTTCTTAGAGCAGCCTTCCACTGGTTTATGAGTATGAGGCATTCACGTTTGTTATTTCAAAGATTGTGTAAATATTTAATATAAATATCATCAATTTCCTTCCATTTATACAAATAGATGAGTAGCTTAAGAGCCTCAAATTAACATCTAAAATGCAAGCCTTCAGAAGCAGCAGTGTCATTGGGACCAAACAATTCAAATAATAGGTACATAAGTTGAATAAGCTGCCAAGGAAAACCCTGAGATAAAGCAAATTTAATTTTGAGCTCCCCAAAAGTTTTAGAAACAGCTTCATCAAAACTAACCTAGTTCAATACATTAACGATGTGAGAAGCTTTGTATGTCCCCCTTCCCCCAATGGATTTGCTTGCTATTTTAAAACAGGGGTAATTGCATAATGTAAGCTTTCTTTTGATAAAAAGATCAAAATTGAATCTATGGCCCAATATTTTCCACATATACCTTATGTCATTAAATGTTGGCATTAGAACTGATTCTCAATTATCCACAGATTCCCTTACTTGCCAGGATTTCAATAGGTCAGATAATAGGCTTTCAAAGTGATACCAAGTTGGAATTGAATTCTTCATGTCTTCATTTCAGCTTTAAATAGTGATTGAAGCTAATAAAATACCCAAGGATGATCTACTTTTCAGAGAGCCAGTTAGTGTAGTGGATAAGGGGACCAGAACTGAAACCAGGAGTCTGTGAGTTCCAGTCCCACCTTAGGCATGAAGCCAGCTGGGTGTCTTCTAGCCATTCACTCTCTCTCAGCCTAGGAAGAAGAAGGCAATGGCAAACAGCTTCCAAAAATGCTACCAAGAAAACTGCAGAGACTTGTCTAGGCACTCACCAGGAGTCAAGGTTGACTCAAAGACACACATACCCCAAAACACACACACACAATCACTTTTCCTAGGAGAAAATAATGATTGATGAAGTGAAATCTTTGAGGAATGTCCCTTAGAAAAATTCAACAGCATATGAATTTGTTTAAAATAGTATACGGGAATAAAAATAGGGAGCCTTCTTAAAATATAAATGAACTTCAGAGTTAAATTATCATAATCATATTTACATAAACATCAACACAACTTAACCTAAACCCTCTTTGATTTCTAGACCATCTGTCTGGATATTTTTTTTTTTTTTCATTTGCATCAAAGTAAGATATAATTTCAAATTCCCCAGATTAGAGACTCTGATTTGCTATAATTTTAAACTAAGTTGGATATGTATTAATGAAATGAGATCAGAATGAAAGTGTCCATAAAAACATATTAAACAATATACATATAACAAAACCTTGTACTCTGCCTTTCTTACAAAAATCTCTTTGTTATTAGAAACATGGGTTTTAATAAAATAGGCAAAAGTATAAAACCAATTTAAAAAGAAAGGAGGACATCTTTACTATGATTTACCACGGCACCAGATTTACCATGACAGAAGTTCCATCAAGGGGAAGACTCACTATTATTATTATCCACACATAACTTAGGGGCAAGACAAAAGATATCAGTTCAAAATATAAGACTTTGAGGAAAGTCTTAAAACCTTTTCAGAAACTTCCAAGAAAGCATATCAAAAGCTTTCTCAATATTCAAAAAAATAAAGCTGCTGAATTTTGTCCATGTTCACTTAAAGTGCATCAGTCAGAAATCTAATATTGCAACTTGGTAGCTACAGAAATCCAGTTTGAGCTGGGTACACAATAGCAAGCAGAACTATCTGTAATCTATAGGCCAAGCTGTTAAAATCTTGGCATCCACATTTATCAAGCAAATAGGTCTATAGCTGGAACACTTAGGAAAATCTTAATCGTAATATTTGCTTCAGTGAAACTAGAGGGTAGGAGTGTATATGAAAAAAAAAAACCTCTGTTATTTAATATTTAATTAAATATATCTGGAGACTAGAATTTGTACCTATCAGGTGGAAAACTATCAGGCCACGACACTTCCCCAATTTCAAGGATTTAATTGTAGTCATAACTTTATGCAGAATAAGGAGGTAACAGGAGTAAAGTCTATCTCATCATCTGTTGATGAAAACTAGAACAAAGCAGTTTGGGGAAATGTTAAAAATCTGTTGCTTAACACATCTAGGATTTGTATCCTCCTTCCCCTGAATATAATGAATTATTTTGCTCAAGGCCAAAGATAAATTATTTAAGTTTTGCTTCTTTTTATAAGTAGCGGTGATAGAACATTTAATAAACACTTTTACAGTGCCCTATACTGTGGATAGTAAGGTAGAGGAGGTTCCTTTAGTAGGAAAACATGTCTATCATTGTGCAAAGATACATCAAAGACCCCTTAAAACATGCATCTAAATTATGGTTTTAAAAAAGGTATAATATTCATAGGAGAACAGTTGGAAATAAAAATGTCAGGTTGCACTCAGTCCTCAATAAAAGCAATCCTCATTGAAACCGACACAGGCTCAGTGATAAGAAGTTTTATTGGAAAAAACAGAAGCACATCGTGATCTGGCAAAAGAAAAATAGCTGGAACTAAATCCCCCCAGCCAAACCCCAAATTTAAAGCCCTTTCCTTCCGCCCTCCCCCTCAATCAGGAGTCCTTTCTGCTCAGGGGTCGCAGCTCTCAGATGTCCCCCATTGCCAGGTTTTTAATTGTCCCTGATGGTCCAGGAAATGACTTGCCGATGACAAGCAGTCCTCGCTCCAAGCTGCTCCCCCTCTCCTGCCGGAATGGCAGAACCGCAGTGATTAAAGCCTATGTGCTAAAGAACAATCGCAAGGATTCAGACATGTAATAGCATTTATGATTTAACTTTGGATATTAATGAATTAAGTATGAGGAATATTGTAGATGAAAGCAATTTCTATATATGGAACAAAATGTATACATTTGGGAAAGATAAATAGAATGCCAGATGTCCAGTAAATCAAATTCACACTTATAATCTTATATGATATCATGTCTTCAAGAATTTGGTAGAAGATAAATATTGTGATCTAGGAAAGTGAGGCTTGGTTCAGTTGCCCTACAACTGTTATAAAAGTCACCGTATTTTTAAAACACTCCCCCCACCCCCGCCATCTCCATCACCACAACATTGCCAGACACCCTTGCTGAGAATAGAATGACAATTACCGGGTTGATCAAGAAATTTCATGGGACTTAACTGATTCATAACTCTTTGGACTATAATGGATTGTATTTGACAGCAACTGTAGTTCTTACGCCAAGAAAGACATCCATGTATTACATTCACTGCATACCAGTGTGTCTTGTCTGCAAAATGTCACTTGCTGGGTTGCATCTACTTAGCAGAGCCCAGAAAGCATGTCTTCTCTGTCACAGGCTCCACCCTATGGAACAACCTCCCCCCTTAGATTTGGATGGCTGAAGCTGAAGAAGGCCTTGAAGACCTCATTTTAGTGCAGTGTTCCTCAACCTTAGCGACTTTAAGATATGTGGATTTCAACTCCCAGAATTCCCCAGTCAGCCATGCTGACTGGGGAATTCTGGGAGTTGAAGTCCACATATCTTAAAGTCACTAAGGTTGAGGAACACTGTTTTAGTGGACCCTTTTATGTGTGTTCTGTTTTTATACCGATAGAAAATCTCTAAGGAGCCTGGATTATTCATTTTAATTAAGGGTTTTTTTCAATGTATTTTATGCTGTGTTTATTTAGATTTTTGTTGTGCAAATATGGAATAGAAAATATATAAAATAATAAATAAAGTTACACTACTCCCTTAACCTGTTTATTGATTTAATCCCTTTTCTTGGTTCACATGATAGACTGAACCATAAACTAACCAGATTCTTTGTCCACTTAACATGCTAAACCACAAAAGGACCTAACCAAAGTTAATAGAAGCCAACCTTCTCCCAGTTCCTTAAATGAGCTGGTTGAATGCATAGTAGGAACACTGCAAAGCAGTTTGAAATGCCAGTTCCTATAATACCAGAAGATAAAATTGATATAACTTTCTAGATAGGAAATCAATGCAAAGTAGGCTAATTGTATTAAGATTTTATGTATGCATAAAAGCATTATATATGTTATGGCTCTCAGTCATTTGAAGTTCATCGTCTACAGCTCACACGGAACGAAACGTTGGCTACCTCTGACTTCTAATATACAGAATTGTTATAGGTCATAAATTTGGGCTCGCTGATTCAGAACATTTTGGTAGGATTTGGTCCAGAGCATGCAAAATACATTGATCGGGCCTCAGTGCTTTTATGAAGCACCTTTGCATAGCATTCCTACAAAAGCATTAGAGCTGATGAGTCAGCACCTTTCCCACTGATCAGTTGGAACTTGCCATTTTAACTGTAATGTAAAAATGGTGTATTTGCTTACAAAAATATTGAAAGAGGGCTGAATCCGGCCAGCCTGAGGCAGGAGTTCTCTACAGGATTGTACAGCATATTTTAATTAAAGCCTGTTTCAGAAAACTGTGTTTTGATATTTCAGCTCCCATTTCTATCAACCTTTATTGCATTTTACTATCAACCCCTCCCAACCTTTCCCATTATATGGATTTAATGAGAGATCTAATTTTCACATATAAATCAACTGCAGTTATGGAGAAACCAGAAATCCTCATTTTGCGGGGGAAGGAAGGACACTGGATGAATATTTAGCTTTGAATATGTATGATGGGCAGTGTCACAAAATGGTTGTTATGGTGGGCCTGGGCTACCACATTTATTAGAAGGCAAAATGGGAGAGTTGTTTCCCAACACCCCTCTAGCTTCCCAGGATGTTTTCAATACTCATCTTACTTTTGATTGGTTTTGGTATTTTCTGGGCAGAAGGACACATTTTTAAGAACAGCATTGGAATTTGCCCAATTTCAAAAGAAATTGAAGACCCAGATGAGATGTGGAGCCAAACGAAGTGTCACATAATATCTTGGGGACCACATTGGGATCCAAGATGTAGTAGTGCAGCACTGGAAATGTGTGTCTTCCAATGGGCTGAGATGCTTACTTTGTTTCCATATTTCAACATCTTGTCTATAATCACTAATAGTGGATGGACGCTTATCTATAGTTTACATATACAGATCCATGTTATTTTTTTTTTCCTATAACTACATAGCTTGTAAAACTTTTTCTTTTTTTTTAACTGCCCTTCCACCCTTGTGGTTCACTTTTTTCTTTTGTCTAACCGTAAATGGGAAAATGAATTTTAAAATGTATAAATTAAGAAAAAGGCCAGTACAGTTCTCGGGTTACTAATTAAACACAGCCTTATTAATTTACAAGCACATCTGTGGTTAAGTCAATGAGCATATCAAATAAGGAGGTATAACTTTTTCAGACAAAGGGGCTGCACTTAGTCTTTGGCTGACGTGTTGATGGCCATTTAAAAACAAAACAAAATATAATTTTATTTTAATGACATCCTATTAATATGATTGTCACAAGAAGAGGCAGCACATAGCTGTGCCCCCCTGCTGTACCTATACATTCTGTCACAATGGAAATCACAGCTATTTCTTATTTATTATTGAGAAGAAGAAAGGGGGAAAAAACGCATAGAAAGTGCTTTAACAAAAAATTGAAAGAAATACAACAAAGAAAAAAAGTCATTATAAAGTAAATAATTACAATTCTATATATACTTACCTAACATAAATACTACTCAAGGATATATATATATATTTAATACATTTATATGACTGTCATTTTTTTAACCTACTGTATTTTGTGTAAATGAGTCCCATATTTCATTATATTTGTCTATACAGAGTCTATGTCTATAGGCAATCCGCTTATAAGTAGCAGGTCTTTACTCCATTGAATAAATGGGGCCATACATTTATCTTTCTAATGGAAATCACAGCTGTGACTTTTGAAGGGTCTTTGAGGAGTTCAGGCAAGGTTGTTGTGGAGCACAGAATATGCAATCTTGATACAAAAGCAAGTTTAAAAGAGGGATTCAAAGCTACTCCTTTATTTTTTAAAACTCTTTCAGAACAGAGGAGGAAAAAAGAAAAACTCTGTGTGTGTGTGTGTGTGTGTGTGTGTATGCACATAACTGAATTTCATCCAAACACATACATTTTTAAACACCATTTAGCTAGAGTCAGAGAACTCTGTGCCTGCCACATTGAACAGCCTCTCACCAGAGATACATAAAAACCCAACTTTATTGGCCTTTCAGAAGGCTGTGAAGACCTAGCTCTTCACCCAGGCATTGGGGCTAGCCTTTAGTTCTAGAGCTCAGAGTGGATGTGTAGCATGGGTGTCCCTGAGATTTTAATTAGGGGAGGGCTGAAACTGGAAGGGTTGTGTGTGTTTACAACTGTTGGTGTTTATATTTTATGCTTGCCACCTTATAATGTGATCAATAAATTAATAAAAAATGCATCACGACTTTTTCACAGTAAAACAATGGGACAGGAGGAAATAAGCCAGCCTGTATCTGAATCTCCAAAATTAAATTGTGAAGGACCTATAATTTCAACCTTTCATTAACCTTAAGCTTTCATTAACAACACCTGTGTATGAGGGCATCTGACTGTTCCATCAGGGTTGCACACTCCTTCCCGTTAAATGTTGCCTTCAGATCGACCTAGGAGGCAGGCCTATTCTGTAGCAACTGCTGCCCTGTGGAACACACTTTCCCCTGGGATCCAGCAGGTCCCCATCCTTTTGGCCTTCTGGAAGATCATAAAGAGCTGGCTCTTCCCCAAATGCTGGGATAGTGTGAGGTTGGAGCCTAGGGATGGTCTTGTTGCATGCATCAGAAGATGACAACTGAGGTGCCAGGTTTTGGTTTCACTATGTTTTTGTTTTTACTATTGTTGTGAGCTTCCCTGAGTTGTAATTCATAAGAAGGGTGGGCTGTGTGTTCTGTAATTTATGTGTAGAAATAATGATAGTACTATCAATCCATTCTTAGTACTTAGCTGAACTTTCTTCCATAACATTATCTTCAACAGAGATCATTATGTGCCAGTGGTTTCTGCAATTTCTTCTCTTTCACATGATTGTCACCAGGGGATAGATGTGAAAAGTGGATTAGGGCAGGGGAGAGACAGAATGGTTTAATTTTCTGACCAATGGAGAAAACAGAAGACAAACAGTAAAACTAGTAATTGTAACAGAAGATGGTCAAAAAGTTATTGTAAACCAAACTGGAAAGCTGACAATTTGAGCAAACTTGTAAAGGTTTTTCTGATATCTGAATTAGGTTCATCTGGCAGATGCCATTTCATAGTTGTCTGAAATGCTTCCCATTCAATTAGCCATTTCCCAAGACAAGGCGTCACACCTAAAACAGGCAATTTAACTGTAGGAAGCTGCCAAAGAACAGGAAACTATAAAGAGGGAGAGAACAGTCTGAGCTGAGGCTAACACCTAAAAATATCCCTGAGATAGTGCAATATAAATGTGCAAACTCTTTTTACATTTCTTTGTACAGCCCTATATTTAAAAGTACTTAGGAAGCTGCAATTCTTCTTGACTTGCAGATAATCATATGACTGCAGACACATTAGGCATGGAATGATGGACAATGCTGACAGTCCACTGAGAGCATTGAATTGCCACTATCGTTAAAAATGGCATCTTCAGCTTCACTGCCTGTCAGCCAGAATTCCACTACAAAGATTGAATGCATAAAGGAGATAATGGCCCAGCTTCTTTCCAGGAGACTCAGAAGCTTTTGAAAGTTGCATCAACAGAACATCCAGGATGGTCTGACTTTATGCATACCATTTGGTTCATTATTTGTTTATATTTTATTGATTTATACATTCAATTTATTCTCCACCCATCTCCCCCAATGGGGAACTCTGGGCGGCTTACAAAGTATATAATCCTAACAGTGACTAACAATTCTTACAATTACAAATCTACAGTGATATATATATATTATACTATGTGGCCAGCAGTAGTCACTAGGGGGTCATCCGGGCTTTTCCTCCTCCGTAGATTTTTCTTGCTGCTCACATCAATCATCGCTCGTGCCGGTTGCATTCGGGGTTCGGTCCAGCACCGGTATTTTTCTCCCCCGTGCAGCACTGCCGGTTCCTCCCATCTAGACAGGAGTCCCCATTTATCTATTCACAGATGGAATTGCTTTCAAACTGCTGGGTGAGCAGAAGCTGGGACGAGTGACGGGAGCTGACCCCATCCCGCCGAGCCAGGCCCAAACCGCTGGAGTGCTGACCATTTCTGACTGGCAAACTCCAGCGTCATTAAGTCCTGTGCCACCGCATCCCTATATATTTGTAGTTTCCTCCCTGGACCTGAAATAAGATTGGTGGCCCTGGGTTGGTGTCTTCTCAGGGACGATGCTCAGATGTGGAACCATGGATGTTTGTGGGGGAGACAAAGGGAGCAAATAATAACACATGCATTATGACATCATCATGGAAATACCACAATAGGTGTACTTGAAGTCATCACATCATCAGAGTTGGCTATGGAGCACTTTCCCCAATCTGTGAGCAACACACCTTTTTTTAATGCTATAATTCTATTTTTGTTTTATATGGTTGTATCACCTAATTTCTTGTGCTTTGTGTTCAGTGCTGATGATACGATTTTTTTCCTTGTGATCTGTGTCAGCAATACAACTCTGAATCAGAATCAGAAGAGAAATGCTTTAAATAAGCAAACATTTGGATACCATAACTATTCCATAAACAGTTTTATATCTGCAGCTGAATCAGGATCAGAGAGGCCACTCAGAATGTCATTTTGGTCAGGCAGGACTATCTTAGAGTGCTGAATCTGGTAACCCTTCTGAGATGGCTGTATGATCATACTGTGATGGTACATGGGAGTGACCTTGGGAGACAGGAAGAAGACCTGCAGTCTACACAACAGTCTGATAACAGGCAGCTCAGTCTGCAGGTGGGGGAAAAGCATGGGAAGCATTTCAGAAGGGACCCTCCCCAGTTTTCTGGAGACTAACAAGAGAGGAGGGGAGAAATACTTTCAGTCTTGCAAGATTCTGTTTAATGTAACCTTTACAATAAAGATGGTGCTGATGCTCCTGGTTGGGCTTCTTGTCTGGACTACCTTGAAGGGCTCACATATACAGATGTGACCAGAGCAAAGGCAAGGCAACAATAGTTCCGTTTCAAGCAGAGTAAAGATCTCTCTGAGTTTTATCTAGAAGCTCCTATTTTTAGCCCTTTACATCTGGACAGAACCGCAAATCCAGTCCCTATTGCATATTTGTCTTGTACCATATAACCACAGCATACTGGTCAGGCTGTTTTTAAACATGGTCTGAGTTCGCTTTCAAAAAGTGCTAAACCCATGTTTTAAAATAGCATACTTAACAGCTGACAGGATAGCAGCATTGCATTGGGAAGCCAGAATCTCCCTCTTGTAAAAGCCACTCCCATCCCCATCCCCCACCTATGCCTGCCAAACATCAGGCACAGTGATAGATCTCTTTTCTTTTAGAAACTCAGCTCCACATTCAGGTCTAGATAATAGTACGTAGAGACCCAAGATCTTGACACTGATATAGAACTTGCTTTATTGCAGACAAGAAAGTAGTCTCATGTACACTGAAGAGCTACCTGATGCCAAACCCAAAAGGCAGCTTTATTCTACACTGACAATAGCATCTTCCACCACTTGAAGGCAGCAGGCTAGATTAAGGGGCTGCAGGACAGGCCATCTGGCATGTAGTTCTCTCATCTAACCATCTTCCAGAACCTTCTTCCAGAGGTTACTTTGTTCAGTGGTAGGGCTGGCCCTGGGAAGAGATGGACTGAGATTACCAGACTCAGAATCTCTGGTGAGGCAAAAGAATCATGGAGTATTTTTAATGGGGAATACTGGAACTTCTAGAGGAAGGGGCTTCATTTGGGCCCTGAGATCTCCTGCTATTGTCTTCCCCTTGCATGACTTCAAAGATCCACTCTTAGCCATTATTTTTATATTTTTATCCTAGATGTCTTTCATGAGTATGAAAAATAATTCTCTTCATCCTTCTCCAGGACCTCTCCAAAGCTCCCCTTGTTAGAGTTTTTAAAAAAGGCAGGAGGATATTCATTATCCCTTCTGTATAATGCTGTTTATAATTTCAAAACTCCTGCTCCACATATATATAATTTCTATCTTCTTTGAGCATTTCCGTAACTTCCTTGGAGTCAGATTGGGACAAAAGGTCCCAATCTGACTCCAAGGAATAATATATATCTATGGTTTGGGGGAGGGGGATTCTCTTCAGATTCCAGCCCTTCTGTTTCTACTAATAATCCTTCTGTCTTTTGCCTCTGAAGGCATTTGTCTAAAAGTCATTTAAAATATTTCCCCTAAAAAGCACTGTGATCTAATAAAGCAAGTATGACCTTGCAGAGTAGAGATATTTTGCATTCCTAGAAAAATCTCAGTCCTTCTCTGCTTCTTCAGTTGGAAAATTAAGCTAAGAACTACAAGTCTAGAAATGGGGAAATTTAAATATTTATGCAGCACTGTAAGGAGCAACTATCTTAAATATTATTGCAACATTGGGAAGAGAAGAAAACAATAGTAAGAAGAAGAACAAAGCTTTAACAAAAGTAAGAAAAAAAGTTTGGGAGGAGGAGGAGGAGGAGGAGGAGGAGGAGAGAGATTATATACTGTATATTAAGCAGGGAAGAAACGGGAGGGTGTTAATTTTTATATCACCTTGGGAATTAAAAAAGAAAAGGAAGACCAGCTTTTTCCAGTCGTGACAGGGAATTTGAGACACTTTTACTAGCACCATCCAAGTCCTCAAAGTGGAATAACTCAGGTTTAATCTGAACAGATGCAGTTGGGATCTGTGCAGCTTTGTGGCATTTCAGAAGAACTGTAATCATTCCCCTGTCCTCTGAAAGTTATGTCTATAACTTATTTTAAAATCAAATTAACTTTTATTACTACAGCCAAAACCCGGTAAGATAAAATTCTTAACCATAAGAAGCGAGGTTTCCAAGTGCAGAAAATGGCTGACTGATGCATCCTCAAAGAGCAGGGACAATGGTGAGGCAGAGAACCACAGCTGGGCAGTGAACCTGGACCGATGGAGCTTCTCTGGATAAGGAGAAACTGAAGAGGTTGTCCAGATGCTCTTCGGAAGGCAGCTCCTCACGAGGAAGGCTGCAGGAACCCTGCAGGTGACTCATGAATAAGAGCTCCAGTAGCAGAGGAAGACAGATCTTGCTCGCAGCCTCAGCAGACCCTGTAATGGACACTGGCCCAACTCCACTTTCTAATACATATTTCCATTATAATTATTTAAAAGCCACAGAGATCTTTGGAACAGCAAAGCAATTAGACCTCCTGGTGAGTGTTCCTACACCCTGGGGCATGAATAAAGGGAAACGGAAAGAAATAAGGATTTAAAAATGATCTACAGCAAAAAGCTTGCTAAGAATTTGGATTATGAAAATTTAAAATGGATAAAAGGTTTGGCTGAATTTGGATTTTGTTTATTTTAAAGTATTTTTGAGTTAATTAAAAAAAAATAGCACATATTTTCATGGGAAAGAGGACTGTTTGTGTCTTCCAAGAAAAACAATTGGGGGATTTTTCTAAACAAAAAGGCAAGGGACTCTCGTTGAAGAGCATAAACTAGATACATCGAATGGGACTAATGAGTTAAGAACATACAGAAAGCGGGGGGAGGAAAAGGGCTCTCATTTGGCTGTTGCTCTCCTTTGTTGGACAAATCAAAAAAGAGAGAGAGATGGCTATTATCAGGGAAGCAGCAAAAGAAGGGAGAAGAGGAACATTAACACAGCAAACACCAGGATAAGTGTTACACCAGGGATGTTACAAAAGAAGTTTGAGGAACGGGGGAAGAATATTATAAAGACAGTGACATCCTGACTGGCTGGAAGATTTGCAAATATGGAATAGAAAATGAATTTAAAAATTGGAAGAATCTGCAATACAAATCTTTAGAGGAATTAAACAACTCAAGGAAAAAATGGAGATCCCAGAAAATAAGATGGAAATAACAACCAGAGAAATGAATGAAGATTTGGATGTGGCATCATCGGAACTAAGAGAGGAAGAAATTCGTCTAAGATTGAGAGTAATTTTGGAACAACCTGGGGAAGGCATTAAGGAGAAAGCTGTCAAAGTTTTAACAAAATCTATGGAATGGGAAGAGGAAGATGAGGGTCCAGGGTATGCAGAATTAATACAAAATATGTAAAGATAAAAAATGTTTCAAGATTTACTCCTGTGCACTCTGTCACGAAGATGACGAGATCAAGTTATACAACAAAACTTTAATACCAACTTAATTCTGCCCAAAGAAACATCTATTAGAAGATTGCCTGCAAGGAAAGAATACAAAATAGACTTGTTTGATCAGGGGTAAAATAATAAATGCTTATAAAAGATTGAAAATCCTTCGTGGATTTTTGCTGAAAATGGTTAAAACATGACTTGAGTGATTTTCCATTTTGCTGAAAATGGTTCAAAAAGATTGAAAACCCTTGATGGGCTTTTGCTGAAAATGGTTAAAACATGACTTGAGTGATTTTTGTTTTTGTTAATTAAAAGGGATTGAATATGGGGAGAGGGGAAATATGTATGAAATAGAGAAGATAAGCTTGTTTGTAACTGCTGTAAAGATTGCAAGCCACTTCTTTTTTTTATTATCTTTTTCTCTTTTCTTTTCTTTTTTCTTTCCTGCACTCTTTCTTCTATTTTCTTTTTTCTTAATTTTCTGTTTTATATTTTTTCATGTTACTTTTATTCATGGAAAAAATCTTTAATAAAAAGTATATATATATATATATATATATATATATATATATATATATATGAAAAATCCATAGTAAGCAATAATATTAAGTAAGAAATCACATATTAGAGAATATTCCAACATGCTAAGGCATCAGCACATCACTTCCCACCAACAATCTAAAACCACTCCAAGACTGACAAGATAAAAGTTAAATTGGAATCGCTAATAGTCAAATGGCTATTCACAAAAGTGTCCTATATGATATCTTGTTTCTGTGTATTTATTTAGTATGAATGCTTTTATGCTGCTCCAATCATTTTGACTCTAATGACTTTAATCTCATGCCAGACTCTACATGCTATCACACCAATTTTTGTGATATTATATGTGATGGAGTCATTTTGGTCTGATAGCAGTAGGGAATCAGAAAATTGCTCTGACCAACCTGGAAATTGCAGCTAAAGAGATGTGATATGCTTGGTGTGGTAATCTCTATCAACGATATAGCAGAATAAAATATGGCCAGCATTTTCTTTCATTCCTAGTCCACAAGAACAAGTACATTCCCTATAAGGAATATTTTAGAACCTTCCGTGTTGGTGGAAACCCATCAAATCTTATTTCTCTAATGTTCTCCTAAGTTTGAGAAGTAGAAGGGAGAAAAAATAGCTGCAGACATTCCTCGGAGAGATGTAAACCATTTTCTACCTTCCTCTACTTGCGAGCCTAGCTCTTATTGATGAGCTATAGCCTTGATTTGCTCCCTTAGTGACGTTTTGGCTTGCTCGTAACTCAAGGAAACTATTGGAAAAGATCAAGGGAGCAAAACATCAGAGGAATGGCTTGCTTCCACCTGAATTGAAAATTACTACAAAATACATGAGTCCAACCTGCTGGGAAGAATGTATTCTTCAACCAGTTGTTGGCAGCTACCAGCCCAAACTTTTGTTTCTACCCCATGAAGTCCAACCTTTAGTCTTAAGGCTGCATTTAAGCAACTGTGAAATTACTTTACTAAAGTTAGTTTGCACCACTTCAAGTCATTTGTCACTGGGAATTTATTTTAAAGACGGTAGCTCTTCACGCAGTGGTTAAAATAGACAGTGCTTGCTGGTCCTCTCCAAAAGATCATGTGCCTTGCCATCATGTGTTGAGAGCACTGACATTTGTGAAAGGTGATGTGATATATTGTACCTGTTAGTTTAAGAAGCAATTTGAGTTTGTCCTCTCCTAGCTGGTGGGTATGATTTTATCTTCTCATCTGATTAAAACCAGCTCCGATCTATTATACACATATAAAATGTGAAAAGCTTTATTACATTCAATGAACTTTCTTGCTTTTTTTTTTTTTTAAACTCCAGGGCTCACCTCAGCAAAAACATGTTCCCATAATGAGTATGGATGAGCACACCCACACGAGATGGAGTACCACAGGTTGTCTAATCATGAGTAAGTGATCCATAAAATGTCTTATCATATAGTTCAGCTAAACTTTAGCAGCTACTCATGTTTACATGTCCTTTTGAGTGGATATAGATGCCAGTGGACTTTATGCTATGCTGCTGCTCTACAAAAGCCACTTTGGTTGGAAAATTACAACTGTAGGTAATGTCCAGTTTAGTTTGCATCCAGAACCCTCCCAATCCCTCCCAATATCCAGATCAGAGGAAGCACGCCCACCATTCATTCAGCGAGCAAAAAATATAGCTCAATGTTTCTTTATTATTTCTTAAACATCAGCAAACAGAAAAAGGCTAGATTGCTAAAAAAAACAGGGCAAAAGGCACTCAAAACACAGAGATATGAACATTAAACAAGAATTTACCTTGTCTATATATCTGCCTTGAAACTTTTCAGAGTCATTTAAAATACTACTGTTGGTAATTAGCATCTACAGTCCCAAAGGGAGTAGCATTTAGTTATTCCAGCTTTAACTCTTTTATGTACCTAATGGCATCAGAAGAGGGTTGGAAAGTAGGACATCAAGATCATTTCTCTATTCTGTACTATCAGTTTGGTGGGTGGAGATGATGTATCCAACAACTTCCATATGAGGATCTCTGATAGCCTAACACAGAAGTCTGTGCAGCAAAACAATAATACATGCATAATGACATCACCATGGCAAATCTGACACAAGTATTTAAGTCACAGAATTTCCACGCTCATGTAGTCATGCAAGTGTCATTATTTACTCCTTTTGTCCCTTTCCACCCATGGATGCCCATGTTCCACAGATTTAGTAGCATCAGAGAGCTGAGCTGATTTTTTACAGGTATAACTGGAGTATAGTTGAAAAGTATAGCTACTTTTTAAATTCTTTTTCAGAGCTAATGACAAAGTATGGCTAGTAGAGGCCTTATTATCACAATTCACCAAAAGAACCCTTATATTCAGTTAGTCCTGATACATCACAAATCTCAGAGTCCCCCCAAAATATCCTCAAGAGCTGCAAAGCAGCTTTGGGAATCATTCTATCACTACCCATCATTCTTAAAGAAAGAGTGCAAACAACAGACTTCTGTCATTATCATGGTACAAACAATGTCAAGGGGCATGATTAATTGTTTCTACCTCTTCACAAACATCACAAGGTCCCCTTGCATCCTTCCCAGTTCTGAAGTCATTCCTCCTTAACACGCATTGACTTGACAGGACTTGGAAAGGAATCCAGTCCTGGCAGTCAAAACCCTGAAAATCAGTCAGAGCAGGTCAGAAGGAAGAAACTCTCCTCCCAGTATGTCTCACTTTCCAGTCTCTCAATCCTTCACCTCCAGTCTCCCACTGATGTCTGTAGTTAATGTCCAAATGAAACACAAGCATAGAAATAGCCACATCAGCATGGCATGAGCCCTTCTTAGCTATATGATCCCTCTTTTCATGCTTCCAAATATCTGTGGGCATGGGGATCTAATAGAAGTGAATAGAAAAAAAATTCACTACCCTTAATGCTGCATTTAGTTGCTCATATTTTCCTTTGCAGTACTTTAAAAAGTTCCCATTTGAGGAAACTAGCTTCATCCTGCCAAACTTTAAGCGGAAAAGTGGCTTTTCAGATTTGCAACTCTGCAGGTTAAAGGATAAAGCATAAATCTGTCTTCTCTTTCACAGGGGATTAGAATGCAAAATTCCAGGCTGTCTGGGTCCTTTCCTTTCCTTTCCTTTCCTTTCCTTTCCTTTCCTTTCCTTTCCTTTCCTTTCCCAGCAAAAGTGAACACCTTTTGTTGCTATTAGTGTTCCTGGCCTCTGCAATATCTATTTTGCTATTGCTGAATACTTTTTGCATCTTTCTGCAGTATGCATATGTATATAGCTTACCCATGATAGTACTTTTTTTTTTTAACACAACTCCAACTTGAGGCTTAAAAGTTTGACTGGAGATGAGATGGGCTTCAGCTTATTTCATTCACCAGCAGGTGTCAAGATTATCCCAAAGATGGCTGGAATTGTGGAATCCATACCCAAATTTCCAGAGAGTTCCATGTGGAGCTGGAGAATACAATCATTATGGCACAGTTGGGAGCAGAAATTATGATTGAGGGGAATATTCAGTCTTTTTCTGCCTCTCATTTCCATGCATGGATTCACTCACACCAGAACTAAAAATATGGTAGCCTAAGGTAAAGTCCCATAAAAGTAATTTGGAGCCAGAAACCATGGCTTAAGCCCTCCTTCTGTCACTGAAATGTTCTGTTTACACCCACCTGAAGTACCTTTTCTGTTGCTCAAACCATTGCATGTATTTGCTTGCAATTTTACTTTGCAACAGCACAACTAAAGACATCTTAATTAAAGGCACCATTATCTATCTGCCATTTGGGTGACAGAGCAAACAGTCTCCATAACTGAAGGAAAGAAGATGACCTTGATGGAGATAGGCAGAAGCCATTCCCTAGGCCAGTGTTTCTCAACCTTGACAACTTTAAGATGGGTGGACTTCAATTCCCAGAATTCCCCAGCCATTCCCCAGCTGGGGAATTCTGGGAGTTGAAGTCCACCCATCTTAAAGTTGTCAAGGTTGAGAAACACTGCCATAGGCAAAAGGGACTGAAGGTTTTTTGTTTTTTTTTTAAGTCCAGGACAATGAGTTAACATTCAGAAGCGTCTCAGCACCTCCCTAATTCACTGAACTATAAGAAGGGGAAGGAGGCCCAGCATAAGCAAACTTTCAAGATTATGATATTACAGTATAGTCAATCTCAATAAAAGTAGTTCTGCTCTCCCTGTGGAGTTAATTGTCTGGTCTGGTCTACCTAGTGGGATTGACAATAACAATGTTTAAAATATAGTATCAGTTCTTTACGTCCTGGCTTTATATTGCTGGCATGCATAGGTGGGGGCACAGAGATGTTTAATACAATGGCCACATTGATAAGTAGTGATAAATATTATGGACAGTGGAAGGGAGACTCTTTTAGGTGGTCTTAACATGCTAATTTAAAAGTATCCTCCAGCCCAGAAATTTAAAACTGAACAGCCCAGGAATTCAGAACAATGCAAGCTGGGGAAATGTTGCTTTCCACAAATTATTGAAAAGGGAAAAAAATGGAATAAAAGTGTCATCTCCTTCCCACAAAATAAAACCAGATTCTACCAATTATGTGATACACTGTCACAAAACCCTACAGCATCTTCATAAACATGTCTTATAGCAGTCATAAAGTCAAACCATAGTTATTCAAAAACAACAGTTATAACAATGCAAAGTAGTCAGTTCTATATTCAGTCATACACTCCGCATGACAACATTGTTACAGTGATACGACAGGCATGCATACCTTATTTTAAAGAAAAAGCATATTGGAGGAGAAGATTAATACATCAAGATATTTTTAGAAACAGTAATTAGACTCAGCAGCTATAAATATATATACCAACAAGACTACATGAACAAGAGCATAACCTTGTATGGTAACTTAATGTTTAGACTGGATTAAATAGCCACAAGACACTCATATAAACAGCTTTTTCTTTTCTCTTAAAAAAGGAAACTCATCACTGCTTGTTTGCATGTAGGAAAAATTCTGTTTCTCAGAGACTCAACAAACTAGAAATTGAAATTATTTTGCTTCTGTGATCTTGTTACAAACAATAACATTAACATTAGCCAGCAAATCCTATATGGATTAGTGTCATATGATGCATTTTTACCTCTCCTTTTGCTCCAAAAGGTACAACTAGATTTAGATTTTTAGTTACAGAAAGCTTGAGTATTAAGAAAAACTTCTTTCACTTTAAACCTTTCTGTTAATTGGACATAAGAAAACCATTGACAAGAATATCCTTCTGTTATCAAATCTTCTCTTGATTTCATTTTACAGTCCCCTTCAGGAAATTCTAGTACATCACGATAAATTAATCATTTATGTTTACTTATAATTTCTTGTCTATCCTGGGGGTGGCTGGGCCCAGATGACACTCTGAGCTGTTTGCCAATTTTATCATCCCTTGGAATTTATTATTTAAGTTTGTTTTATATTGCATTTTAATTTATTTTATCTCTTCTGTAAACCACCCAGAGTCACTTTTTAACGAGATGGGCAGTGATAAATTTGATAAATAAATAAATAAATAAATAAATAAATAAATAAATAAATAACCTCTTGCACTGAAAGACACAAAGGTGTTTTCAGGCAGAATCTATGAAATTTATTCCATACTCTAAGAATAGGCCATCTGACATAATGATTCTTAAAGACTACATTCATCTTAGCTTTATCATGCCTTAAATACCCATAAATAGATTTTATGGTTCTGAACAAAGTAAGACTGAATTTGAAATAGAATTATGTACTAATGATGAACATGTTATTGCTAAAATGTATAAACTTTTGCTGAAATAAGACACAGAAGAAGAAAAAGTGAAAGAATGCTGCTTAAAATGGGCTAAATGTTTTGGGTATAATATACAAATGGATCAATGGGAAAATATGTGGTTGAAAGGATTGAAATTTACATTATCTTGTAGTCTTAAAGAGAATTTTTATAAAGTGATGAATCATTGGTATTTGTCACCAGAGAACTTGTGTATGTATAAAGGTATTTTGAATCTTTGCTGGAAATGTGAACAACACGAAGGGACATTTTTTCATGTTTGGTGGACATGTAAAAAAGCCAAAATATTTTGGATACAAATACATGCATTAATTCTGAAGATTTTAAAGCTTAAAGGACAGCTGAAACCAGAGACTTCTCTTTTGGGACTAATTGACAAGCAACTAGAAAAAAGTCATGGGGCTTTGTTTCTCTATATGACAACGTCAGCAAGACTATTATATGCTCAAAAGTAGAAAGGGTCAACACTACTCACAATGAAGGAGTGGTTGGTGAAGATGATAGAACTTACAGAGATGACTAAATTAACCTTTTTGATCACAGGAAAAACAATATCTATATTTATGGCTGACTAGAAACCCCTTATAGACATTTTACATGAAACAAAAAACAGTGCACTTATGATTTGTGGTCTGATTATTAGGGAAAAAATGAATAATAGAAAAAAGTGTTGCTGGTTTGTTTGTTTTTTTTGTAATCGTAGAGTAAGAGATAATTTTGTAATTGTACTTATATTTACTGCAAAGGAAATCAGAAGCTTCTATTTCTTTCTATTCTTTCTTTGTGCACTTTTTGCTTTTTTTCTTCTTTAGTGCTTTTATCTTTATTAGTCTGTAAAATTAGAAAAAGTATAAAAGAAAAAAAGAAAAACTTCTTGATAGGAAGAGCAATGGCAATCCTCAAGCTTAAACTAGGTAACTATATGTTGGGAAGACTCCAGCTTAAATAGCCTAAATCAAGAGCCAGGTTGGAGAAGCAGCAAAAAGCCAGAGAGAGTTACAATAGTTACCAATATCTTTGCTGCTTTTATGGCAAAGATCATGTTATGAGTGACCTCATTGACCATCCTGGATTATGTCACTGGTCACACTCTACAATAGGATACCAGCATCTCCACTGCATGATGCCCATGCAGGGTAAGTTACCATTAGTTATAAATAGTCTAGATAGTCTACAACACTTCTTTCAACTCTTTAGTGATCATGCTCATAGTAAGATCCTTAAGTTTAATTTCCCACTTTGTAAGATGGTGTTTGATATAGAGGGGTAATGGTGCCTAAGATTTGGAATCAGTATCCACAGATCTCCTGTACTTTCCTAGATCCATTTTTAATGCAAATCAGGAGTCTGAGTCGTTCATGTGAATCATGTCTCTGCAATAACTGACCAGTGGCACAATAGTTCAATCATTAGACACTTTGGCTAGCCATAGCTAACGAGGCTATGGCTTCCACAAAGTGGAAGTTTATAAGAACACAAAAAAGCACAGACTTCAGCCTCTTCTTTCATGCCATAACTTTTGCAGACCTGTGCAATTTGAAGGTCTTCAGAATGAAGATTTGACTTTATAGTATATTATGGAAATATATAAAACATTAAGCTTTCCTCTGTTATCTTATGCATGCTTGTACAAATATCTTCCAGGTCACTTAATGTGAAGGTTATTTTTGTAATCACATATGTCACCTCCTATAACAATATGTCTATTTTAAGTGAACATAATGTCCTTATCTGGTTGAGCAGTGTCCCTAAAGTGGGCTATCTGCTGCCTAGAGTAAACTCTTTTCATCACCTATTACTATCTGTTCCATCTAGGCCATCCAGTGTCATACCACAATAAAATATTGTATTGTAAACATTGACAATATATTTAGACATACTGCAGTCTGTAGCCTAGCCTAACATTGCCTCAAATTAGCAGTGAATCTTCAGTATCTCAGGCAGAGATTTTTTCCAACGCCTACACTAAGATGCTTGAAAAACACCAATAATGGTATCTAAAACTTTGATATGAAAACATATACTATACCACCAAAAGTATATTTTCAACAACATATTTGACTTAAATGCCATTTCCATCTCAGACAGAATCTTATAAAGGAGTGATGTGTTGTTCTGATGTCAGATAATACCAAAACAGAAAGGGCTGTCTATTTTAAAGTACCACATTAATGGAATAAATATAAGGAAATATAGAAATAATGGATCTATCTAAAAAATAATTCAAGCATTTTCCAACTGTGAAGGTTGTCAGCGGCAGATTTTTTCTTTAATAGTACAATCTTCAAATTGCCCCACAGGTCTCCAAGCACATAGAGATCAGGCACTTTAAAAATGTATTTAAGTTCATTCAAAGCTCTATAAAAAGCAGTTATAGGATTGTCTTCAAGTAAAACTCTAAGGTTGGATGGGTTTGCTGGCCATTTTTTAAATTAAATATTGATTTACTTGTTACAATTGTACTTGACATCCTTTGTCATGCTCCAACGAAAAGAAGAGTCTTAAGAACAATAGACTGCTGTCCTTTTCAGTTCTGTAACTAGTGAAAGGTCAGATAACTTTGTAATGGGGTCAATTGTACAAGGGCTATGGTTTCCATCCTCCTCCCCCTCCCCCCTTTGCTGGTGGAGGGCCACCGTCCTTGTTAGCTATCTCGCAGACAAATATCAGGTGGAAATGAAAAACCTTCATCTGTTGACTTGTTGTTCACCTGCATCTGGGAAAGCATAGGATCCTTGCCAAGAAAAATAAAATAAAATAAAATAGCACTTTGCAATCCTAGTGATAGTCTTTTATTATTCATTCCAAAAACAATTATATTCTTGTTTTCAGTCCTTGTGCCTTAGTATGAGTGATTATAGTTTTGACTACTGGAACCAATTTTACAGCATACAGCCTAGTCAGTTTTGGAATAAAACATGACATCTGTAGACCTGATGCATCTTGATGTGACATTTTTGTTTGTTGTTGGATTCAGTGTATAAACAAGAAAGTGTTACAGATTGGAGTGATTACTCCAACCGAATTTGGCATAATATAAATGGTTTTAAGAATACCAGGAGTTCTCTTTATCCATTTTCTGTGGATGGGCTCAACTGTTTAAATTGGCTAGTATCCATCATTGCAGCAAATGTCGTCACAGATCATTACTTCTGATCGTTTCCCAGTTTGGATCCTATTTGCCTTCAGTGGTAAATATAAACCAACAATCTATAGCAATTCATCATATGATGACTGATATTGAGCTGTTTCAATAACTGACAACATATTTTTAGGTGAATAGCACAGGAAGACAGCTCATCCTTTATTAGGGTTGCCAAGTCATAAACTTGATATTGCAACTATCATAACAACTGACAACAGGGGATGTAGGTAATGCTAGTTACGTAGCATTCAGGAATTCCACTATGTCTTGCAGCAAAGGGAGGATGAAGATTAATATAACATGGAGTTGGGGAGCCCATTGTAGAACTATAATTCCCATCATTTTTAGCCAATATGGCAGATGTATGAGGAATGCTGGGAACTGTAGTTCAGCAGCATCATGACAACTGTAGGTTCTCCTTCTCTGGAACAGAGCAAGTGAAGCTGCTTTGACTAATGCATTATCTCCTGTTTTCTTGGCCTTTAAAAGTCTTTAAAATCATGTATGGTATCCATAGGTTATAATCTATTATTCTTCATCAAGTTTCCTGACAATGCCTTCTTACTACCTCTGTGATCTTTTTCTTGGCCATGTTTCTTTATATTTTAAAACTGGATTCAGGTTGGGAACACAAGAAGGATGTGTCTGTTTTGTTTTCCTATAATTAAAAAGAAAAATTTTAGTACCATACTGAGATTCAGCCAATACAAAAGAAACATTAACAGGAAATGAAGTCTTACTTAACTTTTATTAGATGCCTTCAATTTTGAGCATCCTGATGAAAAATTGAATAATGCTGTAATAAGATTTTAGGGCTAGTTTTGATCTCTAAGAATTCTCCATCTTGTCTCTTTGGTTGTGAAAATAGACTAACAAACTGGGACAAACTAGTAACCAGTTTAGCCTGGCCATCTTTATATCTGTGAATGGGAGGTCTCTCTCATGTTATTAATTAAGACTAGGGAAAAATTACCAAGACAGCAGCCTTCTGAAGAACAGTTACCTAGAAGACAGAAGACTCATCCTTTTGACCTAACAGTCAAGCTAGAAAACAGGTGAAGTGTTTTCATTAACAAGCAGCCAATCTGTGGTGAGACCAAGAGAAGGTGGAAAAGTATTTCACTTTCTACAAGGAATCTTGAAAGTTGTAAATTCTGTAAGACTCTGTTAGGAAACAAGCCTCTGTTGGAGTGTTCATAATTTTATAGTGTAAATGTATAAAAAGATAAATTTCATTTCTCCCTCAAATTGACCTCAGCTCCTGGAGATTACACAGAGACGTCCATGTTATTTTATTGGAAACAATCTGGGTATGGTTTACCATTACTTTCTTCTGGACTGTTTTTCAACTTCCCAGACCAATCTACATTTCTGGGATTTTCTGTTGATCTCCCAACTAAGTATGAACCAGGTCTGACCCTGATTAGCTTTTTCAAGATTGGTCAAAGTAAGTGTACTGTGACATGCTAAGAATATATGTTTATAAATCATACCATAAGCCTTCAGAAACATTCTTCCAAGAAAGTAACTTCTGATAGCCAACAGGATCTCTGAAATACTCAAGTGAATATAAGTGCCTAACCATAATTTTCAAAATTATATATTGTTTTTGCTCAGATCCCTGACATAATTTTTTACTTACTTACTTACTTATTTACTTACTTACTTACTTACTTACTTTTTTAGTTGATTAAAAATACAAATCTTTCACCCAGAAACTAAAATATGATACATGAGTATCTAGGGTCCCAAGTGTCCAGTGTCCATGACATGGGGACAACATTGCATCTCAGATTCTATGCTCGCCAAAGGTTACAGCACATTGAAGTTATCCAGTATCAGCACTTGGTAAATATGCAAAGAAATGACTTGTCCTCAAATTGTATCGCTTGGAGGCAGCACCTAGATTCACCATGGCCTTTGGAGCTCATAAGCACCCTCTGTCAATCTTCCAGATCATGGTTTACCGTGTCACTTTCCAGGACCAGGAATGAATAATAGTGAGGCTTAGCTTTCTTTGCAGAAGGAAAAAAACTTCAGCTCTAATTTGCATTCTGCCTGAAAGTGACAAACTAGATTTGTCTTTGGGGTGAGGCTTTCTGCTGCTTATTCCCAATTCTCAAAGTTATGAAATATTTATTTAAAAATCTCTAAGACACTTTTCGTGCCAAAGTTTGGAGGACTTTGACTCATTTGAAATGAGTCTCTACCAAGAAGCAGTAGCCATAAAAATGAGAGGTATTTAATTCTCACTGGTATCAATCATGAATGGGTCCTAAGGCTACATGACCTTCTCTAGGTTGTGTTGTGCATGTGAAAAAAAATCAATTAGTTTTTAGTGGAATAAGACTTGCTCAGACTTAAAGATTCACTACTTCATTTCTCATTACATAATGATCCACAGCTGAAACTGCAAACAACTCCTGAAAATCTTTCAAGAGAAAGTTTATATTGTCCATGGAAAACAATTGGTAAAATGTAGACTTAGTCTTACTCAGCATAGACTTAGGGAAATCAATACAACTAGATTTCACCCATTGGAAACTTAACCTGAGGATCAAATAAGATGTCCCAGTTATTATAAGAGAACTAACACACAACTAATGCTCCATAGATAATGGTCAGTGCTGATCATACTGTAAAGCCAGTATAAAAATACAAGGCTACAAAAAATATACTAAAAGTGTAAAAAAAAAAATCCAAAATCACAGATCAGCACCAATGACATATTAGTGACAAAAACAGCAGTCTGCATTTCCTACAGACCAGAAGTCTCAAACATTAGAAGTATTAGCCTGAGGATTTTAATACAGAAGCATTGTCATACATTAAAAGAAACTTTACTGCAAAGCAGACCTTCTTGAAAAAACAGCTGGGAAACAATCATAGATAAGATCCCACTAAAAGGTAACCAAATCCTCCCTCTCTCTCTCTCTACTGAGCAGAGACAACTTTGTTTCCTTCACTCTCCCTTTCTCTTCACTCACCTTGCCAGGCAAAATCTGTTCTGCTTCCTTCACCTATCAATTGCTTTTTCACTTCTTCCCTAGCAGAGAGACCCTTATGATGGAGTGGCCAGGTTCAGCCCTCTTTCCTTGGGCAGAGCCAGCCTATCACCCCTGGCCAAGCATCAGCCCTTGCTACTCCTGCCTTGAAAGCATGATGCAACCTCACAAGTAGCAGCTCCCATGGAGAACAGCAGCAATGAGGGGTTCCTGGAGGACAACACTGCTTGGCATAAGAGGCCTTGGGTTGCCTATTGCATGGCCTGGCCAACTAGGTTCCAGTATTGTCAGGAGCTCACCGGATTGTGAGGGTGCTGATACCAGACCACTCCTCTTCCTGAAGCACTTCCCAAAGCCAAGCCTGCACAACTACATGGTACTGAGGTCTTGCTGGCTATCATCCTCAGCACTGACTACGTTTTGAGGGCCACAAAAGATTCCTTGGAGTGCCACATGGCCCATGGGCCCCATGTTTGGGACCTTTGCTATAGACATCGTGAAAGACTCTTTCACCAGTCTTGTGATGGAAAGAAAACCCTGATATGTGAAAACTGATCGTATAGGACATTTCCCTGACAAACAACTCTGATAAAAATGGTCCATGTTTTAGAACAATCTCTGAGCCACAAAGCAGAAGGTCTCCTGTAGCTCTCAAAAGCCCCTTCCTACATCTGTTTGCTCTGGCTAACGTACTGGCAATAGGAGCAATCTATACTGAGCAGACATCATCCCCCTTGATGTGCTTTTCAGAAAAAAACTACATCAGGACATAATGGAAGACTAAAACCTCTGCTGAATATTATCTACTTACTAACTTTCTTTCTTTAAAAAAAAATATTCATAGGAAAGCATTTTTTTTTTTAAGAATTACATTCTAGAAATTAAATAGCAAGATAAGCACGGGAATTAATGAGCATGTTATTTGAATGAAATATAGGTCTACTTATTAATCTTGTTTAAAAAATAAATCTGTGAGAGTAATAAAAGAGCACAACTACTTTTTGTGGTTTTCTTCTGAATTAGAGAATCCTCTGTCTTCTAAATCTTCTAAAGACTCTCTGGGAAATAATAGCTTCCCTTTCCCTATTGAGAAAGCTCTGTATATTTTACCCTTTGAAATTATATAATTACTATTATCCTTGCATTATATGAATACAATTTCACTTTCACCAGATAATGAATTGAACAAGATATATATTGATCTGTGCACACAACTTTAATAAAAGACTAACAATTTACACAATGCAATTTCTCTACTGATTGTATTACTGCAGCTTATTATTGGCTAGGCACTATGATTTATGCCAGCTAGTAGAACTAGCATGAAATGCTTTCATTTTATAGGCATTTATCTCTACCCTTAATTGAGATAAGAGGATAAGCATCTCTCACCAAATGAGATTCCAAAAAAGTATTTAAGAAGACTTTCCTTGATCCATTACGGAATTATCTGAGCCTGGCATTATTAATAAAACAATACAAAGGAATTTTAAACTCCTATCCACTGGATTATAATAAAATCCTATGCTTTGGACTGATATTTGTATTCAGCTGTGTTCCACTGGTGGTAGAGAAAATTCTACCTGGCATTCCAGCACAATTTTCTACGCCACTTTAAAAAGGACAGAGGAATTTTAACCAAAATAGTTAAATGTATTGGGAATAATTTAATTACAACTAAATGTCTACTAGATTAAATAAAATGCACTTTTCCTCTGGTGTAACCAACTTTTTCTCCTATCTACAGTTTGGTTTGTAGAACCTAGCATGCCACACAAGAGCCAATGGCTCTACAGGAGCTGTGTCCCCTGTATTAGGAAGGAAATGCGGGCACAAGATCCTGGCTCCTTCATAATTTGGTGGGGTAACTCGTGAAATGGTGGGGACTTCATCATTTCTTCACTTTTTTTTACACAAGTTTTTTTCACATCAGGGTCATCTCAAGCTGTTTGTTGCAGTTCCATTTTACACACTAGGGCACATTTCCCCATTTTGTCCCCTTAGCTATAATTAACAATCAGGAGAAAATGCTTTTGGTCATTGTAAGCAAAATAAATTAGAACTGGTACATTTTTTTTCTGGCATCAACAATCCTACAATGATAATTCCACCCATAATCTCCCTTGTGCTACTGCTAGATGTTATGAAGCTGGTATAACTCATATACCTGTACTAAAGGTATTGTTATTTAAAATAGTTGGAATCCAAAGAACCAGTAATCATTTTCTCTCATTAGAAAATGCATTGATACCTTTTTAACCTAACACAACTACAGCCATTCATACGACATTCCTGTGTGATTTCTGAGTCCTGTGAGGACTATACTAGAAGTAAAACTTGTGAAAGTCAAGCCAGGTGTGTTGAGGTATGTAGCCTATACCAGTGTTCTCTACGGAAGAAGAAGAAGAAGAGCATTAGATGGCAAAATTAACCTTATGGGAAATCAAGAACTTCTAAGAAAACAGTTTGTTGCAGTTCCATTTTACACACTAAGGCACATTTAGCCTTGAAACTAAAAAGATGGAATGGCTTAATATGGAACAGGATACTTCACAGGATCTAAACTTCCACTATCCAAACTCCACACAATGGGCTATTCACGTTTATTTGTTCATTTATTAATTATCTTCACATCCCTAACTTATAGGAGGATGGGAGTAATTTCTTAATAATGCCTTAGTTCATATTCTTAAATGAGGCCAGTAAACAATGAAAGACATTTGCTTCAATCTTTCCCATCTGACCCTCAACCAGGGGTATTATCTACTGTGTAGTCTGCTATTTCCTTTCTAAGAACTCTATCTGGCCAGACATGGAACACACCCAGGTCCATTACACTACCAGTACTCAGCAGCCAAGTGCCTTCATTGTTGTGACGTGGAGGAAGCATTTGGTATTGGCAGGGTGGCTGCATAGCTCCTACTGCCACTGTGATTGCTGCCTATGGTGCCAGGTGCTGCTTTATTCTACAGTTGGGAGACTCTAGATGTGGGCTCTTCTATGGCAAGCAGTGCCTGTTCTGCTCCCCTCCCTTTTGCCCACAGCCTTTTTCTAATGCTGGGAACTCCCAAGCTTCAGGCATCATTCTTTTGTCCCAGTAGCTAATCTTTTCTCTTTCAGTTAAATGATCACTTTGGCTTCATTTAGACCAGCTATGATCCTAATCCGACTTGCTCTGCCCTAATAAAATGGGTGCTGCATAAACATAATTATATTTGGCAAATCCCAAATCTCCAGCTGCTGCTAATTCTACTTCCAGTTCCTCAAATCACAACTGCTTCTTCCTTCCATGCAACCCAGTTGTGCAGTTGTAGAAAGCAAAGAGGTTATTGTTGTTGTTGCTGCTAACATGGCCACTTCTAGACCCATCTTCCTCTCACTTAGCTCACTTTGGAAGTGATCTTCCAGAAGACAAACCAGCTGTTGCCTAATTTAAATAACACACCTATCCTCAACCACTCAGAAACTTATGCATGGTTGCCAAATATAATTATGTTTATGCAGCACCCATTTTATTAGGGCAGAGCAAGTCGGATTAGGATCGTAGCTGGTCTAAATGAAGCCAAAGTGATCATTTAACTGAAAGAGAAAAGATTAGCTACTGGGACAAAAGAATGATGCCTGAAGCTTCAATTCTTCTGGAAAGTGACCTTGCATTAGAAACTGCTCCAGAAGCCCAATAGCTCCAAACTCACCTGAAAGAGGATCTAAGGGTTGACTATCTTGCTGACATCCCTGAGCAAAGAGGCATAAAGGTGATGAGATGGGATGTGGGGGCTAGCAAACCTACAGCCAAGGAAGAAACAAATTAATACACAACTAGCCTGGAGTCACAACTAGAATTTTTTAGCCCAAGCCTGGAGAGTCTTCTGTGGGTTATACTTCCTTAAGTGTATGCATACAGCATCCTTTATTAATGTTACATGAAGCATGGATGTTGTATTCAGGGGCAGTTTCTTCTGCTCAATTTGTTTCCTCTCAAACAAGTCCAACATAAAAGGTTAACATAATTTATAGATAAGAATGAAGAAAAGAAAAGGTTGTGAGTCATGGCATATACTGGTTTGCACTAAATTTTAGGAATATGTCAATATCTGATAAATGGAATTAAACTCCAGGTTACAGAAGAAGTCTCTGCTTCTTCATTTGGTCTGGAGTAAAAACCCTAAATATACACAGAATAAATGTAAATACCACCCAAAAAATTATAATAACCAAAAAAGAGGAATGATCATTCCTGGTTTTGTTTGTTCCATTCTATGGACAAAGTGCTTCCTGAGGCATATGTTGAGGCAACATGTAAGCATTATTTCATTTTCCTCATTTTTCTAAGTTCTTCTGCCCCAAAGCACAGATATCATAAGGGAAGAACTGTTCAAACGGGGCACTGATGTCTTTCTGTTTCTATCAGCACTAGGGCTTTCCATGACAATTTCATTTTCCAAATATTCTCATAGTTCATTAGTTTGTTTCTCTCATAATTTTTCAGTGTTCCCAGTTTGAAATGGGCTATTCCATTATTTTTGATTTATGAGGCTTTTATCTATGTTTAATGATGACTGATTCCCCAAACCAAGGTTTTTAAGCTTTTGCAAAATATTGATTAGACCATTCATTTTTCATCACTCTTGCCTTGGATTCAATACTACATTAACTCATTAATGACTTGAACTGAAGGTAATAATGGAATTAATAATTCTATGCTGTCATAGAATTATATTTGTATGTATGTATGTATGTATGTATATATATGTATGTATGTGTGTGTGTGTGTGTGTATGTATGTATGTATGTGTGTATATATATATATATATATATATATATATATATATATATATTTCTGCCTCAGTCTTGTGCTAGATGATATTCTATGCAAAACAGAGTAACTATACATTAATTAATAACAGAATGCAAAGATATGGATAAACAGTGCAGCAGGAATCACACACATGTATAACCTTGAGTTACAGAATGAAATCTAAACTCTGAATGATAAAAATGCTAAGAATATATTAGATTCTCTGCTCTTTCTCTCTCTCCTCTCTCTCTCATATACACTACTATTCTGGATATATTTCCTAACAAGACGGCAAGCACAAAGATTATTTTCATTTCAGCTGTAGAATAAAATAAGCAGAGCATTCTACTTCCTAGGTAAGGCAATGCTATCCAGTGATTTAGTTTTATGTTAATTTACAGTGATGTCTGGAGTTATACATAGTTAACATGAAGTGTAACTAAAGCAAATGAGCTTGAAATATGCAATGATTAAGTCTACTGTATGAAAATAACAAATGTGCCCCAAATGTGTAATGCCAACAAAAGGGAGGCTGGTGTGGATCTTCCGGGTTGTGGACCATCCTGGGCACAGAGAGAACTGCTCCTGTCTGTGCTCCTGTACTCTGAAGATGCTGGTCACAGATGCTGGCGAAACGTTAGGAAACAGAACTTCCAGACCACGGCCGCACAACCCGGAAGATCCACACCAGCCTTCGTATGCCGGCCGTGAAAGCCTTCGACAATACATCCAACAAAAGGGACATTGGAAATTTAAAAAAAACAAACATATATGGTTATTGAAGGTCATTTACATGATATCTGACTGAAAAACAGTTCTTGGTCAGTGAAACCAAATAGTGACATTAGTAGAACAGAAAAACTGCTTAGTTTTTGGCTAAACATCCACTGAAGGCTATTCATCTAAATTAGGATGATGTCCTCAATAATACTATACATTTCAGTATTCTGACTTAATATAGAACACAGCTTGCTAGAACACAGGTTTAGAACAGAGGTAAGGATTTTAGAACACTCTAAAGGCATATACAAGTTATATCTTTAGGCTGTTCCTGACCTGTGTTCATGCCAGCTTAAGGTAGAAGGGTTTCTTTTTGGAACTGAGGTACAACCCTTCTACCTTGAGTATCTGGAAAAATTATGAACTGGTGCATAGCTGTAATTATTAAAGAACAAAGCACAGGCAAAAGTAGGTAGATCAGAGAAAGAAAAAATAAAAATATTTTAAAAGTTTATGCCTGGCAATCCAAACCAGCAATCTTCTGTTTACAAAGCAGGCATTATAAACATTGTACTAGTGGGCTGTCATATTTCAATCTAAAAGAAAATCATGATAGATTCTCTAATTAAAGTTTTCACTGGGATTTGAGACTATATAAATCTAATCTACATCAGCATGTTATGCATATTCTATTCCATTCTATTAAACTTTTTTTTAAAAAAAATCATTTAAGAAATTATGTTTATTTTGTTACGTTTTACTTCCTTGAACTTTTTGTACATTTTCTAACAAATCTATTTTTGCAGACTTCCTGTCCTTGTATGCTACTCTCTTTACTCAGCATCTTTTTATATGCAAGTTTTTCCAATACATGTTTTTTTCCTATGCAATTTTCCAAAATTTAATCCTTCCTTTGTATGCAATTGCCACATTTTTGTACAGAAAAGTTTGAACAAAGAAATATTTGAATTAAAATGGGGAGGGGGGGGATTGGATCTATTTCAGCTGGGAAACTGGGAACTGTCATTCCTTTTCACAGCATACTTAGCTTGCAGTTTTAATAAAAATCAAACTACTGCTAAAGAGTTTTCATATTATGCCTCATTTCATTAGAATTTAAAACATAGATTAAATAAGAGCTTTCTTTAAAAATTCTGAAACATACTTGCTCAGCTAAATAAATTTTCTGACTCTGCACTTGGGATAATTTTAATAGAGTCTTTGATTTCTGGGTGGACAGATATAACAGTCATATAAATCCAAGATTTTCAGCACCTTCAAAGAAATAAAATGATCATAACAGATATGGTTTTAGAGACATCTGGTGGTTATACAGTCCTGAGGAGAGAAATCAGCAGTGTCAGTATTCAGCATAAATTTTGGCTCTCAACATAAATGTCTTCTAAAGGCAGAAGGAGATTGTGTCATGTTATCCATACACCCGAGCCAATTTACCACAAGAAGACCTTGTTTTATGAACTTTTTAAAAGTGGAGGAAAGCAACCTAAAAAATAAAGGAAAGCTCATTACTTCAAGCGAGCATGCAACAGCAAGTGGGGGGCGGGGGGACATCATCCAAGAGGAAATTAACTTTCCATCATCAGGATTGTAGGAGGAAAACAATAAAAGCAGTACAATTCTGATGCAACAAACAGTTTATATATATTATCTGTATAAGTTCTGAATAGCAGTCCTGATTTATTATGCCTGGGCTAAGAGAATAGAAGTTTCCCAAGGCCACCTAGCAATTTAGTAGTTAAGTCAAGATTTGATCTGGGATATTCTGATTCATAGTAGCTCAGATTGTAACCATGGCTGGCGGGAGTAGAATTGGAATGAAGGGTGATTTTTGCATTTCATCTGAAGGCACTCATTTGTTTAAAACCATTTATATAATCAACTGGATGTGATCTTGCGTGATTTGAGAATATAGTTAGACAGCCTAATGACCAGCTAGCTTCATAAACACTAGAAATGGGAATAAATGTAACTTTTATGTGGTGAGGCATGATGGGGCACATACATGGTTATCTATGACATATTAGGCAAAAATGAGTCCATTTTTAGCGTGCAAGTAATCATCTATTTTTTTTTACCCTATTTGGATCATTTTTCCCTAGTAGTTGCTTGCGGTCTTTTTTTCTTAGTTACCTTAAATTGCCTGTTATTTCATCCTTTAGCCTTTTATATATATATATATATATATATATATATATATATATATATATATAAAATTCTCTGTTATATAACTAAGAGACTGTAATTTTCTTCTAGTTTGGTGAGTCAATTATTAAGTTGGATTTTTAAACTATATGCAATTTATCCGTTTTTATTGGCCTATAAAAATATTTCTATACATCTCAGTGGTTTTATTTGTTGTTCTTGACCTGCTATACAAGCTTTTCTTTGGCAGAAGGAATATTTCATTTAGTTTATGGTTTAAATGTGAATATGTGTGAGTGTTGGAGGGCAGGCAATCCTAGTTTATTGGAACTCTCTGTTATTCTTGTTGTTCTTGTTGTTGTTTTCCCTAATGGCCATTGCACTACATCCATTTACTAGGAAATAAGCTTTGTAAACTCAGTGGGACTTCTGAATTTCTCTACACTTACTTCCCCTAATTCCAGCAAGCAAGTATATTATTCATGTATTCTAATGTACAAATCCAAAGAGAAATAAACATCCAATACATGCATATTTCTAGCCACAGATTCTCTTGATCACAAAGATCAGACTCAGTGCTATCTTAAGACAAAAATCTCTCATTTTCCATGCTCATTCAAAGCATCCAATAGAAGATATGTTCCTAATTATACCAGATTTCGGCTGTCAACAGAGGACTACTAGATAACAACAAAGAGCAACCCCTTTGCTATCATCTAGCAGTCCTGTACATTTTTGCAGCCCAGATCTAGTAAACCTAGTTACAGTTTTCCTAATCTCTTTCTCTGTAATGAAACTCTTGATGCTTATGATGGTTGCTCTATTCTTAATTCCTCCATAAAAGTTCTGTGCACAGCTCGGTGTATTCAGATGACAAAGTTCATCCTTCAGATCTCTGCTTATGTTTGAAGTGTTCCTGCTAGATTCACAAAGTGTTGAAAAACAGCTGTCAGAGTGATGCAGAAGAGCTGTAAGAAGTATCTTCCATAGGGGCATGCAAAGCTTTGATCAAATCACCCTATCAAAGCAAATTCCCAAACTGAACTGGGTACCAGCACCAAAGCTACAAATGGAATCAGGTGACTTTGCAATACATTTTCTAGATTTGACAGCTTTTGTTGTTGCTGCTGCTTTCTCAATATCAAGCAATACTGCAACTTCACTTCCATAGGTGGAGAATTTAGAAGGGGGTTGAGTAGTGTGATGGACTGTCGGAAATTGATATGAGTAGCTGGCCAATGAGTTTTATCACCTCATTAAACTCTGTGCCTTTCAGAGCTCTTGTGGAGTAGAAGACTAACATTGCTGTGGACTTCATTAACTTCTTCTTCTCTTATCTTCTTTAATGTGGCCAGCCAGAAACTTTGACTCTGTGCTTTCTTGGGCTAATGGAACAATACATTTCCTTCCTGCTCCTGCAAACACAACTGGGATTTCACCTTGGCTTTCAGCACTCTGAATATGAGTTCAGGCTGACCAGCCTGGTACCTCTCTTCTTCTGCCTGATGGAGGCATATTTAAATCTTTCAACAATACATGTATGGGTATCAGGCTAACATTTACATCTGCTCTAAACATGTCTTGCTTTTAAGAGTAGTTTGTAGCAAGAGTACCAATGTCACTTGTTCTGTGCCTGTGTCATGTCAAGTCTGGCACTGCAGGAAAACAGTTGAAAGAGCTTAGATTTCCAATAGTTTTTGGACTGCATTCTTAAATTGGAGTAGGACCCCTTTTGCATCAGCCAACTTCTCTGTTCACTCATTAATAAACAGTTTGGAAGTTGCTAGGCTGTCCTGTCCTTATTCCCAGGATCTCTGCCTTAAAAGAAGCGTGGGAGGAATATTTCAAAACTGTCTTGCAGTAAAACCCTTGCAAATCACAACCATAAATCACATCATGCCCTCTTTGAATCCTGAATCTCTAGTTTGAATCAAATCAGGACAAGTTCATGGGGTTTACTGGTGCTAATTATCATGTTTCTAAATTTGCTTGGAGACTGGTCACAAAATTCTGCTAAATGATACCTGCTCTTCATCCTGCTGTTTTCTCATAGGAAGCCATTTCTTTGTCACTACAACACAGGGAAGCAATGCCCTTAAGAATAAATTCTGCTTTACAGAATAGAAGCAAGCCATGAATTTTAAAGTTGAAACAATATTTCAGTGATCTAGAATATGCTGCCATTGTTCTCAATGATATTATTGCCCCTGAACAAGGTTTGCAGATGAGAAAACTGTTTATTAAAAGCTGCTTCTACTATAGCATTTTAACACTTCTCAAGCTTTGTTTTTAATGTACGGGTATTGTTTTTGTTTCTACCCAGAATTAAAAAGTATTTTAACAAGTTTACATTTAGTTCATTTTTCAGTCAAACTTATATGTATTAATTCTTTAATTCCCACTGTG
Source organism: Liasis olivaceus (assembly GCA_030867105.1). NCBI lineage: Eukaryota > Metazoa > Chordata > Lepidosauria > Squamata > Pythonidae > Liasis > Liasis olivaceus. Next base: position 21,352,747 of record CM061353.1, on the reverse strand, counting down.
TTCAGTGGGATTCACTCCCAAGCCTGTGTTCAATGGGATTCACTCCCATTGAAATTGAATAAAAAGAAGACATTTCTTACATTTCTCAGCCATACTACAACCAGCTTTTCTATAAGCAATCAACTTTATCTGTTGCATGTAAATCATTAGGTGAATTATCATTGCTTCCCTACTTACAGCTTCTGGTCTGAGCAAATCCATTGTTAATCATAATATTGTTCAAGCAACCTGCTGAGAGTATGTTTACAATGTTAGATGGTGTGTAATAAAAACCATTCCCAAATGCTTTTCTGCATCAAGGCATCTAAAAGTCATTTGTAATGGCTTGGAAATGGTTGTAATATCCGTGTTAACTTTACGAAAGCCATATGATTTAATTCTACATATTTGTGTGCAATGTCTAGAGTTGTAGATCTGAGAAGCTTAACTTAAGAAGCAGTTCAGTCTGTCTTCCTTGAGCTGTATGAACTTGAGGAATACATGATAGGGTGGACGCATGGGAAACAAACCTTGGCTCTGTTAACAAGACCCATAGGGTATGTAGTCTCTCTATTGCCTGTGTCTTCTGAGTACAACTGACAGAACAGCTCAACCAGCACTGATAATTATGGAATTTGAGAACACTACCATAATCATAGCAACAGAACAATGGATGATGGTCTTCAGTAGATTGTTGGTCAAACAACTACAAAGGCAGGACTATTATTGTCAGTATGATGGTACTTGTCATTAGTGCCTACCATTATAAATAAGAGTTTTGGGTTCATGATAATAAGCTGAAGGTCAGCTGAACTGTGAGTTGAGTTCTAGAGTCTTCTTCAGAGTAATACCTTATATAGCAGGAATATTTAATGGTGAAACTGTTACTGACCCCTGAGTTAGCATATGTCACCTCAGCTACTCTTCTTGTCTATCCTCTGCCATCTGTTTGGATGATTAAGGCTGATGAATCATGCTCAGTAAGACAGAAAAAGCCCATCCATTTGATTGCAGCAGTCTTCAAAAAATGAGTAGGGATTTTTTTAAAAAATGACATAAAAATGTTTAATGCATCCATTTAAAAATCCACTTCAAAATATACATATGAGTCAAAATGTAGAAAATAACTGAAAGGGACTTTTTTATACTTTCATGTTTCTGTGAAATGGATACCATTGTCAATATTTATATTCTACCTGATAATTATAATTGAAATCTATCCTGTACCATTTTTTGTTATATTATACTTATTCAATTAATTTACATGGTGCCACTCCCAAATGATGGTTGTGTATGTACACACTAACATTAAAACCATACAATCAACAGCAGGAAAAAAATGTAAAAACATAGGCATGAAAGCAACATGTTGGGAATGCAATACACATTTAACTTGGTGATACAACCTCTGGATTGGATCCTTGATGATCATATATTTCCAAATAAAATAGTATTGCAAGATGAAACTAGTCCCACGTTTTGTGCATGCACACTGGATCAAATTAATTCAAAATACCAAAGGGAGCTTGATTGGTTTTAATAGGCTACAGTGTCTATCTTGATCTGAGAATAGGAGAACCAGGCACTTAACCATGATTTTCAAGGCTAGCTATACTCAAAGTACTTCCTGTACTTTCTATTATATATACTGCCATTCTTGTTCTATGCTGAGTTACAGATGAGCAGCTTCTACAGTCTGTCTGTCTGTCTGTCTGTCTGTCTGTCTGTCTGTCTGTCTGTCTATCTATCTATCTATCTATCTATCTATCTTTAATTTTTTTCAGAGGTGCCCCAGGCATCTCTTGCACCATTTCATCTTACAGAGTGCTCTGCATCCAGGATCCAAGGCCATCTTCACCTGCTCATTCCAAGCAGTGACTAAGGCTTCAGTTGGACCATGTGACAGAGCTTCAGGAACAACATCAAGTTCCTTCTGGAACCCTCCTGGGTCCAATAGTCACCTGGACAGGACCAATCAAAGAGGTCCTTCCTCCCTTCAGAGGGCAGTTAGCTGCAGAGGACTGCAAAGCTAGGAGGAAGTGATCTGTCCATGGCAAGGGACTGATGTCAGTGTCCTCCAACACCAGATCATGTTGCCACTGCCTTGAAACAAATTCCAGATCTAGTGTATGATGTCTCCATGACAAGGGACTCTAGTAATCTGAATCAGATCCATGATGGCCATGGTGACCATGAACTCCCAAGCCACCTTTGACTCTGTGCCCAGAGAAGGTAGGTTGAAATATCCCAGAACCAGAAGCCTGAGAAACTCCACCACCTAGTCAACCACTGAGTGGAGCAACTCAGACAAGGAAGCTGCTACACAGCAGGGAGGCTGGTACAGTACAGCAACCCAACTGATCCTTCCACCCCAGTTTCATGAACAGGTTATGTCTGGCACAGCACCCCTGCAGATCCTCTGTCCATGATTAGATCATGGATGAGGTGAGTTGTATTACAGGCCAACTTTGCATTCAGTAACAGCAGTTGGAGACCCAGATCACTGAAACTCTGAAGACCCAGAATGTGTAGACCTCAGGATTCAGTAAAGAGGCTGGAATGTGGCATCAGAATACCAAAGCCACCCTCCACAAGAACGGCCTGTCCATGTCTCCCACCATGTCTAGCGCCATGTCTCCCCATCACTGGGGAGTCCCTATCTGTGTTCACCACTATCTGAGCTAGCTGTCCCCAATCAATACATCTGACAGTCCCCTTCTGCAACCTGAGGAATTCCTAACATCACTTTTGGAATAAGCACATGGGGATTATGCTTCAGCTGTCCATTGTAATCACCTAGTTATATCAGTATTTCATGCTATGTGTTTGACCTAATCTGCTCATGTGAAAGTTTCCTGTAAACTCCATTAAATAATTTGAACACCCATATATACACACAAATTTATTGGATCAATGATCAGAACAATAAAAGAGTTGGGCAGCTAAATTACATTACAATAATACAGCATATTAAAAGCAATTTAAAACCATATGTAAAATTCTAATGACATAGTATGTAACATGACTTACCCTGGGCATATTTATTCTTCATTACTGCAGATATAATTTTGTAGTAATTTGTTTGCACACTTTAATAGCTGTGACACAAAATTGTGATGTTAGGCTTATTGGAAGAAAAGCAAGATAAAATCTATCGTATCTTACTGGCGTATGTTTCAACAAGGAGAGATGACAGATTGACAGCTACCTTGATAATATGAGCAGTACAACAAAACCTGTTTGGGGGGGGGGGTTCTATCGAATTTTAATTGCAGGGACCAGTCCTTCTAGAAAAAGGAATTTTGACTAATCTAAAATCTATCTTCCTCAAGAAAATCCATCTATGTGGTTGCTAAGAGTTGGCAACAACTTGATGGCACATAATCAATCAATCACCACTGATAACTGCTGTAGGTAAAAGACCATGTCTGGCTCTAAAAAAGGCCTCATGCTGAGCAGGGGGGTATAAGCATGGTCCAATATCTACTTGTTTCCCATCTAAGTGTCCCTTGATATGATGTGAAATTAAATTAAATTAATTCTGTTCTTCAATATCAAGTAATCTGATCTTCATCATTTGAAAGGCCTGTTTATATTCTAAGAGCAATTTGGACAAAGTCTTGATTTCAAAGGCAGAAGAACGATAGGTCACTAAAGTATAAAAGCTGTATGATCAAGGACTTTTGAACCCCTGAATCCAGTGGGAAATTAACTGGGAAGAATTTTGTAAGCCTGGAGTTATGGCTAGTAAAGCCACCTGCTAAATTCATGATTCAGATTAAACTAAATGTTAAACTGGTCCACAAAAGACCCTTACTACCATTCCATTCCATTTGGTCAGTTCAGTTGCTATCTATTTTTCCATGTGATATGCACTTCCTTCAACAGCATTTTGAAGGAAGTACAGTTTAGGAGTGTCAGAAGAGCCCTGTTGCATCCATCCAAAGACCCAACAACACTAACGTTCTCTTCCCACAATAGTCAAACAAACGTTTATAGAAAAGTCCATCAGTTGACTATGGATATAAACTCCCCCTTGTGTTCACCAGCAGTTGTTACTAAAATATATACTGCACTGTTTCTCAACCTCAGCAACTTGAAGATGTGTAGACATCAACTCCAAGAATTCCCCATGCTGGCTGGGGGAATTCTGGGAGTTGAAGTCCATACATCTTCAAGTTGCTGAGGTTGAGAAACACTGATATACTGCCTCTGTTACTGAAAGGGATCATCCTGGGGATAGCCACTGGAGTTTTAACCTGTCACAAATTTGTCTAATCCCATTATATTGGCAATCACCAGTATACCTAGTAGGAGTAAATTCAATACTTTAACTACTCTCTAAAGATGAGCTTTGTTCAGCCAATCCTGAATCTCTCATCATTCAGTTTCTTCAAACTGCCATACTTATGCTGGTATTATGAGCAAGTGAAAAATGTCACCATGCCTTCTTTCTTCAAACTATACATAATTATACACCTCAACTTCAGGTCTTCTTTTACCCTTCATGCTAACCCATCATATGGGGATCTACTCCAGCTCCTTAATAATTTTGGCTATCATTTTTCTCTATAGTTTTTTATTGGTAAAGCTTACCATAAGTACATCAATATTTCAGCCTGTTTAGATAAAAACCTCTACATGCAAGAGTGGGGGGAAAGTCGTAGTCTCAACAATTTATTAATGTATTTAATTTATTAATCTGGTATCCTAATTGCATGTAGACTCAACTATTCTCAATCCACAGCAGTTTGAAGATAATGTCACAGTTGTGCAAAAGACACCACAGTTGTTGTGAGCCAATATTATGTATATCTATTTTTAAAAGTAAGCCCCACTGCCTTCAGAGCAGTTTAGGATTACAGCCTTGGGGAGATGGATGATATTTAAAAAGAGAGATCAAAACCTACATTTGCAGCCACTGCTGAGAGATTATTATCAACAGCAATAATAGAAGTGGCCTGTTTATAAAAATAAAATCAGAGAATGAAAGGTTGGGGGAAAATTATAAAAGAGAATGGTGATTTTCATACTCAGAGATCAAATTATGCCTTAATGTAGGCAATGCATACAATATGAATGTCAGGCTGCGCTGCGCTCAAATAATAGGTTTTAATTTCTTGCAAGATAAGTACTGCTAAATCCAGTTTCCTACTGGGAAGATGATACAACAGACATTTCTTTCCTCCATTTCGTTAGACATCAATTACAGATGTATTTGGATGTAAATACCCCTTATGAGAAGGAAATTGCCATCTGTGCAGAAAGCTATTCTATGACCTGTACCCTTTTATGCAAGCAAGCTCCAAATCACAAAACGTTAGGAATGACTTAAACTTGCTAACTATTGTTTGGTGCAGTCAGGTAAAATAAGTCAGGTCTGCATGTGGAAGGAGAGATGCACCTCTCTTCTTGTGAGATATTTCAATTGGGGAAATAAGTGATGTCTAAAGCTATGGAAACCATGTTTGTGTGTGTGTGTGTGCCTCTGAGTCAGTGTCAACTCCTGGTGACTGCCTGGACTAGTCCCTGCAGTTTTCTTGGCAAGATATCAGAAGTTGTTTGCCAATGTCTTCTTCCTAGGGTTGAGAGGGTGTGACTGGCCCAAGGTCACCCAGCTGGCTTCATGCCTAGGGTAGGACTAGAACCCACAGTCTCCCGATTTCTAGCCTGGTGCCTTAACCACTAAACCAAACTGTCTTAACCACTACATCAAACTGGCAACCATACGTGCTTCTTAATATGCAGACTTATCTGGTATAGCAATATGTACATGCTTAATCTGTAGCCGTTTCTGTTCTTTAATATGTACAGGTGATTCTCTAACATTCTTCCCACATGCAGTGAGACACATTTCATCTAAAATTAGTCCAGATAGATTAGTATCTGGTCAATATGTAAAAGAGGTTCATTACAACACAGCACCATTTCATCCACAGCATGAGGGACAAAGTACACATTTACTGATTTTCATCCTTTGTTTCTCAAAATGGAAAGCAATCACCTGAGTCTACCATCGCAAATGGAGGAATGGTGGATGGGAAGAAATACTTTGCTTCTGTTTTCCCCTCAGGGAACCTTCTACAGCAGCTTGCTTTCCCCACTTTCAAAAACATACAGGCCTCTGGATAGTTTCTCCTTGAAAATCCCTTTGTTGTTAACTGATCTGAGCTTTGGGGAGGAAGGACCCAGTGTACAAACCCTGCAGATTTTTGATGAATGCCAACCCAACAGTCCCAGCCAATATGGTCCAACAGTAAGGAGAGCTAGGAGATATAATTCAGCAATAAGTTTCAACAATTTAAACACTGGGAGTTTTTCCTGAAGAACTCAAGAGAGTTAATAACAAAAACAGACATCTCAATTTCACCTGTTAACAATAAAGGTCATGCTGCTTAGGAATAAATGAAGTTCAACATATCTGGAGGATACAAGTTTGAGAAAGACGGGTGATAAAGCATTAAAATATTAAAACAGGAACAAGAATGAAAATAAACGACTAAGTTTAATAAAGGCTGGTGTGGATCTTCCGGGCTGTGTGGCCGGGTTCCAGAACACGGCCACACAGCCCAGAAGATCCACACCAGCCTTCGTATGCCGGCCGTGAAAGCCTTCAACAATACATAAGTTTAATAAAGTTCAGAGTCCAAATGCATTCCTAAAAGGAAAGGTTTTGTCTTACAGAAAGCAAGCCATCATGCCATTAGAGAGGCAAGGCAGGCTTTTCTAAGAATCAAATGTCCATCCCTGGGCAAAAAAAAGCCTTTCTTTAGTCCTGTTCTCATGTATTTGAGAATAATGGGACAGATGGGAAAGCTTCAGAACATTACCTCTAATAAGTGAGCAACTCACAGAGGAAGTAGTCCTTCAGATAGCCCTACCTCAAAGTATTCAGCTTTACGGGTCATCACCCATACCTCAAAAAAGTGCCCCCAAATAAAGTATATGCAATAACTTAATTACAGTAAACAAATATGGATACAACACTCTGTTTGAACATGTATTAATTTATATGGACATTCCATCTCATGTCTGCATTGCATGAATCTAGTTAATTCATCCCTGAGTTAATTAAAAACATGCAGCATGGTGGGCTCCCATCCTGGCATCTCTTTACAGCCATTGACAAATCTGGCTACCTCCCCAAAGACTGAGAACTAGCTATTTCTGTGCCACTATACATAAAAGGGAATAAGGCTGACCCTTCTAATTATCAGCCCATAAGCCTCCCCAGAACCATTAGTAAACTCTATGCAAGACTGCTTCAATGGAAACTCAGAGACTTGCAGAAGGAAAAACAGCTTCTGGGGCGGCCACTCTATAATTGATCAGTGACTCATACTTCGACATCTCATTGAGAAATATGCCTTCTGGAATGCCATCTCCCTTTATACAGCCCTTACTGACCTTTTATGCTGTCTTCTTCTCCTGGGTTAAACTATGGGACAAACTGAACATCACTACCATTGACTGCCTACTGTTCTTCATTCATGCATTACATGAGAAACATCACTTAGAATAAGATTTAGCCTCCACGGATACTTAACAGCAACCACTTCCAACACTCAAGGTATAAAACAAGGCTTTTATTCAATTTCTGTATAAATTATGTGATAGACTAGCCCAACAATGTACTTTTTCATGCCTTCAAATTGGCAGACAGACATATTGCTGTATTGCTGTATGCAGATGATGCAGCAGAATCAGGACAGGTAGAATCTATTAAGCATTTCCTCCGCTATTGTCAGTTGTACAGAGATCCACACAGAGCCCTAATTACTCCACTTTTGAATAATATTGCTGGATTTGGCATCCAACAACATGTATGGCTTCTGAAATTTGACACTAAACCTGAGACAACATGTAACACAGGCAGGCTGTATGCACAATAAGGCACGTGGTAACTAATAGCAGCTGAATGTGCTTGATTATGGCCTGCAGGATATGGCTTACTGTTAGCCCTAAGTTAAGACTGACTTACCGATCTATTAGCCAAAACATCTTGCATTTTAAATTAAGCTTTTTATCTTTATTTTCTCTTTTCTTTTCTTTTTTTCTTTTTAGACAAAAAAAATAATTTTATGTTTAGTCTATATAATTTAATCCTTTTATTTATTTTTAATCCTGTTAATCTCATTTTTGTTTAATGTTATTTGCTTTATGGGGATGCGGTGGCGCAGTGGCTTAATGACGCTGAAAGTTGCCAGCCAGAAATGGCTGACGGCTTCGGCGGTTCGAGTCCAGCCTTCGCCGTTAACAAGATGAGCTCTTGTTTCCTCCCCAGCTCCTGTCAACCCAACAGCTCGAAAACTCACATGAGTAGATAAATGGGTACTCTCACTCCGGTGGGAGGAAAAATGCTGGCAGTGCCTTGCACAGAGAGACGGGACCAGTTGCCGGTAAGCGCGAAACCGCGCTCGCCCGAAAAGGGCGCAAAGCAATGGAAATCCCGCCTCCTGCGCTCGCCAGCTGGGCTTTGCTCTAGGAAGGAGGCTCTGGCAAACCACTTCCGAAACAATTGCCTTGAAAACTGCACAGGATTTGTCCAGGCAAGGATTTGTCCAGGCAAGGACTCGTCCAGGCAGGCACTGCAGGGTCAGTAATGACTGAGCGCAGACAAAAAAAAAAATTGCTTTATGCTGGTTAATGACCACTATAAAGATTGATCTGATTTGGTATTTCAATATATACTGGTGTTTTTCCTTTCAAAGTGTGCACACTTGTACACGACAATCTATTGTAACCTATATAAAATATATCCCCAACAGTATATGTTCATAGAACATATGCTGATAAGTTCACATCTGATTACAGCCCCCACTCTTTTATTATACTGAACATGATGTAGTCAGGGTTTTTGATCAATTTAAAAGTAATAATGGGCATATTAAACTTGGACATACACAGTAAAAACAATTCCTCTTTTTGATGAACAGAATCTGTTGACCCAAGGAAGTCACTGGAAGATTTTACTTCCCATCTACCAAATTTCCAGGATGTTGGGAGAAAGAGTCCTCCAACCCAGGACTGAACAAGTCTTGTATATTCCTATACTCTCTAATGTATCCATGGAAATTTGTAAAAATTGGAATTTTTCATGGGGATTAGATTTCCTTAAGTATCTGGGAATAATTGTTCCAATGAAGCTTTCTTTGTAGATGTAAATTATTTGCATCATTTTAATAAATGATATAAGTAGTTAAAATTCCAATGACTTTATGAAGAACAATAACATATAATAATGAACATTGCCTCAAAATTAGTATATGTACTTACAGGTGTCTCTTTGTTACAATCCTTAAAATATTTTAAGCAGCCTGATAAATTATTTTTAAAAGTTTTTAAAGAATAGGACTAATACCTAGATTTTTTTCGATGCTGGGTTTAAAAATGGTTTTATATGTATTATAAGCTATTATGTTTTTGTTTTTATGGGTTTTGTTTTTCTTTGAGTTCCTTTTTTCCTTCCTAATTAAAAAAAAGCAATAAAGATGAAATATTGCAAGAAACAAACACATGTATATCCTAAAGAGACAAATAATAAAAAGAATTAATAAAAACCAAAAGAGATACGCAATAAAATATATAACTATGGTGCATATTTGATAAAATCCAAACAGAACTAGAAACCCAGGCTCACTTATAAGCAGTAACTGGTATGAGACCTGTTAGAATGACACAGGAGCAGTTGGGAAATGCTCAGCATATGGGCATGTAGGCACTGATCCCAAGACTTTTTTACAACTAAAGGTCGTAATCTTTGCAGGCAAATAGAGAAGTTTGTGTTTACTTAGTTAGAGTTAAAGTTAAGTGTCATTATGGACGCAGCACAGTGTGGTCCAGCCTGGCACATAGCACAGTAGAGATAAGAAATTGCGTGGTGCATATTTTTCTAAAATGTAATATGCATCTTATCTTACCAGAACTTCATCTGTATTTGAGTACCAAGTTTCCTGACACCTGCCTTGTAACCAGCAATCTGTTTGTCATTTTTTTGTATCCCGTCTTTATTATTTTTATAAATAACTAAAGGCAGTGAACATACCTAATACTCCTTCCTCCTCCTATTTTCCCCACAACAACAACTCTGGGAGGTGAGTTGGGCTGAGAGACAGGGACTGGCTCAAAGTCACCCAGCTGGCATTCATGCCTAAGGTGGGACTAGAACTCTCAGTATCCTGGTTTCTAGCCTGATGCCTTCACCACTAGACCCAACTGGCTCTATCTGATTCTCTTTGAGATTTTGAGAGTATCTTTGAAATTTGAGTCTCTTTGTTCCTGTAAAGTAGATATAGCCTGTATTTGGTGGTGGGAGGGGGTCTTTTACCTGGGGAATGTTGCTAATGTGTTCTTTGTAGGACTGACCAGGCTCTGCAGACCCTTACAAATAAACTATTTGGAGACTGAGTATTGGGATCATGGCCTTGACTGAGTGAACCTCACTGTCAAAACAACTGAGATGGAATAAGGAGCTGTGATACTCATGAGTTTTCTCTCCAGCACTTTCTATGGTTGCAAAAGGTAGAGCCAACTTGAACAAAAGAGGAGCCAACGCACCTGGCAAAGGTGGAAGGCTTAATACAAAGCAAAGAATGAAAGCCAAGGCAAGCAAAGTCCCAGGGCTGTGTCAAATTGTCCCAACAACTGGACCATGTGAAGTCTGAGTGCTCTGTCTCATAAGGAAAGGCTAAAGTCAAAGCAAACATAATGACGTTCATCAGAACACAAATCATAACTCAGTTCTCTGAGACTGAGTTTCCAACAACGGCCAGTGCAGAACTGTTGATCTGCAACACTATCTGTGCTTTAAGGCAAGAATTACACTGTCAGATTTAGAAAAGTGCAAACTCAAAGGGATAAAGGCACTCCAATGTGTAAATTAGCCCAGATTAATTTGTGAACTGAAGAAAATCCTCAAATTATCCAGTTATAGCTAAGTCACTCAAGAGGGCTGTAATACAAATCATGCATACTTTCAGTAGCTTTTATTAGTATTTGTGCTTTATTAATATCCTGTGTAACCCTTTACATTCAAGAGAGTGTTCTTTCTTTAAGCAATCAGTTAATGTTCGAAAAGCAATTAAAGGAATAAGTCTTCTGTTCTGAAAAACTACAAGGAAACTGTCCTCCCAACAAGTTCACCATTTTGTTTTTGCAGATTTATACTTGACACAGCCAGTGTAAATTATACTTACCACTTTTTCCTATGAGCTTTAAGAAAATCCACCAAATGTTAGCAAGTGCAGTAAGTTAATTATTAAAACTTTGTTATGAACAACTACTGCTATCCCCCCACAGCCAAAATACATTTAAATTTGGTAAGTTTGAAAACTGTTTTTATTTCCTCTTCCTTCTCCCTTTCCCAGAGTCTTACTGTATCCTTCTTCTCAAGTAGCTACCTTCATCAGTAAATACTAAAACAAATTTAGTTAATCATCACATGCTAAAGTGCTGAACTTTCTGAATAAGACATTAGTTCAGTATTTACTTTTGGACATTTGGTCAGGGTGTTTTATTTTTCCCACAAGTAATTTGGAAGAGATGTCTGAACATATAATTAAGAATCTAGAGTAGTGAGAACTATTTCACATAGGTGTTAAAACTAAATGAACTCCAGAGCCATCTAAACATATATTTTAAAGAATTGGAAGCAGAAAGCTAGTCCCTAACAAAGACAGAAAGTGGTTCATTCCCATTTGTGCAGGAAGCTAGTAACAGAAATAAGAAATTGTCTAGTGCTATATAATTATATCAACACAACACATTCAGGACATGTCCAAATAATTTGGAACCTGAAGCCAAGAAAAGGAGACAGTTCAATGTCTCAGCAGTGACAATGGTACAATATACTCCACAGCATCTGAAAATAGCAAGCTGGATGTCCAACAGCTCTCTCTTCCAGAAGCTCTGAGGTTCTGCTGCTTCAGGCAACCACCTTCTGTTTGCAATGTTAGGACTGACTCTGCACTAGTAAAGTACTTTATTTTTAGTAAATTAGTTCATGTGGTTATTATGAGAGAAAATATTACACTGGAAAAGTCTCCTGCAGGGGACTTCTAGATACAGTATCATGTTGCATTCTTCCTGGCCTCCTTGCAAGTGAAGTCTGCACTACCCACTATCCTACTGGATTTTGCTTTTACTGCACTGTTGTCTCTATGTTCAATATTTTCTTTTTCCATTTATTGATTAATTACAGCTATCAGAATCCATGGGGATAAAATAAAAAGACACCAGCCATTTGCTTCTGTCCTAGCTTTCTTCTGCCAAAGGGCCACCTAATACCAAATGTCCAATGTAGTGTTTCCCAACCTCAGCAACTTTAAGATGCTGGCTGGGGAATTCTGGGAGTTGAAGTCCACCCATCTTAAAGTTGCTGAGGTTGGGAACACTGATCTAATGGAAGGAAAAACCTAGAACTGGTGGTAGGACTGTAGCTCTTTTAAAACTTATGAAACTTCAGGTGTCATAATATCTTGCAATAATAAGTATTGTGTGCAAATGATCTTTCAGACTTCCCTCCCTTGTTTGGGGGAACAGAAGCTAGGGAGATGACTTTACCAAAAATCCACAAGGGGGAGAGGACATTTTCCAACAACTGGAGCTCAAAATCAACATTAGCAATAGTTTTTTTCTTGATACCTCAGGTGTCTGAAGCCAGAGTAAGAGTCAGCAGCTCTACTGGAAACCTGATCGCCATTTTGCATCTTCCACAATATTCCAGAACTAGTGCCCTGCCAAACCAGTGTAATGAGAAATGTGACTGCCAGACTTTCAAGAGAAAATCCTGCAATTTGATCACTCTTGGGAAGTAAGATCTAATGAAAAGAAGAGCACATTTCCAGGAAATTTCAGTTCAGGCCCACCCTTGGCCAGTTAAATACAAGAAAAGAAAAGCTTCAGCTTGTTTTCTTGGCCTTATATGCTCCCCACTAACTCAGGCAGAAATGGCTGAACAGATTGAGTTACAAGATTGATTTCAGGATCTCAAGTCAGGGTCTGCATATCTTGCTACAAGTAAAGCTGAATTTTTGCATAGACCATGCAAGGAAGATCATTTAGTGCCCAATACTAAACTTGATTGATTGAGTGATTGATTGTCTCAATTTATATGGCCACCCACTCAAATTCATAACGGCCGCTAACAACAGCTTTTGCTACCAACCTGAGATTTGAAAGACAAGGACATAACAGGGCCTAGAACAAAACTAAATACTTTTAGGCTGATCATTTTAGTCTGTACAACCATCTCTCTCCTTTTACTGTATAGTAATTGGCAATATATTTAAAGCACAGCAGAGTCTTTTCAATCTAATTGAAAGGAACTGATGTTTGCCATCTTACATTTTTACTAGTAATTTTTTCATTTTCTCTGACATTTCCTATGCTATTTGACATTTCATCTGAATGTATTTTATTTCTTTTTTCTTCTTTTGTGTTATTTTTATTAGTTGTTGTTTTTTTTAATCTACTGTTGTAAGCTTGGAAGTTGCCTGGCTAGGAACACAATGTCTGGTACACAAGCTAAGTGTCAATATGCTTGTTTGTACAACAGTCTTGTAATTAAGCATTTTATTATGGTGGGAGTGGGGAGCTCTTCTCTGGCTTATTTGTTCCTTCACAGTTTTATCCTGATTTCAGAAGGCTAAACCCTAACATGCAGTTTGTTGCTAGAACCTACCCCTTCTTTTTCTTTCAGTCCAGAATGACTCTATTTCTTAATTCAAAATCCTGTATCCTCATGACAAGACTATATTGTACATATTTAGTGATTTTGTTCTTTTTACATGGAAGTAGGGAGGCAAAATGATCACCCAATCATATGTAGTGATAGAAATGAAATTTGATTTCCTGACCTAGCTGAACATTTTATACTCTTCACAAATAGGAGTGAGCCTTATACAACCCCATTTTTTTTTTCTCCAGTTCAGATTGTCCACCTCTCCTTTTTTCTTCTTCCTTTCCTTTCTTTCTTCTGACTGTCACACTGCTATGGAACCAAACTTTCTCTTCCATCCAGAAGCAGAAGGGAGCAAGAAAAAAAGCAGCCTTTTTTATTGTTATGTTCTTCCTCTTCCTTCTCTTCATTTCTGACTTTCTCCTTCCCCCTCCAGTGCTCCAACACCCATGCATTTGGAGTGGCAAAGTTTCACTGCTACATTATTTATAATGCCTGTTTTTTTCTTCTGCATGTTGTTGTTGTTGCTACGTTTGGAGTGGGACTAAGTTCTTTCAGAGGGATTGCAAAACTATCACAGGATTTGTATTTCAGCCGACATCTTTCATGTTCAAACAGTTCCCTTAAAAACATTTAGCTTTACAAGTTAACAACAGCCCAAGCATATGAGGATCCTTTTTAAAAGTGTATGTTTAAAAAGGAAAACAAAATGCATGTCTCTTTCAAAATAAAAGTTGGTATATCGTTTAGCCTTAGATACGAGATGTCTTCTGCAGTGTTAGCAATCTACCCCCTTGTATAAGTCCTTCATAAAAATGGTGAAGAGCAATGAATGTAAGACAGTGCTCCTTCCATATGAACATAGATCCATGCTGTTTCTCAAGTGTTTCTGCTTGCTGGGCAGGGAGTTTGGGTGACTGTGTGGGGAGAATAGGAAGAATGACTGGAGAAATATGGAGGAAAATGGAGAAGCAAAGAATGGCTAGGCACTTCAGAATCAAAAACTGGAGTTTGGCCTGAAAGTGAATGTCCATAGTTATCTGGGTAGGGAGAGTAGGCAGCATTAGCTTAGACCCTTAGAAGAGAGTTTGGAGAAGGAATATTCTACCAACCTGTAACCAATCTTCTGTTCACAGAAATTGTCATTCTACCTGTGCTTGATACCATTCTAAGTTGAACTTATGACAGATCTGCTGAGATCCAACAGGATGTCAATGCACAACATAGCGTCCTTTATTTCTTCTTATTTTAAACAACATTTTATAGTCTGGGCATAGGTGGCTGGGCTACTAGAACAAATGCAACTATTGTTATTTCTTTCTTTTAATGCATATAATTATTTTCCACAACCAAATGATGCTTACTCCTATGTAAAATACTTTCTTGTCTGAAAGATGACCTCTACAGGATCATTAAAACTAAGGTCATAAAATTATCTAGCTGCATCAGTATATACCCAGCTGTGGCTACTGAGACAGACAGATGCATACTGTAAATGATCCTCTTATTTTACAATGATTTGGTCTTCTCCAAATATGTTGCCCACCCCCTTGTCATTTGTAGGAGCAAAAGCATTGTGTGGTCAGAGTGCGAGCTCTACCCCTTTTGTATATGCATTGTATGTGTATTGTAAGAGAGCAGAACTTGGGTTGTCAGATTCCAGGATGTCTCTGCATGCTGGGGCTACAATTCCTAGCTGTCATTGCAAATTGAATCTTAGTCTTGTTTCAATATTCATATAATAAGGTATTTTGAATAAAGTTGACACCAAACATCAAATGACTCCTAACTGGGAAGAATAACCTCCATATAAATCTTTTGACTACTCAGAAATATAGTATCTTTTTTCCCCTCCCCTATGCAGTGACTCTTGAAACCAAATATTTAGAGGAAGCAGTGTTGTAGTCATCATGCTTTATGGATATAATTTGTTTCCCTGGGACTGATATATGTTGATGCCATATATCAGCTTTTTTATGCTCAGGCTGCCTCATGCGGTATCCATTTGGTAACATCTGCATTCCTTCTAAAAGCCAGCCCACATGTTACATAGAAAGTGAGAAAGAACAAACTCAAATTTTACGTGTTTCTTATGAATCTCTTAAATATATAATAATTTTCATTGGTTTAGGAACCCCAACCCCAATACAGCAAGTCTTTCCTTCTATTGCATTCTATGTGGATTTCAATTAAATGCAAATAAAAATATACTCAAGAGTATATTTCAAATTTGCCCATCATTTAGAAGTTTCTTGTTGCTACAGAGCTTTTCAAATGATCTTTAAAAGAATAAATAGCCTTTTGTTGTTCATTTCTCTTTTGATTCCTCTGGAAGCTGGTTGGAAAACCATTGCACTCCATCAACATGCCAGTAGATTAGTCACCTACTGACGCCAGCTGCAATCTCCTATAATACAATTAACAGGCCAGAAGAGAGCATAACCTACTTGTGTAAATGCCCTCATCTTGTTCTACTAGGAAATGTGGCCACTAGGGTGACCCTGAACCTCAAGTGGGGATGTTCAAGTGGCTATCATCCAAGTGGCTATCACCCAAAGCAATTTCACTGTTCTTTTCTCCCTGTCAAAGTCCTACTTGTTTTTCCTTAAAGTATTACAGTCATTACTCTTCTGACATCAAAACAGATGTCCTTGTTTCAGTCTGCTTGTATTCTATCTACAAAAAAATCAGTTACCAAGACCCTTCTGCTAAAGGTCACTTTTATCTCAAGATTTGGGGGAAAATGCTTATAATAGAATCTATTTAGCTTGTGTTTAACTTTTTGGATAATGTAAGAAGTCATTAGCTTCACTGAAATGGGAACCCTGATTTATATTCACATTAAGTAGAATGTTTAATGTTGTTTATTTATCCTTACACACTGCTTTCTCTTGCTACATAAAATTAAAATGTAAAGAATTGAGAGATGGCTATGTGCCAGGAGCTCTTTGATCTATGATAACCTTTTCTCCAACATTAGATGTCACAGGGCAACTCTGCTGTTGGTCCACAGCCTGAATAAATAACTTTATGAATTCTTTAAATTCACAAATTCTTCAGGCCTTGTGGATTCTTAAATTTTCATTTTAGTAAACTGCCACAATTATTTCCTTCATTAGCAGATCTTATGTCAGCAGAGGGACAACCATGGAATATGTTTCCAGTTTCCCCTTCTTCTCCATGCTGGTTTTTGTATAATGTGAATACAGGTTCAGTTTGACTAGAAGGTAGACTCTTGGACTAGCCTAACTATCCAGGAAAGACAGTTTCTTAAATGATCTGTTAACATCATATAAGTAAATACAAATTTGATAGGTAATACACAAGATCCAAAATAGTTATATTTCAAACAGTATAAACTAGCCTTTATGTAGTTCAACTTATATGTCGACATTTCTGTCTAAGTCAGTATTCAGTTGTTAATCTATCAATGTTCCACATTATTCCACATTTTTTAAAAATACACATACACACAAAATCAACACTTCCTACTTTAATGGTAGAAAAAATATGCCTGCATTAAGGATAGGCAATAGTCCTTATTATAAGTTTACTATAAATCCATTGTGCTCTGCCTCCATAGGAATCTTGGGGAGATGATAAAATTGCACAAAAAAAAAAAAATCCCATCTCGATACGTATCATAAATGTATTTTCTCTCACAATAGGAACTGTAAAACTTACTTGGACACTCTTTTTGTCTCATTTTGCTGGAGCCTGAATCTAAACATTTGTGAAGTACAAAGGTTTTGGCCTGAATATTTGTCTCAGAGGTGAGAATCAGGTCATATTATATGAGATTTTATTATTGCAGTATTTCACTCCAGTAGTAATTTCAGTAGTAAGAGTTCCACTTTTCTACATTTGACATTGCCAGTGCAATAAGCTACTCTTGTTGACCAAAATAAAGAATATTACCACTGGAGAATATATCTCAGCAAAGACTTTGTGTTAAGTTTTAATGAGGTTTGTTTGATTTTGGCTTAGTATGGACGCAATTGTGATGGTTTCTAAATTAAGGTTTATTGTGCGTTATTTGTAAACAATATTACTATGGCTTGTTAAATGAAAGCATGGTTTAGTGAAATTCATTTATTTTACAATATTCAAATACCACCCAATTCATAGACTATGGGCAATAAACAAGACAACATTAACCCTAACTAATCCCCAATCCCTATTAAAATAGGAAAAGCTATAAAAAAAAGAGATGGTCACCCACGATTTCTCATTCCCAGAAATGTACTGGTAATCAGTGCAATAAAATGGGTGTAACCCTGCAATAATGGATTTCCCAGTAGATGTTGGCCACCCTGCTTTCTGCACCAGTTGTTGCTTTGGAGTTGTATTCAAAGAGTACATTGCAGCAGGCTACTCATATGTTGATCAGGTCATGAGTTAATATCAGCAAGATTTTCTGGTCCAAGTAGGGCAATAACTAATACACCAAGCAAAGTTGTTCAAATGATTCACTGGCCACAGCTTCTACCTCTTGCTCCAGTAGGAGCCTCAAGTCCAGAAGGCATATCTTTGAGACTGTCTACACTAAGTGGAATCTGCTTGTCCAATGAAATCTGGGTGGGAATTTCTACAAGTCCCAACCTCTGGGCAATGTCACTACTAGTGACCACATGGGTGATCCTTTTCCACTGTCACTCCCTCCTTTGGAAGAGCATGTTCCCAGATATAAGGGCAACCCATCCTTGCTAGTATTCCTACAGTCAATTAAGACATTGTTCTTCCACTGGGCTATTGAGAATGATATCAATGTTTTGGTTCAAGTGTGTGTGTGTATGTGTGTGTGTGTGTAATGAAACCGGGAAAAGGGATATGCATTGAATAGTAAGAGCTGAATAACAAAGAAATAACTACTAACATGAATAAAACATAAATAAAAACCTTATGGGAAAACTTCTGGTAACACATTTTCCCCATCCCTTCCATCTATTTCCCCAGCCACTGACCACAGTTTAGATATACAGGTAGTCCTTAACTTACAACAATTGGGACCGGAATTTCCATCGCTAAGCGATGCAGTCGTAAAGTGCAACATCGCATGACTGCATCACTTAGCAATGGAAATCTCAGTCAGTCCTGGTTGCTGTCGTAACCCCAAGATGTGTGGGACATTAAGTGGGAGGAGGTGGGAGTCCCAGGTAAAGAGCATGGGGGATGAGGGAGGTCTGGGAGGGACCCTTCATGAGGCAACTGCTGGCCATGTGAGGCCATCTTCCCCAGGTCTCAGGAGGAAACCGCCATGCACAACCTTGGGAAGAAAGCCTCGTGTGGCTAGCAACTGTCTTGCAAAGGGCCAGGCCGGGCATCTTGGTCAGCAGTGGGAGCAAGAAGACAGCAAATGTCAGCTAGGGGACAGCAGGCATGGAGTTCAGGGGGCCAACAGAGCATTGGTGTAGGGGGGAGATAAGTGGTGGGGGAAGTTGAACCAAACTTGTGGTCGTAAGTGTGGGTGAGCTGCCAAGTGCCTGAATTTTGATCATGTAACTATGAGGACACTGCAACAGCCGTAACTTCAGGGACCAGTTAGTTGGGCTATATGTGTATTTTATGTTATTTTAAGTTTTCTTTTTAAATTTGACTCGTGTTGTTATATTTCATACACCCTGGGGAGTTGTATGCCACTCAGAGTCAGGTCTGATAGAGTAGCCTATAAGTCCTGCAAACAAATAAACAAACAAACATGTGTAATCTGCTTAGAATTATTTTCAATTGGACCAGCTTATAAACCTTATTACCAACAAAGAAACCTAACTAACAAAACATAGGATACTGTAAGTACAATCACACCCTATTCCAATGAGAAATAAAAATGGGGACAGCTTAAGAAACCATGGTGGATGCATAGGGAGTTTTCGACTAAGTTAAAAGGTACTTATATTAAAAAAAAAAAAAAAAAAATGGAAGCGTGGTTAGGATTAAGGAGGTATACCAGCAAGTAGCTAACAGCTACAGAAAGTCTGAAAGGCTAACACACCGAAATTAGATTTGCAAAGGAAGCTAAAAGTAATGAAAGCAGGGTGGCTATGTCAGTAATAAAAGAAGAAAAAGAAGAAAGCACAGGCCCACTCCTGCGAGAAGACATTTGGACAGCAATGTATGATGACTCCTGAATTCCTATTTCAGTTTGGTCTTCTCCCCAAAGGGGAACTGTATTCAAATGGTCCTAGTCAGAACAATTGCAAGGAAATATAGTACCAAAATTATTCACTAAAAAGGAATGTAAAAAAAAAAAAGTGTCTGCCAAATTTATAGCATGTCACCCTCCTGCACTTGAAGAAACAACCAGGTCTTAACTGCTCTCCTGAAACCCAGAAGGGAAGATGCAGACAGGATCTCCATATCAAAGGAATTCTATAGTATGGAAGCAGCAAGTGAAAATGCCTACTTTCAAGGGCCCATCAGATGACATCCTTGTATAGATGGGACCTGGAGAGGGTATTCAACTGATCAAACAGGTAGATAAGTGTGGGAGAAGGCAGTCCCTCAGATAACCTTTTCCAGAGCCACATAGGGCCTTAGAGATGGCAACCAGCACCTTGAATGGCACATGGATGCCAAATGGCCACCAATGCAGTTTTCTAAGCATTGAGTTCACCCAAGTACATCAATACTTGGGCCACCATATTTTGCACTAGCCAAATACAGAGCACATTACTGTAATCCAATGGGGAGGTGACTAAACCATGATCGAATGTAGGCAGAGCCTCTCAATCCATGAATGCCAACAATTGGTGCACAAGATGTAGCTGTACAAAAGCCCTCCTAGGGACAGCTGCCATCTGCTGACACAGTAGCCCAAGATGAAACAATCATGGAGGCAAGCAATGGGTGACCAGAAGAAAAGTGGCAATTCTTCCACAACATCCAGTAGCCAATTGGAGTGGAGCAGTCAGCAATATGTCAGGTCACTATCCAACTGCCCCTCCCTTAAGGATGCATTGGGGAAATATTTTCTGGAATATATTTCTCTGCAGCTGCTGGCCCAGTCCAGCCTGTTTTTAACACAATCTTTCTTTTGTTGGCTTCTTTCACACACTTCAGATTTGGTCTTGCTTGATTCAGTTTTCAGAGAGTTGCTCTGCAGACCACACCCTGACACCCTTTGCATTATTCCTTTCCAACATTCCATTTGGCTGGAAAGAATAAAAAGAGGAGGAAAGGAGGAACAATGTGTGCTTCTCTGTCCTTCTTCTATCCTGACAGGCTGTTTGTGGCCACCATGCCTTCCTTACAACAGCTGCATTCTGTGCTGGAATTCAAATTTGCATGCAAATGTGCATGCTGTACCAGTAAATCTATTGACCACTAGGGACAATATACACAGAAATAGTTAACGGAGGGACCCTGCACTTTTATCTCCTTTCCTTGTTTAAAAGACTTCCACTGCATGTCTCTAGGTAGCATGTCTCCTGTTGGTTACGCTGATGGTTTTCATCACTTCCTTCCTCTCAGTTCAGCTCTGTTTCTCTTCTTTCTCTGACCTGTGTAGTTCAGGAACTTTTCTGATTCACTGCCTTTCCTTAAGGGAGAAGAGCACACTGCAAGCTAACTTTTAAATATTTCAGACTTTCCTATCATGGGGTATTCGCAAGGGTAGTCAAAGCCATTAAAATGATGGGTACAACCAGGTGATCAAAGCTGTGCCTCTTTTTAATGCACAAAGCACACATCACACATCTGTAAAAGGAGTGGGGCTTTGATCACCCAGTCACACTCACCATTTTAACATTGTTGACCACCCCTGCAGATTACTTGTCTATCACCAACTTACTTCCTAAATTCCAAGTTATTTCATAAACAAAGCTTTATTTTTCTTTTGTGCAAATTCCAGCCTCAAGAATACTTGCTTATGGAGATGATACCCCTAACTTTAGTGTTTCTCTGTGCAGTCTTTCTACTGTATAGGGATCTAACACCTTGCTCCCTAACAGCCTATCCTTGACTGACATACATCTCCCATCAAGGTAACACACAATCAGATTGATTAGGCAGGTAACAATCAGACAGCTGGAAAAAACACAAGTGATCTAGAACCTGTTCTTCACAGTCCCTTAACTAAGGGACATTCTTTCCCTATCCTACCATCCCTAGCTTCTGTCTCACTGAGACCTCAGAGAGCACACACAAGGGAGAAAATGACTACCAGAGGCCAGCTCCTTAAGCAGTCTTCTAATTCCACAGAGATCCTGGCTTGCAGTGCACCTGGTGTTCCTTCATCTTGGTGCCACAGAAAAGGCTAAGATGACAGCCATCTTCCAGGTAGCAGTGACCTAGATGCTCCTTCTGTTCTCTGGTTTCCATATATACATAATTTATTTGCTTCCTACATCTCCCCAAATGATTGCATACCTAGCATTCCCATATCACACTATGTGTTATGTACACAAGACAAATAGTTTTGCCATCCTGGAAAGTGTCCAAACATGGTTCAAATACTGAGTAATCAACTCACAAACAGTACTCATGCTTTATCCAAATCAAGTTAGCCAGTACTGAAAACTTTAAAGTTTTCACATTACTGTGATTTGGTGTCCACTGGATTCCCAGCTGTCATGGGAATTGCAATCCCAAACACTGGTTGAAGAAGGCTGCTTTAGAACAAGGAGAACAATGGCAGGGTTTTGCTTTCTAAAAATTAAAAAATGATTCCTACTTCTGCCAAACATCTCACTGAAGGAGCTGCACATCTGCTTCTAGCATTTGTTTATCCAAAGGCTGTTTAAGACACACAATTTCTAGTAATGTCAATGTACATACATGCATTTAGGAGAGAAATACAATGTTATTCAGTTAATCTAAAGTCCAGGATTTAATCTTTCATACAGTTTGGATCATCTATTATCCATTTTCATTATCCAGCTGCCCCTTGTTAACCATAGTAAACAGCTGCACATATCCGTGATTTGGGGCACATGTTGGTGCATTTTGTGATTTTACACATGCACAAAGCAGGAAGTTTTTTGCACATGCATCAAGTATATTGTTTCATAGTCTCATCATCCAGGGTCTCATTATCTGCAGGTGTTCAGCTGGAATGGAAGCCATCAAAGAACAAAAGCCAGGTGTACCATCTGAATCCACTTAAGGACAAGTTGCTTATTTGCTACTTTCAGAATTGCAACTATATTATAGGACATTTACATTCTGTACTTCCATTGCTTCAGCTTTCAGCCTGGATTCATTTTATTTTCAACCTTGCAATTTCCCTCTTAGAGGAAACTCTCAAATTTATAGCAAATCAGAGAACAGCAATAGATCAGGATAGCTTAAATGAGAGATTTCAGGAGAGCTCTGGGGCTGGTTAAAAGTATAGATAACAGTTTACAGCTTCTGCAAAACACATTCTTTGAGACTGTAATGATGTTATGCTGAATAAAGCAAGAGAAGAGAGAAAGAGGTCATTCAAAAGAATATTTCCTAATATTCTTTAACTTCTTCAGTGCAAATAAAAATAATAAATCATGCTTTGACAGCAAACAGTTTTAAGAAACAAGATATTAACAATGAGTTTATACAATGGAGGGTTAAATACTTGTCAAAGCTATCAAAATTTGGAAGCAATTCCATAGAAATGGGCCTTTCCATGATTTAGTTTATATCCTTAAAAATACAGCCCATTTTTTTTAAAAAAAATAAAAAATAAAATTCAGCAATAGGAAAAAATCCTGTCAGTTGCTTACTGTGTTCAGGTACTCTTTGGGTGAGAACCTGAAAGAAAGTTCTTGGTGAAAAAATGCCGCAAAGTATAATTTTGTGAGACTCCACATAATGTTATTGAGTTATATGTTTCCTTTATGGAAGTATCCCATTCTCTCAAAGGTATAAATTCAGCAAAAACTATCAATATCAGCAGGTTTTAAGCAGTTTTCAGAACATCCAAGACTAGGCATGTATCTTAGCTAATTATTGTATTTCTTCCAATTAAGCCTATTGGTGCAATCATTTCTTATGTACTTTAGCAAATCTCAAAGCTCACCAAATATCTCTGGTTACCGAATAGAACAATCGTGTTTCCAAAATGTAAGCCAACTAATTCAGTATCAGCAAATGCACTTGTATGCAGTTGGTTGCTCCTTCCTTCAAATTGCAAATTTAGGAATATTTCAGTGTGATTTATTTTAAGATGTATATTTGGGTCATCCAAATGCAGCAAACTGGG
Source organism: Liasis olivaceus (assembly GCA_030867105.1). NCBI lineage: Eukaryota > Metazoa > Chordata > Lepidosauria > Squamata > Pythonidae > Liasis > Liasis olivaceus. Next base: position 21,328,913 of record CM061353.1, on the reverse strand, counting down.
GGCTTACAGCTGAAAGTGCCCCCTTAAACCAAGTTAAACTAAATTATGGAGAATTTTTTGGCACTTAAAGGTGTTGATGGCCAGCATCCACATTATATGATAAGACAATCATGTCAAAGTTGTATGACTTGAGATAAATGATCAGGAGTCTAGGCTACATTTGCTGATACCAAACAAGCATAGTTTAATATGTAATTGCAAACAGCTCTATAGAGTCCACCTGAAAGACTGGAGTGACCTTCCCCCAACATGGTACAATCCAGATGTGAAGACTTCCAAATTCTCAGCAATGGTTATGTTGTCTAGGGGATTCTGCGCATTTAGGTCTACACATCTGGAGAATGTTCAAATTAGATTTAGGTAGTTCAATTTAGATAATAAGTTACAGACACTACATATAGTCTGAAATAAATTACTTAGTGATGGGGAACTGAAGCTGAGAATACATGGTGTACATTTTGTTCTTCTGGTTTTTTAAAAGTAAAATAGAAATGTGGTGTTCATTGGATCTGAGTCACTAGCACAGGTAAATCACAGTGGTGGAAATTTCAACAGTATTTCTAAAACTAAAAATTCAGAATATCCCAATATAGGCAGCAACATGGGTGAATTGTACTGCTTCCCCAATTAAGTGACTGTCTTTTTAAAATTGCAGAACTGTGCTGCAAAAATCTGAAATCTGACCATTTGATGGCTGAAAAAAGATCCTCCCACACACCCACACACTTGTTTGCAGTTCTTCAGGCTTTTAAGCCTTCGTCCAAGTCTGGCACAAACATGTCCTAGAAATGTCTCTCTTTTTTCCTATGTCCTTGTGATGTCTTGATCTGATTCCCACCCTTTACCTGAAGCCGTCTTAAGTTGTCCTTAGCTGTATCAGTGTTAAAATAGTTTCCTCCTTAGCTTGGCACACATTTCGCTATAGATTTCATTACACTTCACTGATCATTCTATCAGTGGCAGAGTCAGATGACCTGTAAGAATTGAGAGCAGTCCTGTACCTACTGGCCACTTTAGGCTGGTATGGCCACGTGCCCTCTCTTCCAATTCACGGGCACTGTCTTCCAGGGCCATTCTGCTCTGGGCAGTGGGAGAGTCCAATTCTTTCCAATTGGGTTGTCCCCCTGTACATGCCAAGCCTCTGAGCCAGTTCCCAGCTTGGATATATGGACTAGACAAGCCAGCAGCTGATTAGCACTGCAGTAGAAGGGGCTGTACAGTAAAGTGGAGGAGAGGTTTCTGGCAGTCTCTCAGCTGCTTCATGACACAACTCTGTGCCTGCCAGTTGTTGTTCACAGGGCTTTTCAGTACAGATTTACAATTGCAGAAGAGCATTATTGTAGAAGAGCAATATTCCAGGTGATAGATGGACTCTCCTGTACAGAAACAAAACCATACTGACACATGGCTAGGCCATCTCTCATAACCTACCCCCTCATCACCTCTAGTCCCATGCTACACTATGGAGAATGATTGGTGGAAGTTTTCCACCCGGCTGGTGATGGTTGATCAGAGGGGAGAGAAACAAAGCCAGGGGGAATCCACCAATCCCTGTCCTTAATGTCCACTGGACACTATAAATAAGGATCACATCATGCCTGAAGCAGGATAGAGAACCCAGCAAATTTTATGCCAGTTTAATTTTCTCCTGGTTAAATAGACAGCACTTTAGTTCAGCCATTGTAGCTCAGCCATTGTAGAGAGAAGGTGACCTTGTTGGAAATATGCAAGAACTATTACAGGGCCAAACAGCTGAAACATTTTTAAGTACAGAAACATAAGATAACATTCAGAAGCCACTCAGGCAGGTGGTACCCTGATTCACTGGAGTGTAAGAAGGGGGACGATAGACTTGTAAGGTTCTGTTATAGCCAGTCTCAATATAAGTAGTTTTAGCCTTCCACTAGAGTTGATTTCCTGGTCTGGTCTACTTAGTAAGGCTGGTAGCCATGGGAAGACTCCTTGTCCCATTTTCTTATATATGGGGATGGAATAGGACTTGAATTTCCAAGTGGTAGGAGTTTGATAGAGTGTTTGTATGTATATGTCTGTGTCTCTGTGTGTGTGTGTGTGTGTTCTCTAAGCCTGGTTTTTAGGCTGCAGACATTTCATTACTCTACTAGTGCATCATCAATATCACCAATCACACAAGTAGAAACCAATACAAAGATAAGACAGAACCACCACCTTATCAGTCAAGTTAATAATGTGCCAGAACAAGGCATGAATCACTTGCAAAATATTGTACACAGGATTGTCCCATCCAACTATGCACAAAATGAGTAAGATACACACATGCACACACCACCAAACAACAAAGCCCAGGTCTCTAAAACTCCTACACTGATTATACTACCTAGTTGGGTAAGGAACCTTCTGAAACCCCTGAGTTCAGAGAATGCCAACTATGCAACAGGAGGGAGATATAGCTATATAAAATATTTCTACATAGATACTCTACATACAGATGTTCCCCCTAACCTTCCATCCCTTTCAGTTTTCTCTGACACTGAGCAGTCAAATTCAGTGACATGGTCTGGTTATTATGTGCCACTTTGGTGACACAAGGCAGCTGTAAATAGAGCCAGACACACAGTTGAGCAGTATTTATAACCGCTACGCTGGATGGTGCAATCGCTGCTGCGGCTTGCCTGTCCCTTTGCTTTTCATTAAGCTGAGCCAATGACAAAGGGGCTGACCAGTCTGTAGAGAGCATCTGGACTCTCAGAGGGTGCCTTCATCTCTCTAAGACTCTGGGACAATGGATTGATATTGTCCTATTATCCTGTTGTAGGTAAAATGTTTCCTTTCCTGAAAACCTCTCATTTTATGACCAATGATATGTATCAGCTGATAGATAATGCATGACTGTGCCTTCAGAAAATGTGCATTTTGATGGCTGTTTGAAATTTATTACAGAAACAGTAAAATACATATAATGCTTTCAAAGTGTCTTTTTTTCTTTCAGCAAGAAATCAAATTGCAAGTCTTAAAGGTGAGTTAATCAGTGTTACTCAGCCGTGATTTTTAACTATTTATAATCAAGCGTTTTTAAAAACATAACTTTTACATCTATTTTAATATAATCTCCTACCCTTTGACATGAACCAAATTTTTTTTTTTTTTTTGGCATGTTGTATTTTCTTCCTAATAAAAAGCAAGATAATGTAAATTCAGCGCAAACAGAATTTGGAAATGAATTTACGCAAGTAGGCACATCACACTTTGGATTGTGACTTCAAATATGAAAGAGGTGAAAGATCGAATGGTAAAGATAAAAATTTCACAGCCCACTCTACCTCATATAAAATATTGTTGAGCAAAGAGAATCCATGCAATATGATCAGCAATCATGGGAGGAAGTAAAATAAAAGAATCAAATTATTAGGACAAAGCAAATATACTGATGAAAATATACTCAAATGCAGAGAGGACAGCAAACCTTAAACTGTCTCCAAGGTTAAAATACTCCTACTACCTAAAAAACAGTCACAGTAATGACAATCATTCTTGATCTGCACAATCTCAGCACTAAACATTTCACAAAAATAGGAAGACACAACATTGTCCAGTACATTGGGATGAAACTGGCTTTGTGTGGGTGCATTTATCTGCTATTCTAAATGTCTGGCTACTTTTTTGTGGTATGTTAGAAATTTCTGGGAGTCTTTATTCTTTGCCTTACCTTTGCTATTCCTGGCAATCTCTCTTCCCACAGGAAACATTCAGCATCATATTCCTGATGTCTGCCTGGAGGCAATGCCCAGAAAGTCTCTCTCACTTTCTCTACTCCAGCAACCACCACAACTTACAGCCATGATCACATTTACTAGGAAAAGGGGAAAGTGCCTGGTTGCCAAATTGCCAGCATGCTATTCTTTCACCATCAGAGCTAATGAAAGAGTTTTCAATACGAGGAATGGCGACTTGGTGGCTTCACGGCTAATTGGAACTGTAGGGGATTGACCAGGTATTTATTTTATTTCTTTTTCTCATGGAGATGATTGGCTCATAGAATTGTCCGCCCCTTCTTATTAAAAAAAAAAAAAAAACTACCTAAGATAAAAAACTCACCCACCTGATTAGATCCTCATCTGTTGATTTTCCTGGGTTATGGTTAGCTCTGCCCATTATCTAGATTGACAAGCCACTCATTTCCCTTTAACCCTTTCAGTGTCTGGATTTTCCCACACTCACTACAGCAATCCAAAAATAAAAAACTGCCTATCATGCTGATTGGAGAGAATCTAAGCAGCCACCAGATCACCAATTAATTTACCTTAATCAAAAAACAGTTTTCCATAGTCCTAGTACACTTTACTATCATATAATTTAAATATTTTAAAGTTGAATCTGCCTCTTGAGATTGAAGAAGTTGATCACTTTTACTCAACAAACCTGTCCTTTTAACTTTCTGTAAAGATAGATTATACTTAATGGAAATATTATGTTAAAATGAAGCATGCGAGAAATCTATAATGTCCTCTTTAAAAACTAAAATGGAAATAATGAACTGCCAAATATATCTGGGAATATATCTTTTATGCTTAAGGTGTTTAGAAGTTTTACAATAATCTCCCTCTTTACTTTCAGGAGATTCATTACTGTTTCAATCATTTCTGTTGCTAGTTTTTGAGGTTACATAAATTAACAGTAGGAGCTAGCCAGATTTTAAAACATATGCTATTACAAAAGTGGCAAAAGTAATTGGAAATATATTCCAGTTATTTAATTAAAAATCATAAACCCACTGAAAAGCTATCATATTTTTAATTTCATGAATTTTCCAAGCTGATATAATCATGCAAAGAAAATCATTTGTTCTACCCAAGGTGATCCTTTTACTAGCTCTAAGGAAAGGGAATATATTCCTTACTTACCAGTCCTTCTGAAAAATCACAATGGTATGACTTGAGGCTTTGACCAAAGGAAAGTAGATTAGTACAATAAACCCAAGTTGTGGAAATGCTAGCTGCAGGATCATATCAAGACTTTCTGATCAGGCCAGAAAATCCAAATTAAAACAGAAATTGGCTCACATTTTTGAGGGGGATGGCAAGGGGAGCAAGCATGGAGCTGGGATCTTCTGATTTTTTCCCCCTTGGCTTGTGAGAAAAGTTTAAGGCCTTTATTTATTTATTTTATAAACACATGCATGGCTATTTTAATGTTTACACTAGAGTCGTGGTTGTTCCTTGCCTCAAATGGTGAAAAACCATGCCACTGATTAGATAGATAGATAGATAGATAGATAGATAGATAGATAGATAGATAGATAGATAGATAGATAGATAGATAGATAGGTAGGTAGGTAGGTAGGTAGGTAGGTAGGTAGGTAGGTAGGTAGATAGATAGATAGATAGATAGATAGATAGATAGATAGATAGACAGATAGATAGATAGATAGATGACACACAGAGATATATTTATATTGTAATATAACAGATATAGATGTAGCTATAGATAGATACAGATACAGATACAGATATATCTATATCTATATATGTATATGTATTGTAATATAATATATATTACAATACATATATACATACATATATATATGTAATGCTACAAATTGGTCAAGTAATTAACACCCTGAAGTCAAGGTGCAGTTAATGTGATTTATTATTAACAGTACTGATTGCATTCAGCAGCAGCACTGAGAAGTTATAAAAAGCAAAGTTTATAGGCTTTTCCAATATATAAAAAGCTATCAATTGTTATATACATATATACACATACATACACACATGCCAAAGAGCCTTAGTGACATGGACAACACCACAAGATGACAAGAATCTTCTACAATATTTCCATTTCACTACACACCAAAGCCCTCCTTGTCCATTATAACTGAAAATCAGGGCCATGGTTCCCCACCAATTTGAAGCAAAGAACACAGATCGTCCATCTCTGTTTTAAATGCACTCAAAATATATAACCCCCAGCAAGTTTTTAATTGGGAACAGAAGCTAAGCTTTAACCAGCAAAGCTAAACACCTTCAGCTACTCTGGAAAGACCCTTCAGAAAATGAATCCAATCACCAAGAACAGTGTTCCTCAACCTTGGCAGCTTGAAGATGCGTGGACTTCAACTCCCAGAATTCCCCAGCCAGCTATAGCCACACATGCTTGAAGTTAGCTTGAAGTCCACACATCTTCAAGCTGCCAAGGTTGAGGAACTCTGACCAAGGGGACTCTGGAAACTGTTTTCCTGTGACATGCTTGCCTTGCTCTGTGTCTGATTAAAAATTATCCTTGTCTTGACATGATGAATGAATCCTTGGAGCACTGGACAATATGGGAGCACCAGTGATTCCTTTTCTTTTATAGTATCATTTTTTTTTTCATTTGATTGTTGCCTTAACTCCTTTAGAAAGAAAAGCTGCATGTGAATTTTCAGATCAGTTTAGAGAAGCAGTCCAAATTGCTGAGGGAGAAGAGCATTTAAAGAAAGTGACTGATGTTCCATACAATGACTCTAATCAATACCAGCACTGTCGCATTAACTTACTTAAATTTAAGGCAGATTTGGTTAACTTGGCATGGTTTATTTCATTTATGAAATTTGTAAACTGCTTTAACCTCAGGGATTCTATTACTGAACAACTCCCAGCGTTCCTCATCATTGCTAGGTGGAATAAGGAATTGAATTCATCAATGAGACACCCATTGGTTTCCTACTTCTGGTTTAAGCAGCCCCTTTTTTCCTTCATCCATATATTTTATTGACGTTCGAAGGGGGATAGAAGGATCTCTTGTCTTTATGAGAGCTCACTATACCAGCACTGGTGACTTTAAAAATAACAATAAGCTCCCCATCAATTTTAAAACCGAGGCACTGTTCTTTCCCCGTTAAGGGGAGTGATTTATTGCCCCATGGTGAATTATATATTGCCTTCCTGAATATGAAGAATGAAAAGGTAAGAAACAAATCCAACTGACTGACCTCAAATTGACAAGAGAACACCCCATGTAGTTTGCAGCATGCATTTGGAAATTGCTTTTCATGGTGAGCTTTTGAGCCAAGTCCCATAAATTTTGGACAACAAAAGCTTTGAGTTGCACTTTGACCCTTGACTCTCAAGCAGGTTCTATAATGAGGGGACAGAGGCCAATGTCTCCATGGAAAGCTGAATTATATATCTTATGGTGAGTTTGCATGGACAAATTTGAAGCTACAAAGGAACTACATATATACTTTCTGCTTAGGTAAGTATGAGGACAAAACGCAAGAAATAGGACACTAGAAACAGAAAAGACACAAATAGTTTTATATTAATATAAAAGCAGGGCAGACCTAAATTTAGGACTAAGATTTAAAGTTTTGCTGTAGCTTGTAGGTTGACCAACTTAGCATTATTATGTGGGCAGTGTCTGAACAGAAAATATACACAGAGACTCTGTGTATATGTGTATATTGTATCTTTGTTCATCCACGGTGGGGAAATAATCAGGCTAAAGAAAAATAATATACATATGAAACAAAAAGCAATCCAATGACATGTTACAATTTTGAACAAAATAGTTGATTAAAATACTTTCCTTCCAAGCTGAAGAACAATTAGAATCACAGAGAACTTGATTCTCACTCAGTAATAAAAAATAATAAAACTGGATTCCAATACTAAGTTGGGAGGTGTGACTCATCTTTGTATCTGCCAGCAACAAAGGCATTAATTAGAAAATTGTTTGGAATCTCAGTGTGACTGCCATTCCACTAGCCCTGGGGCATAAATGCATGCATCTGAAATGGCAGACCATCCAGTTAAATCTGCCAGCAATTGCTGCTGCTGCTGATGCTCACACTGCAATCTGTAAAACTCAGCATTCAGAAGATCATTCAGTACGGTATGGTAGCTGGCAAGGAATCAGGCGCTCCTCGTTCCGGTCTGCCTTTCCACCTTACAGTTGAAGCATGGAGGAATACACACATCAGAAAGTTTTACCATGCCTTTCTTCAGGCAGATGATGCTTTCTAATATGGTAGCCTCATACGAGCTGGCAGTATTATCAAAATGGAAGTGCTGGGTCACTTTAGCAATTGAAGCTAGAATGCTTCCGCTCCATATCGAGATGTTTTTGTTGTAGTAGTTTTACATGCAAGCCTTGTATTGTGGATGCTATGAGGCCCATCAGCATATTAACAACCCAAAAAATATTTTATTGAGCAAAGGGGTGTCAGGATATGAGCCAAAATTTCTGCTTTATCTGGGCCAGGGACAGTTCCTGGTGCCCCCATGCACACAACAGATGCCCTCTTTTCCATGCATTGGGAACTGGTCAGCATTTTAATGACACACAGTAGCCTAGAATGAGTATCCTGTGTCATAAACATGCCTACCTAATGCACTTCATACCACTGCCAGAGAGGGAAAGAGAAAACTCTTTCTTGCAGGAAATCACCAAGAATCACAACTTTGTGTCCATCAAAGGCTATCATACTTATCAGATAATAAGCCTGGGGTCAGTTCTGCATTTATCTCTCTTTTCTGCCTTCCTGGTGTTCATCACAGCCAGTGGAGGATGGATTGAATAAAAAGAGATCACCATGCCAATGCTAGGTCCAATTATTATTATTTTTTTTAACTATCAGTATCATAACTTTAGATTCCTAGATGATAATTTCTAGTTTGCATAGCATCAAATTAGTTTTCATAAGGATGGATGGATGGATGGATGGATGGATGGATGGATGGATAATCCCCACCCCTTTTTAACATGTGTCAGATGGGGGGGGGGGAGATGCCTTAAAAAAAACCTGTATAATGTCAAAAAGGTAGAAAAGTTAATGGATTAATAATAAACATTACACAGATTATGTCATTTTATTAAGCAAATAACCAGCAAGGTTTATACATTTTTCTCAATCAAGTATATCAGCTGAGTTATTCTTGTGGGCTAAATATAAATCAGAAGAAAGCAAAATAATGACTACCAGTAAAAATAGCATTCTTGAACCAAAAAGTGTATCAGCAGCAAAAAGTATAAAACCTGGGCTGTTATTTGAATGAGAGATGAGATCATAGCTTAGAAATAAAGAGCAGGATTGAATAGGTGAGAGTAGCTTTTCAGAAAAGAAAACTTCTTTGCTGTCAGGACTTAAGACTGGAGCTTTAATAGCAAATTATATACTGTTATGTCTTGCCAATTATATGCTGTTATGTATTGAGGAGAAGCTTGGATAATGACCCAAATGACCATCAGAAGAATAGAAGTCTTTGAAATGTGAATTTCATAACATTATGGGTTGAACAAATATGAAATGAAAAAGTTCTCCAAGGTATGGACAAAAATAGAGAAATAGTGAAGAGGAAATTGGCATATTTAGGACATATGATAGGCTACAAGAAATAACAACTACTTCAATTAATTAAACAAGGAAAGATTTAAGGGAAGTGCAGCACTGGAAGATACATATCCTGGCTGAAAAATCTATATGCATGGTTTGGCAAAAATACAATGTCCCTGTTTTGGATAGTAATATCAAAAGAACAAATAGCATTGCAGTTTGTCAACTTCTGGAAGAGAAAGCAGTAAAAGAACTGTAACATTTTGTTCAAGATTCCCTGGCTTTCTGATGATGTAACCTGATTTTTTTTTTTTTCTTAAAGGAGAGAGACTAGGTTATTTTTAGCTTTGCTGAGCGTTCATTTTTGTTATTTATTTCCACCCACCACTGACACCACCACACCCTCTTCTTCCTTCTATCCTAAACTCCAATCATTTCTCCTATATCCTCACAATTATCTGTGAGACTTAAACAGGGAAGGCAAAGAGGTTCCTAGGAACCTCTGTCTTCCCTCTGAATACCCACTCCTATGCCCCCACTCCTATGCCCCACACATATGGACACAACTAAGAAAAGCAATCCCCTTCATGGATCACTGCCTTGTCGTGGCGAAGGGGCTTGTGTAACTCAGTGAAGCCATGAGCTATACCATGCAGGGCCACCCAAGACGGAGAGGTCATGACAGAGAGTTCTGACAAAATGTGGTCCACTGGAGAAGGAAATGGCAACCCACTCCAGTATCCTTGCCAAGAAAACCCCATGGACAATGTTAAAAGGCTAAAAGATATGACGCCGGAAGATGAGCCCCTCAGGTCGGAAGGTGTCCAATATGCTACTGGGGAAGAGCGGAGGGCAATTCCAAGTAGCTCCAGAAAGAGTGAAGCGGCTGGGCCAAAGTGAAAGGACGTTCAGCTGTGGATGTATCTGGAAGCAAAAAGAAGGTCCGATGCTGTAAAGAACAATATTGTATAGGTACGTGGAATGTAAGATCCATGAACCAAGGCAAGCTGGATGTGGTCAAACATGAGATGACAAGATTGAACGTCGACATCTTGGGAATCAGCGAATTGAAATGGACGGGAATGGGTGAATTTAATTCAGGTGACCATTATATCTACTACTGTGGGCAAGAAACCCTTAAGAAATGGAGCTGCACTCATAGTCAATAAGAGAGTGGGAAAGGCAGTAATGGGGTACAACCTCAAAAATGACAGAATGATCTCAGTGCGTATCCAAGGAAAACCATTCAACATCACGGTAATCCAAGTCTATGCCCCAACCACTGATGCCGAAGAAGCTGAAGTTGACCGGTTCTATGAAGACCTACAACACCTTCTAGAACTAGCACCAAAAAAAGATGTCCTTTTCATCATAGGGGATTGGAATGCTAAAGTAGGAAGTCAAGGAGTAATCGGAATAACAGGCAAGTTTGGCCTTGGAGTACAAAATGAAGCAGGGCAAAGGCTAATAGAGTTCTGTCAAGAGAACAAGCTAGTCATAGCAAACACTTTTCCAACAACACAAGAGACGACTCTACACATGGACATCACCAGATGGTCAATACCGAAACCAGATTGATTACATACTTTGCGGCCAAAGATGGAGAAGCTCTATACAGACAGAAAAAACAAGACCAGGAGCTGACTGTAGCTCAGATCATGAGCTTCTTACTGCAAAATTTAGGCTTAAATTGAAGAATGTAGGGAAAACCACTAGACCACTCAGGTATGACTTAGATCATATTCCATGTGAGTACACAGTGAAGGTGATGAATAGATTTAGAGGATTAGATTTGGTAGACAGAGTGCCTGAAGAACTATGGACAGAGGTCTGTAACATTGTACAAGAGGCAGCAACTAAAACCATCCCAAAGAAAAAGAAATGCAAGAAAGCAAAATGGCTGTCTGATGAGGCTTTACAAATAGCTGTGGAAAGAAGGAATGCGAAAAGCAAGGGTGAAAGGGAAAGATATAAGCAACTGAATGCAGATTTCCAGAGAATAGCAAGGAGAGATAAGAAGGCCTTCTTAAATGAACAATGCAAAGAAATTGAAGAGAACAATAGAATGGGGAAGACTAGAGATCTCTTCAAGAAAATTGGAGATATCAAAGGAACGTTTAGTGCAAAGATGGACATGATAAAGGACAAAAAAGGCAGGGACCTAACAGAAGCAGAAGAGATTAAGAAGAGGTGGCAAGAATACACAGAAGAACTATACAAGAAAGATCTTAATGTCCCTGATGTCCATGCTGGTGTGGTCACTGACCCTGAGCCAGACATCCTAGAGAGTGAAGTCAAGTGGGCCTTAGGAAGCATTGCTAACAACAAAGCTAGTGGAGATGACAGTATTCCAGCTGAGTTATTTAAAATACTAAAAGACGATGCTGTTAAAGTGCTGCACTCAATATGCCAGCAAGTTTGGAAAACACAACAGTGGCCACGGGATTGGAAAAGGTCAGTTTACGTTCCAATTCCAAAGAAGGGCAATGCCAAAGAATGCTCAAACTATCGCACAATTGCACTCATTTCACATGCTAGCAAGGTTATGCTCAAAATCCTACAAGCTAGGCTTCGGCAGTACGTGAACCGAGAACTACCGGATGTACAAGCTGGGTTTCGAAGAGGCAGAGGAACTAGAGATCAAATTGCCAACATTGGCTGGATCATGGAGAAAGCACGAGAGTTCCAGAAAAACATCTACTTCTGCTTCATTGACTATGCAAAAGCCTTTGATTGTGTGGATCACAACAAACTGTGGCAAATTCTTAAAGAGATGGGGATACCAGACCACCTTACTTGTCTCCTGAGAAATCTGTATGCGGGCCAAGAAGCAACAGTTAGAACCGGTCATGGAACAACCGATTTGTTCAAAATAGGGAAAGGAGTACGACAAGGCTGTATACTGTCACCCTGCTTATTTAACCTATATGCAGAGTACATCATGAGAAATGCCAGGCTGGAAGAATCACAAGCCGGAATTAAGATTGCAGGGAGAAACATCAATAACCTCAGATATGCAGACGATACCACCCTAATGGCAGAAAGTGAAGAAGAACTAAAGAGCCTCTTGATGAGGGTGAAAGAGGAGAGTGCGAAAGCTGGCTTGAAACTCAACATTAAAAAAACTAAGATCATGGCATCTGGACCCATCAATCCCTGGCAAATAGAAGGGGTAGAAATGGAAGCAGTAACAGACTTCATTTATTTGGGCTCCAAGACAGAGACCGCAGCCCTGAAATTAAAAGACGCTTGCTCCTTGGGAGGAAAGCTATGGCAAACCTAGATAGCATATTAAAAAGCAGAGACGTCACCTTGCCGGCAAAGATCCGCATAGTCAAAGCTATGGTTTTTCCAGTAGTAATGTATGGCTGTGAGAGCTGGACCATAAAGAAGGCTGAACGCCGAAGAATTGATGCCTTTGAACTGTGGTGCTGGAGAAGACTCTTAAGAGTCCCCTGGACTGCTAGGAGGTCAAACCAGTCAATCTTAAAGGAAATCAACCCTGATTGCTCATTGGAAGGATTGATAATGAAGCTCAAGCTCAGATACTTTGGTCACCTAATGCGAAGAGAGGACTCTTTGGAAAAGACCCTGATGCTGGGAAAGATGGAAGGCAAAAGGAGAAGAGGACGGCAGAGGATGAGATGGCTAGATAGCATCACTGAAGCAATGAGCATGAAATTGAGCAAACTCAGGGAGGCAGTGAAAGATAGGAAGGCCTGGCGCAATATGGTTCATGGGGTCACGAAGAGTCGGACACGACTTAACGACTGAACAACAACAAGAAAAGCAATGGACCTTCTGTGGATCAAAGAATGTCCTCAGTATTTCACAATAAGTATTTGCCAATCCAACCAGAATATTAATGCCAACACCTCTTCTATCAGAGTCAAACATTCCTCAGTCTGATAAACCTAATATTTACAGCAATTACCATACGCAAATCTCTATTAACTCAATTAACATGAAATGCCTTCAGCAAGAAAAGTCTCATTTCTCCCCATCCATTCATTTCTAAAAGATCACTGAAGCTTTTCATTAATACATCCTTCATGCTGAAACCAAGTGGTTTATTGAAAGAAGAAGAACAAAAACTAGGTTTCTGTTTGTTTTTGACTGTTGTATCTCTCATTTTACAACATGCACTGTAAGTCACTTAAAGCAGCAAATCACTCTAATTGCCTCTGCTGCCATTGAAGGGCACTTTCCCCCTTCTCTTCAAAGCTGACTCCAGTATTTTTTGATAGCGCACTGCAGAAGATTTTATTGACCAATGAAGAAACATCATGAAATAAATTTACATCTTCCCAATATTGATTTAAGTCAAGTCAGGTAATCATATAAAAGAAAATATTGTACAATTTGCCAGAGAACAGAAATGCCAAACTAAAAATAAGTGTTTCTCAGGGAAACCATCTTTGGTCAAATTAACAAGTCAAATTCAAAGAACCAAGCGTAGGTAGGTAGGTAGGTAGGTAGGTAGGTAGGTAGGTAGGTAGGTAGATAGATAGATAGATAGATAGATAGATAGATAGATAGATAGATAGATAGATATAATTTCATTAAACATTTTTTTAAAGGAAGTTAAAAATTAATGCAAACTAATATAAAGAAGGAGAAGGAGAAAGAGAAAGAGAAAGCTAAAAGTGCAAGAAAAGAAAAAAAGTAAAAGAAAAATAGAAAAGAAAGAAAAAAATACAAAGAAGTAGCTTCTGATCTTCTCTACAGCAGTTATAAGTATATAAATTTACCTCTTACTCTACAGTTATAACTCTCTTCTTTCTATAATCTATCCTGTCTAATCATCAAACCCCTAAATCATAAGTTCATTTTTTTCTGTTTTACGCAAAAAGTCCATAAAGAGTTTCCAGTCAGCAATAAACATATTGTTTGATATTGTCTTTTCTCTGATCAAAGAAGTCAATTTGACCATCTCAGCAAGTTCCATCATCTTCACCAACCATTCATCCATTGTGGGTAATGCCAAAGCTTTCCATCTTTGTGCATACAGTAATCTCACTGTGGTTATCATATACAGAAACAAAGTTTGATGACTTTTGTCCAACTGTTTGTTCATCAATCCCAAAAGAAAAACCTCTGGTCTCAATTGTATACTAATCATTAAAGTCCTCTGGATCAGTGTGGGTATTTGAATCCAAAATGTTCTAGTATTTTACATGTCCACCAAGCATGATAAAGTGTCCTTTCTTGTTGTTCACATTTCCAGCATATATTTGAAGTGCCTTTATACCTTCTAGACAATTTCTCTGGTGACATATATCAACAGTACATCATTTTATAAAAATTCTCCTTAAGAGTATAACATAATGTAAATTTCAATCCTTTCAACCACATATTTCCCCATTGTTCCATCTGTATATTATAACCAAATGTTTTCACCCACTTTATCATGCATTCTTTCACTTGTTATTCTTCTGTTTCAAATTTCAATAAAAGTTTATACATTTTAACAATTACATGTTTATCATTTGTACACAATTTTATTTCAAACTCAGTCTTACAATGTTCAAAACTATAAACTCTTTTGTCTACTTTAAATCTTTCTAATAACTGTAAATAAAAAACCATTGACAATTATATCCCTCTGCCACCAGTTCATCTCTTGATTTTTTTTTACATTCCCCTTGACAAAATTGTAGTATCTCATAATAAGTGAGGCATTTCTGTTTGCCTATTATTTCTCATCTATAAAAGAGAGAGAGAGTCACAAAGGTGCTTTCGGGCACACCATGGATTTGTATCTATTCCATATTCTCAGAATGGCACATTTAACATAATGGTTTTTAAAATCCACATTAACCTTGACTTTATCTTGCCACAAATATCCATGCCACCCAAATCTCACATTGTGTCCTTCTAACTCGAAGAGCCTTCTGTTTCTCAGCAACACCCACTCTTTCATCCGAATCAAACAGCAAGCTGCAAAATATAATTTCAAATCAGGTAAACCCAACCCTCCTCTTTCCTTTGCATTTTGTAACATATTTAACTCATGGTTTTTTCCCCTGACACACAAATTTAGTTATATCCTGCTGCCACTGTTTAAATGGTGCATCAGTTGTCAAAACAGGCATTGTCTGAAACAAAAACATCATTCTAGGCAAGATATTCATTTTTATCACAGACATAACTTTTTAAATTTAATTCCATGTCTTAACATAGTTATATTGAAATAGCATACAATTCATATTTATCATAGTGATACCTAGATATTTTACTTTTTTCTCAATCTTAAAACCTATTTTCTTCATCAATTCTGTTTGATCTTCTATTTTCATATTTTTGTTAACATCTTCATCTTCTGTTTATTAATCTTGAAACTTGCTAATGCACCAAATTCTTTTAATTTGCCCACTAATGTTTCAATTCCCTCTTAATCTTCCAAAACCAACACCAAGTCATCTGCAAAAGCCCTTAATTTATAAGTTCCTTTTTTAAATCTGTACTCCCAAAATTCTCTCATCTTGTCTTATATAGTATTTCAATTCAGTATTTCAAGAACCAAAATAAACAAGAGAGGAGACAGTGGGTATCC
Organism: Liasis olivaceus; assembly: GCA_030867105.1. NCBI lineage: Eukaryota > Metazoa > Chordata > Lepidosauria > Squamata > Pythonidae > Liasis > Liasis olivaceus. Next base: position 21,313,065 of record CM061353.1, on the reverse strand, counting down.
CTGTCTTGTTCCTTTTTGTATCTCACGGGGTTTTGTTAGATCTCCATTAACAATTATTTGTGCTTTCTGTGAAGTATAAATCAATCTTACCTATTTTAGGAAGTTCTCTCCAAAATTCATATCTTCCAAAACCTTAAACAAGAAAATCCAGTTCAAATTGTCAAAGGCCTTCTCTGCATCTAAGAAGATCAATGCAGCTTGTTTTTCATTATGTTATTCCAAATATTCCAAAATGTCCAACACATTTCTAACATTGTCCTTTAACTGTCTTTTAGGTAAAAACCTACGTCAATCCTCACAAATAGATTCTTGCAAAATTATGTTCAGTCTATCAGCTAGGATGGTTGTGAACAGCTTGTAGTCATTATTCAATAATGATATCAGCCTATAGCTTCTTGTTAAAGTCAGATCTTGTCCCTTTTTAGGGATTAGTACTATATTGACCCCTTTCCAACTCTCTGGCATTTTACCTCCCTGTACGATAGAGTTCATCATGTTTTGTAAAGGTTATAAAAGTTCGTCCTCAAAACATTTATAATATGGGATGCAGTGGCGCAGGGCTTAATGACACTGGAGTTTGCTGGTCAGAAATGGTCGGCACTCCAGTGGTTCGGGCCTGGCTCCACAGGAAGGGGTGAGCTCCTGTCACTCATCCCAGCTCCTGCCCATCCAGCAGTTCAAAAGCAATTCCATTTGCGATTAGATAAATGGAGACTCCCATCTCGGTGGGAGGAACCGGTGGTGCTGCACAGGGAGCAACGTACTGGGGCTGGACCAGACTCAGAAAACAACCATCACAAGCAATGATCAATGCAAGCAGCGAGGAAAGATCTACAGAGGAGGAAAAAGCCCAGATGTGCTGTAACTCCCTAGCGACCACTGCTGGTCACATAGTGTAATATATCACTGTAGTTACTGTTAAGAATTGTTAGTCACTGTTAAGAATTGTATTAGAATTTGTATACTGTGTGAGCCACCCAGAGTTCCCCATTGGGGGAGATGGGCGGAGAATAAATCAGAAGAAGAAGAAGAAGAAGAAGAAGAAGAAGAAGAAGAAGAAGAAGAAGAAGAAGAAGAAGAAGAAGAAGCAGCAGCAGCAGCAGCAGCAGCAGCAGCAGCAGCAGCAGCAGCAGCTGATAATCCATCTGGTCCAGGCATCTGGTTTAATCTTTTTCATAGCTTCAGAAACTTTCCTTGTTGTTATAGGTCCATTCATAATCTGTCTCTGTTCCTCTGTAATAGATCCAAGCTTGTAAACCTTTGATAAGAGAAGCTCTCTTTTTTTCTTTCCTTTTCTCTTTTAATATCTGAAAGTCTTTATGGATGCACGTCCCGGATGGTAATGTATAACAAGATGTAATAAGCAAGGTTCCATTTAGTCATCAGTCCAAATTACCAGCGAAAAACAAATGTTGACCTCCCTTCATTTTATTTATGTTTCAGGGCTAGTGGCTGAGGTTGGTTTCTTTGATCACTTGGTCCACTACTAGCCCACTGACCCAACATTCATTGATGTTCCCCCCCACCTTTTTTTTTTTTTTTTGCTATGGTTTCCAACATACTTTCCACCTTCTGCAAGTGAATGGGCAAGTAAATAGTAATGGGAAGATGAAAACAGATGTAGCTGTGTGCTTCTTTCCTGGATTGAGGCCAGATGGAGAAATGTGGCAAGTAAACTACAACAGTAAGGAAGAGGAGGAGGAGGAGGTCCACTGTGCAAAGGAACAGCTGTCCTGGTACAACACTGCTGATCTTACAGATATCCAAGGTACAATGGCCATCAACATGCCTTGTATCATCTTTCCAGGTTTGACAACGATTCTGCTTTGCAGAGGATTCTGGACCACAGGAAGGTTATGTACACAGCTGTCCACAGAGGGATAAGGGGGGAAGTGATTTCATGTGCATTATTACATCATTGTACAAATGATTCAGATTGTATAATTATCAAAGGTCTGATTTCATTTTTGGCAATGCCTGCCTGGCCAAACTAGTGGTCTTAAAAGGCATATATGTGGTTCACAAAGGAAAGCTGTAGGAGCTTTATTATAGACAAAACACCCAGAACACAAAAATACAAAATATCAAATATAAACCGCGTCTCCAACCCATCTGGGAGGTTCTAGGTTGTAGAAGACTGCTCTGGGTTCAAGTTTGACTTGGCTACTAGTGTTCACTAACCTTCAGGCCTTGCAACCTCTTGCAAATTCTTAAGATGTTTCACCATAGCCCACGATAATGTCAGATAAATGGTTTAAGTAATTACGGTTGTTTACTGGCTCAGAATATCAATTACATTCAACATATAAGACAGAAGACTGCCTTTCTGTTCCTCTTTCTGCTAGATTGTACAGAATACACAGGGAAGATCTTCCACTGAACTTTCTGTCACTCATGTAAATGAAGGCACAAAAGGCAAACAGCTAATCATTTTCAAAGCCTTGTAATTGCTTTCTGATGAAAGCTGATGCTGGTGTAATAGTTCTCCAAAAACAGATGACATTTTTTTCAACTGTCTTTTATACAGACTTGATGCACAGAGAAAAGAGCACTGCTTTTCCCATACAAGCACTAAACGTGAAATTTGTATGTGCACAGAGTCCTATGTATCACATAAATACAACTTAAACCACATATTAAAAGATAAATCCTACCTTAGCCTCGCCCCAAAGGGCAGCAGGAATGCAAGGCTTCAGAGCTAATGGACTACAGCCACTTCAGCAAAAAGAGTATCTAGGGAAACATCTCATAAGTTTTTGAAATTCTTCAAAACTAAGATATCTCACAGTAGATATATTGGGCACAGACCAAGGAGGTCAGCAGACTATACTTTCAAATATAGAGTCTTGGAGTCCATAGTCCTCATCTGCTTTCACCTATGAGTAAAAATACTGCTAAAGTTCATTTGTTAAATCTAGGCATAGCATATCTAAGCTACAAAGATCTGGACAATCATTAGATAGAAGCAGAGATAGGATAGACAGTAACTTTAACCTAATCTAGTGATCATCCTAATTTTGCAGATGACATGCTTACTTAAATCTCTTTGGATCTGGTGCCCTGCTCAGAAACATACATGTGGATGGTTGGAAAAGAAATCTCCACTTCCCATCCCACAACCTTCTCGTGTTTGATTCTATCAGAACAGCAGTCATCATCAAGTGATGATACCTGGAAGGTTAGGTAGGATGAATAAGAGAATTAGAGGGTCAAAAGATAGAGACAATCCCTCCCCTAGGAGTAGACAGTCTCAGAGATGACCTTGGTGAAACAATGCAGAGACAGTTGTAATCACATGTCAACAGACATGCTTTAAGGCAGGGTTCCTCAACCTTAGGAACTTTAAGATGGGTGGACTTCAACTCCCAGAATGCTTTAAGACAGGATTCCTCAACCTCAGGAACTTTAAGATGGGTGGACTTCAACTCCCAGAATGCTTTAAGACAGGATTCCTCAACCTCAGGAACTTTAAGATGGGTGGACTTCAACTCCCCAGAATTCTGGGAGTTGAAGTCCACCCATCTTAAAGTTCCTGAGGCTGAGGAACCTTGCTGAGTTTGACGAACCATCGTAAAGTTGCTGAGGTTGAGGAACCTTGCTTTAAGGCCAGGAAATAAAGAAAAACATTAGGAAGAAATTCAGACTTGAGTTCTCCCAAGCTCCCAGAGTATAAAAGGAAGGGAAAACACAGTCAGGCTTCTGAGATTCTGATTCTATAACCTATATCAATAAATATAGTTCCAATCCAACCTGTGGAGCCAATTTCCTAATCTGGCCTGCCTCAAAGGGCTGACATCAGAACTGAGCTGAAAGTTGTCCAGGGAGAATCTTCAGCTGACATTTGGAACAGTTTGAAGTGAGTTAGATTGGCATACATTATTTTATAGGAAAGGTATTGTGCTCATTACATAATATAGTTCTTAAGAGGATTCAGGGGAAGGGAATACCTTGGATGGGGTAGCACTTCCCTATTCAAGAGTGATGCACAATGTGGGAGTTCTGGACTCACAACTCCTGCTCCATTAGCAGGTGGCAGCTACGACCAGGAAGACCTTTGCACAGCTTCATCTGGTGCACCAGTTGCACCTTCTCCTAGATTGGGAGGCCCTTCAGACAGTCATTCTTGCCCTGGTCACCTCACAGTTTGACTACTGCAACACACTTTGCATGAAGCTGCCTTTGAAGACCACCTGGAGGTTTCAGCTGGGACAGAATGTAGCAGGACAGGCAATGACGGGCGTGGATTGGTAGGCCCATGCGCCACATCAGCTCCACAAGCTGCACTGCTTACCAGTTTGCTTCCAGGTGTTATTCAAGGTGCTGCTCATTACCTATAAATATAGTGGCCCTACATCCTTTATTATAAAGGACGGTCCTTTATTTCCAAAAGCTTCCCTTTAGATTTACTTATTTTTTCAAAAACTCACTTTTGTCCTTTATTTTAACCATTTAGTTTTTACTGTACAAATGGTACCACTTAATGCACAGTCTTGCACATTCATGTGAAAAATATGGAAATTGAATTGCCTTTTTAAAATATATTTACATATACTGTTTGATTTTAAATATTTTTATTAGGATATGCATTTTTGTAAGTTTTTCTTGATTTTGCTCTTAAATTTTCCTTTGTAAAGCAAAATTATACACATAAACAAATGTTTATCCTTATGAATCTTTTTTTAGATTTGCCCCTTGTTCAGGTATGTCCTTTATTTTTTCCAAGAAAATATGGTCACTGTACCTATAAAGCTCTACATAGCGTAGGGTTTGGTTACTTGAAGGACTGCCTATAATATCTGCCTGGCCAATCCAATCCAGCAAATTGGTGCTCTCTGGGTTCCTTTGATTAAACAATGCCATCTATTGGGACCCTGGAAGCATACCTTCTCTGACCCAGTGCCTGCCCTACGGAATGAGGTTCCCTCCAAGATCTGGATGGCCCACACCCTGCTGGTATTTCAGAGAGTCTTGAAGACCTGGGTCTTTGCTCAGCCCTTTGGCAAAACCGATTGAAGCCCCCTTCTATGTAATGTGAGTTGTAAAGTTTTCAGTTTCTTCCATTTTTGCCAACTTCCGTTCTTTGCTTTTATCATTGTATTATTTTATTGTTCTTGATGTTTTTATCTATCAACTCCCCAGAGTCACTGGGAGTTGGGTGGTGTAAAAATTTAATAAATAAACCAACCAACAAATAAATAGTGGTTTCCAGAGAACATTTGCTAAGAATCTGGACTATGTTTGGGGCAAAGGATGAAACTCATCAACTCTAAAGCACAGGGTCATGTTTTTTTCCCCCAATACAGAGAAAATGAAATCACAATATGATGTATTTATAGCTTCAGGAGAAGGGTTGCTTTAAATGGAAAGTGTGTGGCCTGGATGGCTGAGTTGCTGTTTGATTGATTGATGGAATATTTTTCTATACAGTGCCTCCTATCCTGACACACCCCATTGACCCAAAGTCACTATCTGTAAATGGGCAACAGACCTTGGGTCCAGCCATTCAGTAGAGTACGAAGACTCATCCCACTCCGTGCTGTTTTTCATCCTTTTCCTCCTCCGCAGAAGGACAGTAAAGTTCATTCAGTTTTGACTCTTCAAAATACAGTATGTTTGGATTCTTTTTATTTTACCCAATATTCCTCTACCATATATATGCTGCTTTTTTTTATTTTTAGGGCAGTGAACATCTGAGATTTGCAAAAAGAGCTAGGTTGGAGAAGAGCAAAGAGTTTAGTATGCCATCACTCTCAAAGGTTTGGCTGCTTCCTCTCAATTTCTTCAATTTACCTACACTGTGGTGCTGCTGAACTGAATACAAAAGGGGTAGGGAAAAGTTAACGAGCAGGAATTACATATTTGCCACCTGCTTAAAGTTGTCTAGCAGCACCTTCTGGGTCATTTACCCCTCCATACCCACTTGTGATGTGGAGTTCTCACACATTACCAAAGTTTCATGGCCTGACTGTTACACAGAATCCATTCGAGCAGCAAGTGAAGGAGCCAAAGGAACCAGAGCAGTGTCATATCCTCCAATGTTTCCTAAATGAAACTTGATGCATTTCAAGCAAAAATGCAACATGGAATGGAGATTCAGAAGGCACTGCTTAGATGTTCTAAAAACATTTAGCTTTGTTCTGATTCTATTCCTATAGCATTATCTAAATAAGAATGATTGAAAAGTCTATTTTGGAAAAGAAGATTCCCAGAACAGAGGAAAAGGAAACATGGAATAACTTTGGGGGGGGGGGGTTCACAAAGGAATTGTACTTCTTTTATCATTCAGGGCTTACCGTTTGATCTGCACACAATGATCACACAATTGCCAGAATCTCTTCTTAATTTTCTGAAAGTTTTCTTTACTTGCAAAACAAGCTTTTATTGGTCTACTTCTAATCTCACAATGCTTTAGAATGTTGTTCAGCTTCCTTTTGATGGTGTTGATGCAGTTATCTGATTGCTGCAAAGTGTTGCTTTCTTATCACACATCTCTCCATCAGTTGTCACTAGCTGCCCAACCTTTCTAGTCTGCAAAATTCCATGTGAACATTTCACACATGATGCCTTTCCTTAAAATTTAGTGATAGTGTGGGAAGCTCCTACAGCTGCAAGCCACAGAAGACATCACTATATAATGAAAACCAGGATGTTCACATAAATTTCTTACTCATTATATAATTGATAAATACAAAAATCCCACCCATGGAAATTGTTATTTTTCTTCTGTTTTAAAATAATAAAAATTCTACTCCAGCAAATTAAATAAAAATAGGTGACAGCGATTTATTTGTTTATTTGTCAAATTTATATGGCCAGCTGGGTGGCATGCAACAAAACCAAGAATGAAAACAATTTGTAAACCCTTAAAACAATAAACATAGATAAAACAAGACCATGAGAGGGAAGATGCTTACATACAGTATAACCAACCTGCAGGCTCCCTATTACCAGGGGATCCTGAGGCTTACTGGGGGGAAAAATGTTTTGAGAGCTTTATGGAAGGCCATAAGGATTGGAGCTAACCTCATCTCAGGAGGGTTGATGTTCCGGAGGGTTGATGTTCCAGAGGTTGAGTGTCACGGCAGAAAAGGCTGGCCTCCTAGGTCCCATCAGGTGGAACTCTTTCATGGATGGGACCCACAGCATGCCTCTCCTGGTGGGCCTGATGGGACACATAGAAGTAAGAGGGAAGAGGCGGTCCCTGGCCCCATGCCATATAGTGCTTTAAAGGTCAAAACCAGCACCTTGAATTGGACCTGGAAGCAAACTGGCAACAAATGAAGCTCATGGAGGGACACACATAACTGTCTGTGCCACCACATTTTGCACCAGCTGAAGCTTCCGGATCCACTTCAAGGGCAGCCCCATGTAGAACACATTACAGTAGTCCATTCAAGAGGTGACCAGGGTATGAGTGACTGTGAGCAGAGCCTCACGATCCAGGAATGGGTGCAACTGGCACACAACATGAAGTTGTGCCAAAGCCCTCCTTTGATTTGAGTTTGACTTGAGCTGATTTGATTTGCTGTGATACAGATTAGGACTCCATGCTATTAGCAGAATGAGAAAAGTGTAACCATCTCACTGAAAGCAAAGATGGTGAAATGTAAGTGTCTCTGTAGGTATGTGCACCTGCTTTTAAGAAATGGGAAAAAGATGGGGTTAACTCAGTTTAAATCACAAAAAGCTGCCAGAAATATGGGGATTTATGCTACATTGTTCTGAAGGTAACCTCATTTAGTAACTGCTGGAAAGTGTTAATTCTTCTATGCATGGTCAAAGGGGATAAAATGAAAAAAAGAAAGGTCAATCTCTTCCCAACAAAGATGTCCAGGAGCTGACCACATGAACTTCATGGATGCCTACTGATTTTCTAAGAGTTGATGCTATTCTGTGAGTATGTACAAAATATCTTTTTTTCTGTTTGCCACTGAGAAATCACTTCCACCTGACATATTTGGAGCTGGAAGGTGAGATCAAGGAAATGGATTCTAGGCAAAGCTGAATTTTGAGACCTTTAATTTCAATTTAATTTCAAAGTTTAAAAAGTTATGCTCCAATCACAACTATAGAGTTCCCCATCTCTTCCAAAACCAGAATGCTGGAGCTGCTTTGGGGGATTGGATAGCCTGTCTAGCAGCCTGCCCTCATTTTACAAGGCAACAATGAACTTTCACCAAGGAAAAAAAAAACACCTGTCATTCCTGTAACCCAGCAGTCATAAAATGTTGGAAAGTAAACCTGATATAGTCTTGATTTTTGCTTCAGGGAGTAAAAAGAATTGACCCTATACTGCATCATATTGCCTAGTTATCTTCTCTCAATCTCAATATCTCTCTCATTCTCTCCCTTTCTTTTTTGAATCAGCCACTTAGCAGCTCTGTTCATCTCCCATTTAGCCAAGGTAGTTGTATCTAATGATATACTTTAGCTTGATTATATCCCTTACCCTGAGACAACCAATACTTTCTTATTTCCTTTTGGACTGAAGTACTCCAGGTTTTAGGGCAATTAGCAGATGTGTATAGCATACAGCAAATGTTTTAAAAATGATCCAAAGTAGGATTTTCCGAGGAAACATTTAATGTTAATGAAATTTTAATTTTCTTTTCCCAGGCCATACTCTGCCTTTTGAAATCATTTATGCATCGGTATCTATGTACCTAGCTATGTCCAAACTTCTCTGATTTCGTCAAACATGAAAACATCTTTGCCACATAGATTATAGGTTTAAAAAAGAAAAAACATTAAGAACTATAATGAGAACAAAGCAGGAGAAGATGATTCATCATTATGTGGAGCACATCCCTGGAAATGTTGGATTTACTCCCGTAATCCCTTGGAGTGAAGAAACTTGCTTGTATAAATGTTAGGTTTTAGGCTTATATGTAGACCATTCTGCAAAAGAAGAAAAAATTCTTTATCCTTCCATGATTGAAAGCCAAATATTTATGCTTATACTACCTAATCAATCTTTCAAGTGTCAATATTTAACATTTTTTGTTGACTCTTTCCTAGAAGAAAGGAGAGTATTAACAACCAAGTGCATCTCAGCAAGTTGATTGTGTCTGTGCTTGGAAGTTAAGCAAAGTGAGGCCTGGCTAGTACTTAATGGGAGAGACAATGGAGGAACAGTAGAGCTGTAGACTAGATAGCATTTAAAGAAGGCAGCAGTGGCAAACAACTTCTATAACCCAGCAAGAACCTGGGACATTTGTGTCAATGTGGTCATTGGGTTTTGCACTTGATCTGAAGGCATCTTCGACTGTAACAAATATCCTAGATAGTTAAGTGGAACCAAGTAGAATGACCTTGAATTTCTCTGAGAATGGCAATTGAACAACTTAGGAATACCACAGAGGACAAAGCCGATAGAAAGTCATTGGTATCACTGCTTGCACCATTCTGATCCTTCTCAGAACTCAAGAAATTAAAGGATTGGGAGAAAATCCATCTGCTTGTAACAGAATGTTTATAGCCATTCTCGCTTAGGCTCTATGGGACTGGAAGTTGCTGCAGAGTAACTGAGTTTTGGTGGTTGTGTTTCAAAGCAAATTGCTGAAAAGTAAATGCCGCCAATTAATTGAGAAAAATTGCATGTGATGCTTATGGCAATATTATCTAAACCACACAGAAAATAATCAGAAGATCCTTGTGGTCCTCTTGTTTTTACATCTAATCTTGCCTTACATTGCCCTCACATTCAAAGAGACAGTAATTAATCTTCATGATTCAACTTAAGGTGAAAATGGGAAGAGGCTCAAAACAAATGAATCATAGCCTTTAGCAAGTTACCTGTCAGACATAACTGATTAAAAAGTAAATGCTAGTCTTCAACATTTTTATTAGTTACAAGCATTTTGCCTTTCAACAGAATTGTTGGATTTCTACATACTAATGGCTCGTGAGTTTCCCAGTGCTAATTAAGTAGCAATGGGAATAGATTATGTATTATATAAGTGGAGAGAAATTCAGTCATAATGGAGCAGTGGAATAGCACCCAGGAAACAGGCAATTGGAACCCAACCCACTTGCAGAAGAAATAAAAACTTTAATGAAGAGGGTAGCATTGCTTGGTAAGAAAACAGGGTTTGGGAAAACATCTACAAGAATGGATCTTTCTTATTAGTGGCACTAAATCCTTGAATCATTTCCCTTTGTGAGGCATCAAAAAGATCTATTTTTCTAAACGGTGTACTTCCGTTAATCAGAACATCTCCCACCAGCTGTGAAATTAGCCTTCCTGTCTGAAGTATGGGGGGTATATTTCCTCTGGCTTTTCAAAAGCATGAGAAAGGGCATTACTTTGGAACTGAAAACACAGTGCGCATTTTATAAGAGCAGCCACTTAATGCAATGAATGCAAATCATTTAAAGCATATTTAGAACAGTATTAAGAACATATGGTGATTAATACATGCTAATTAAAGACAACCTAATTATTTCCATATGCAAACACACAAATGCAGAAAATGAAATGCCATCTCCCACATATAAATGAGTGCCTATTGCCAGTCTGTTCCTTGGGGTTAATAGAAATTAAACTCCTTAAAATTAAAGAGATTTCTATTTAATCTTAATTTTAATTGCTGAAGCTATAAATTAGCAGAGAAATTGGCCACATTAACAATAAAAGAAGCATTTGTAGATGTATTTATAGTGCAATTAGGAAACACCAGACCCATTCTTACAGAAAGCTAATAGAGAATTCTGCCTTAAGTCTAAGTATCATCTCATAGAAAGTTAATTATATGTCTACTGATCTTATTTTATTTGGAGAATAACTCCAGTTTTACCTGAACACAGCTTCAAGAGAGTTTTCCACATGAAAGAGCTTCCATGCCAATGGCTGTAAACAAAACCAAACAAAAACATTAATGATGATTGCCTATTCCCAGATATTGTGTAGAAGACAGCGGTGGTGAAAGATGTAGCAGTGCCAAGTGACAGCAACATCAGGAAGAATGAGAAGCTGGAGAAGCTGGAGAAGCTGGAGAAATGCTAAGGCCTGAAAGAGGAACTAGAGAGGATGTGGAAAGTCAAGGCCCAAGTGGTCCCAGGTGGTGGTAGGAGCACTCGGGGCTGTGACTCCTAAGCTGGGAAAGTGGCTCCAACAGATCCCAGGAGCTACATCAGAGCTCTCTGTGCAGAAGAGTGCAGTGCTAGGAACAGCTAAGATACTGCGCAGAACCCTCAAACTCCCAGGCCTCTGGTAGAGGACCCAAGATTGAGGAAGATGCATGCCACCCATAGGGGTGAGAGGGGATTTTATTAAAAGTTTTAAAAAGGAAGATAAAAACTAATGTAAACTAATATAAAGTAAGAAGAAGAAAAGGAACAGAAATAAATAAGAAAGAAAAGTGGGGGGGGGGGGAAGTAAAAGAAAAATAGAAAAGAAAGAAAAAAATACAAAGTGGCTTTCAAACTTCTTTACAGCAGTTATAAGTGCAATTATAAATTTACCTCTTGCTCTTAGATTATAACATGACTCTCTTCTTTCTGTAATCTATCCTGTATAATCATCAAAACCATAAATCATAAGTTCATTTTTTTTCTGTTTTACGCAAAAAGTCCATAAAGGGTTTCCAGTCAGCAATAAACATATTGTCTGATATTGTCTTTTCTCTGATCAAAGAAGTCAATTTAGCCATCTCGGCAAGTTCCATCATCTTCACCAACCATTCATCCATTGTGGGTAATGCCAAAGCTTTCCATCTTTGTGCATACAATAATCTTGCTGCAGTTATCATATAAAAAGTTCCATGACTTTTTCCCAACTGTTTGTTCATCAATCCCAAAAGAAAGACCTCTGTCTCAATTGTACAACAATAACTTTATTGCAGTCATCAACCAGCACAAGATAATGGGCACTCAATTATCCAAAATATACAAAACTAAATTAACAATACCAGGACATTTGAAAAGTACATACAGACAAAGAATTTTGGCTAAAAAAACAATATTAAATCAAAATATGCTAAAGGACTTACTCAGGATAAAAATATGCAAAAAGAAAAAAAGATTAAAATTAGCCATCTGGGTAACACACATGCATATCTGTAAATAAAACAGTAAAATTATCCAAAGGAATTTAAGAATTATAAACTTCTCTTACAGACCCCTGTCAAACTGAGAAGAATATAGTATAATAGTTAACATAGCATGTACACATCAAGCATAAAAGAAGTTAAAGAGTAGCCAATGTTTAATGCTGAGTCTTAGCCAACTCTGGCTATCCATACTCAGGCAGGCACCTTTCCTGGTTTAATCTTTTTCATAGCTTAGGAAACTTTCCTTATTGTTATAAGTTCATTCAATATCTCTTTCTGTTTCTCTGTAGTCCTTGATAAATTTTATTTCTTTGGATATTCATCTATTTTCTCCAGGGAGATGTCACTTCCTTTATACAAGTTGAAATAATATTGATGATGAAATGCTTTTTGTTTAGCTACGCTGTCCATGAATACAGTATGTCCCCCTTGTAATTTCTATATCATTTTTTTTCTTTTTCTTTTCATAATTTATATGCCAGCCACTTCCCTGGTTTGTTTGCAAACTTGAATTAATTAATTAATTAATTAATCAATTTATTTATTTATTTTACATAGTTCATTTTTATTTCCATTTCTCTTACTGTTCTCTTTAATTAATTTCTTTAATTCCTCTTTTCGCTTTATCTCATCCAAAATAGCTTGTGTTTTCTCTTCACTCTTCTTTTTGAGTTCACTATTATGTTGTATAAAATAGCCCCTAATTAACCCTTTACTTGAATCCCAAACCATTCTTAAATCAGTACCTTTATCTAAATTATTTTTAAAAAATTATTTTAATTTCTTTTTACAATCCTCCACTATTGCTTCTTCCTGTACCAACATTTCATTTACTCTCCATCTAAAATAACTAGATTTCCTTTTATAAACCAAACTCACAGGATTATGATCTGAAAAGTATCTGGTAGTACCTCTACTTTTGAAACCTTAATAACCAAATTCTTTGAAATCCAAATCGTCTCTACTCTTGAAAAGGATCTATGTCTTTCAGAAAAGTAGGTGCACTATCTTGAATTGCCATTTTTCTGTCTTCATATATCAACCAGCCCTAAGTTATCCATCAGATCAAAGAAAACTTTTGGTAATTTGACTTGAGTGATTTTAATGTTTTTTCTCAGAAGTTCTATCCAATTATGGGGAAATTCCAATCCCCCATGAAACACCAATTTTCATAACAGAAACCTATTAGTCTTTCCATAAGTCCTTTACAGAATAGTACTTTATTCATCTTTCCATAAGTCCTTTTTAGAACAGTACTTTATCCTAATTTGAGGCATAAATTCCCAATATCAAAATCTTAGTACCATGCAAATTAACTTCCACCCCAACAAATTTACCATTCTTATCAGTCAATACAAGTGCTGGTTGTAGCTGGGGGTTTATATACAAAACAATTCCTTTTTTTTTTTTTTTTTTTGTTCCTGCTGAGATAAATTCTTCACCCAAATTTTTGTAAGTCAAATATCTTATATCCTTTTTTCTAATATGTGTCTCTTGTAGGCAAATTATATCTTGTTTTATTTTTTTCAGATAATGAATTTGTTTTCTCTTTTGAGGAGCATTTGCTTCATTTATATTCCACTTTAAGAATTTGTAATCCATAATCAAGCCAAAAATTTAGAAAAGTTGATACCTGTAGCACCTATGCAGTATCATCCCTTTCAGTTTCCTGTTGCACTTGCCGAAGTTTTTGTGTGGTCTCCTCTGACACTTCCATTTGAATCTCCCTCAATCTGTCTTTAAATTTTTCTAGAAATTCCCTTGCCTTCTGGACAGAATTCAGTCGAAACCTCTGCTGTTTAAAAGTAAAAAAAAAAAAAAAAAACACCTTCCAATTTGTTCCATCAAAACAGAATCCTTTTCTCTTTTAATCTATCAGTCAAAAAAGAATACTCTTTTCTCTTATGCAAAATTTTAATAGGAATTTCTTTAAGAACAGTTACATCTGTGTTATCAATCTTCAATCTTGTATTAAAATGCTGCTACAAAACTTGATCTCTTATCTTCTTCCTAACAAAGTGTGCCAAGACATCCCTTGGAACATTACTTATTCTTGAAAATCTTTATTTATTCTATATACTTTATTAGTTTCTACCTCTGTATCCTCCTCATCCCAGTCCAAAAAATTTACTAAAGCTTTAATATCCTTTTCACTAATATCTTCATCAGAATCCTCTGGGATTGCTCTAAATAAAAAACAAAATTCCTTCTCTCTTAATTCAAATAGAGCCAGATTATCTAGTTTGATTTCCAAATCTCTGTCTATAACTTCTGTCTTACTCTCTAGAATTTCCTCTTTATCGTCAATTAGTTTTACTTCTCCAGTCACTGGTGTAATTCCTCTCTCTGCAGTTGCTCTAGTGATCCTCTCTTCCCCCCTTCTGTTTTTGCCACTTTTCTAGTAGTTGCCATTATAATATTGTAATCCAAAAGTGAAAGTGTCTCAATTGCAAGGGAAAGAGCAAAAGGCAAGCTTCCCCCTTCTTTTGTTTTATCTTCCTGTGCCCTTAATACTTTCATCTCAAATGGCACTCCATAGCTACAGTTAGCATCATAGTCTAGCTCATATTATCTTTATCTTTTGTTTTGTAAAATTCACCAATTGTCTGCACTCTTTAATACTAAACAAAGAACATTCCCACAAAGGTCTGGTTCATTTGTCTAATTTAATTCCAATTTGTTCAAAAGTACTTTCACCAAAAAATAATTTTTCAAAATAACTGTCTCCTTTATCCATTTTAAACTTTCTTACATCAATTCCTTGTTAAGCTTTTTGTCAAAAGTTCTTAAGTCTTTTTTTTTCCCCCTTTATTCCTTTGTAATCCAGAAAAAAATAATAACCAAGTGGAATCTTATCCTGCCACTCAGAAAATCTCTCTTTAGCTGTAAATTAATTAATTAATTAATTAATTAATTAAGAAATGAGACTCAGCAAACCTTATGTCCATATAGGCTATATTATGTCTGTGACTTGATTGTAATCCCTCAACTCCCAGCCACTCGACTCACAAGCCCACCAAAAAAACCTCAGTTCCTGCAGTCTACTCACTATGAACAGCTGTCTGGACTGCAAGTGGGTGATCTCACAATCTTTCCTTTATTCAGAAAGACTGCACCAGCCAGAATTCACCATCTGGCCGCCGATCTCCACCACAATGCCATTTCTCCTCCTTCAGGGACATCTATTCTGCCATGAGTCCTCACTGGAAGCCCCTCCCAGATATTGTAATAGAATGACATTTAGCTCCTTGTCTCTTGATAATGGGGAATTAATTATGCAAATGGTGTTTTCTCTATAATTTAAGAAACTCAAAATGGTTATTGGATTGCAATATACTATGAGTGCTACCTATACATTCACCCAGAATCACATGGAAAATTAAGATTAACTTAACTGAATTCAGGGTCATGCTACTCCAACTGCATATATAGGGAAACTACAGAAAGGGAAACAGATTTGTGAACAATTCCTTCTGTTAAAAAAAGTCCCATAATCTCTTTTCATGCAGTAAATTAGCATATTAGAGGGGAAGGAGAATGCTCCCATTTCCATATTAGCATGCATTTGATAACTGATGTAAAAGCAAAAATCATAAGATTAAAGCTTAATGAGTATGAATATAACAATGTTCCAGAAGATTATGCAAGTTCCAGAAAATGTCTGGATGAGAAAATGGAAGCTGGTGTTGCTACCTTCAACAAATTAAATGGCCAGTGACCCTCACAAAATCCACCATGTACAATGGGGATAGACTGGAAGGCACTTTACTGATGGTCTATTTAAGCCAGGGTTCCCCAAAGTGGTCAATATTGACCCCCAAGGGTCAAAGGGACTATCCATTATTATTGTTGTTGTTGTTATTATTTGTAGTACCATTAATTAAAGTATTATTTATTAAATTATTTTCATATAATAAATGTTTGGGGGTCAGTGAACAATCTGAAACTTCACGAAGGGGGTCAATGAGCTGAAGAGGTTGGGGCTTTAATCCCAGACCCAGATTCTTTGTTCATGCTGCCACAACCATCACAGAATCGGTAAAGTGCAGTTGGATCTTGCTGCAACCAAGGATGACTAGCATAGTGGTTAGACTTTCCAGCTATAATCTGCAGTGTGGTCTGTGTTTTGTCTTTGTTTCTGCAGTTCTCAAGAATTTTAAAAAAAGAAAAAAAGATTTGTCAAGAGCTCTTGGTCTACAATACATGGTGGCATTTGGCATCTCAGAAGGCTTTATAGGAAGGCTCTAAATTAAATCTGAGACATTCCCTTATTTCATACTCTTCTTCTCCTTCTTAGTCTTTCTTTAAAAAAAAAGAAGACTAAAACCAACTGTTGTATAGGGTGTCTATATTTATTCTGATATGTGGTTTGGATTATCAAGAACTATAATGAAATTGCTAATCCCTCCCCAACTTCAGCTGGCACTGAGAAACTCTCACTGCTGAAATCTCTCTACTGCACCATTTTAGGCTTCTACAGGAAGAAAAGTCTTCATAATATGGCAGGTATTGAGGAGTTACTTAAGGACAGGGCAATGTCTCCTTCCTTTCCATGCCTTCCTTTCAGCCATTCTGAGAAGATGGAGCAAGTACAGAGACTTCTTGTTGAAAAGTTCATTGGCTACAAACCTCACCAGTGCTGACCACCTTGAGTGCAAGAGGAAGGGGACATCACATTTTTAAGACAGAATTTGAAAGCCCTTTGTGAACTTGCCAAGGGCAAAAGAAATACTTTCAAGAGTCCCACTGAATAATCCACATAAGGCAAAACAATATAATAATACTGATTTTTCTGGCCAGCATGAGTTTCTTCATATTGGAGACTCCCTCAAGTGTTGCTGTTTCTTTAAAGTAGCTGAAACTACTCAAGGGAAAACTGCAGAGCTACAGTAGGTGGTGAGCTTCAAGTTCTCACCATCCTTGTAAGCCTTTGCTTATTCCAGGGAGAACCCTTTTTGAACTGAATGATCTGAAGGTGGGTCTTCTTAGTGAACTGGATTTGAGCCCAGACAGTGAGACCATAAAGCAGAAAAAAGCATGTTGAGGCCTTCCATTAAGTTGGATTGAAGTTACATTCCCAAGGATGCTGTTGAGCCTCCCAAGAGCTGAATCTAGTATATTTCCTCCTTATATTTCAGATTACACAGCCTTCTTGGGTATTTGGAGCAATTCCTGATGAGTTGTGCCTGAATATCCAGCTCCAGTTGTGTTTGAATCAACAGTTCCAAAATTTTAGCTTTGGGAAACAAAGAAGTATACTAGATTGATCCAACCAAACTGCACTTTGAGCAGCTATTTATAAGGACCCATTACCTACCTTCTTCTTGTAACACTAACTTCTGGAGACTCTGCCTATCACAATTCCTCAAGGACCCAGATTGTGCAAGGAAAAGGTATACCAGTCCTCTGTCCCCTTTCTCTGTTCCCCAGCTCCTAGTCTTTTTGTTATCTCTATGTATTTAGGGAACAAAGGCACCACTTTGATGCCTTTATCTTCCTTGTCCTTTCTCTCTTCCCCAAATTAAGACATGTGTACAAAGCATATATTGACTAGCTCTCTTCCTGCACTGTACATGCTGTCCAATCATTAGCCCCTTGAGATTATTTATTGCTGTTTCTCAATACTGCTTAAATGCTACTTCCTCATCAAATTCTATTTCCCCAATGACTGCTCTTTCCCTTTGTGATCATTTCTCATTGATTGTAACTTCTCCCACTGAATCTTTTTTCATGTTTTCATTGCTGTTCTCCCAACACTGTTGACTGTTTTAAACACTACCTTCCCACTAAATGCTATTCTCCCAACACAACTACATGTTATTAAATGTCCTTACATTCTTAGTAAGGTCCTGCACTACACTGCAGGAGGGGGAAAAGACACAGTCCCACAGTCCTTTTAAATGTGTGTCTTCCATTCACATGAGTGAATGGAACTAATGTAACCACATTTAATTTCCATTTCTGCAGCTCTTTCTTTTTAAACCATGCAAGTTTTCAGATATACTTTTGTCAACTAGTCATTTTGCATAGTCTTCCATTTTGTATTCAGCTTCACATGGCTTCACTTCATTGCTCTAAAATGAAAGCACATCATGCAGAATAAATTAAATTGAAAAGTGAGCTGTGTTATTTTACATGCAAATAAAATGCCAGTCTTCCACCTAGAATATTTCATATATACAATTCTAAGTGTTAAAGGTGAACATAATAGAACAAAGGTGAATCACCTTTGGCCCCAACAATAGATTGTTGTTAAATTTTAAGGGCTATATGTAGCTTAAGTGCAAGGATACCCTGTAGTAACCTTACAGGTTTTCACAGTTATACTCTTAATTCTCAAAAGTTGGCCCTTTTTATAATCCCATGTTTATAGATTATCATGATCCATATATAAATTCTCCATGGCATGACATTATGAATGTCTCTCATTTCTTGCAAATCTCTTTATTCGCACTGTTGATGGTTCTTGTAACTCATAAATAAATCCATATTAGGAGATATGTGCATTTTGCTGGATTCGTTTGCAGTCTTCCGATCAGTCTTCGTTAATAGGCTATATTAATTAAGCATAACATCTATTCTACCTGACTAAAATGAGGATATTTGATTTAGGAGTTCATCCAAAGGAGTTTGTTCAGGCAGTAATCATTGCTAAATCATTGCTAAATCTGCATCATCTTTCCTCGTCCAAGTTAAAATGTGTCACTCACTGCTGTGGATAAGAAAAGCATAAAAAGCTAAGAGGAAGAAAACTGTGGGGGGGCGGGGTTGGGGGGAGAACTATCTGTTTTACAGATTATAGCTCTTTACAAAAGACATAGTGAATACATATGACTTAAACATCCATTCTCCTAATTTAACACTGATTTGACATGAGTGATATATTTGGCATTTCTTTGAAAACAGAATTCACAAGGGTTTCCAAATAGAGTTTAATGAAAGTACGGCATGTCCCCATATTCAGTGGAACCTATTCTCAGGTTAGTGTGATAAGTTCACAACCTTAGGCAGGATTAAGCTTATTTATTTCAGTGTGCTTGTTTAGCTATTCCCTCATGTGAGATAATGTAATGTATTGAAGACTATATGTTGATTTTTCCCATGATCCACCTGCCTTAGAAATGTACTACTACTACTACTACTACTACTACTACTACTACAATTTAATGGCGTGTTAATGGTGCTATATTCTCCTATGCGAACAAAAGGAGGTACCTATGGATGCCATGCCCAGACCAGATGTGTATTATATAGACTCAACCTCACTAAAAGGGAGGTCACAAAGGAGAGATCAGGCCAGCAACAATTCTTAGAAGCACTGTCTTGACAAAAGTAGGCAGTGGCAGAGGAAAGGAGAAGATAAGTGACAAGCATGGAGTACGTTTTGAGAAACCTTTCACCCCTATCAAATTCCCCATCCCACTTTAAGATTTCTTCCAAGAGACCATTAAGTGTGTACAGTCTTGTTTGATAGATCAGCAGTTCCTGATCCCAGTAGCTAAGTAGGATTGGGCCTTGTTGGTATTTTCAGGAAAGACCAGATCTCCAAGGACTGAAAGCTAAACAGGGAATTTAAAAGAAGTCCCAAAAGAAAATGTTCTGTATTGCTGCCTAGAAAACTAAAAAGATGCATATATCCATAAGTTCACCAGGAACTTTAGCAAACATAAATGTAGAAATGCACATAGTAATAAATACACACACAATGGAAGGAATGTAAGGAAGCAGAAAAATTATAATAAAAGAAGTGATTAATAGTGAGAATTAGAAATGACACAGATATTCTTGCTCTGAATAACTAGCTAACATAGGTAATGGAATAAGAAACCTTTGTTTACACTGTGAAAAATGGTGTTAAATCTTCTAATGTATTCTAGCTCAGCTGTGTTGAAATCTATCTTTGTAATTCCTTTTCTCAAGGATGACAACTATGTAATCAGAGATAGAGTGAACTGGTATGTTCTTGCACTAATTTTGAGATATTGCCATTTCTGGTGTCAAATTAGTGTCCATTTATTCTTCTGCATAAGAAGAACCTGTAACTGTGTGTTTTTAGATGGTGTGCATGTATATAGGACAAAGTTGGCCTCTGGATCTGCCTCACAGTTTGGTTTTGGTATCTGTGGGTTTGTTTGTTGTCGCTAGTTGTTCTAGGTTAGGTAGATGAGTGTGAGCAAGTGCAGGTCCCACTGAAGAGTTATGAAGGGGAAGTGTTATTATCTAAGATTGGCATTGGAACACTAAGGAATTATAGATGGCAAGTCATGGTCTGCTGTGTTCTTTGGGGAAATCTGTCTTGTACAAGGTTATGCTTAGGAATTTGTGTGGTCCTTTTGATCTATTTTTTAAGTTCATTGGATGGAGGATATAGGTGTAGAAATGTGCTTAATTTAAATCTCTTTGTTGGGTGTCCCTATCCAGTGTGTCTGTTATGTTATAAGGTCTGGCTATAAACAAGGAAATGTGTGGTATGGTCTTCATTTGCCTATGGATCCATTTGGAGCAGGCGTTAGGAATACCTTTGTTTAAAATGTTGGTTACCTGATACATATTCAACTGAGTTACAATTTCCATTGCCTAGGTTTCAAGAAGTTGTCTCTAAGGAAGATTTTTGAATGTAGAGTATATGTTAGCAAAGAACTAGACATGGGAGGTACACAGCTTTGATTTTTTTTCCCCCTGCCTTTCACCCATCCAAACATTACATATTGCTGAATCTACAGGGTTTCCATAATGAGCACAGTCAGATCCACTGTGAAGCTAAAATCCCACTGAGCTCACTGGAAAGTAGTTCTGAATAAATATGGATAGAATTGTATTGCACAGCTCCAGTCCTGTGTACACATCTGCTTCCAGTTTCTTGATCTTTATTATCAAGACTTCCTAGACATTCAAATGAATCGGCTATGAAACTTTCTCTATTACCCATAAGAATTTTCTTAGCTTTCTGCTAAGAGCAAGTCAATCACACTATATTTGTTGTTTCAGCTGTTCAGTGAAACTGCCACTTAATATCTGTTCTAAACGTTTACTAGGAAGTAGAATCAACAGGACTAGAGTGAACAGGACTTGCTTTAACAAAATATGCATAAGATTTGAAGGGAAAGATCCATTTCTTTTTTTAAAAAAAAATCATTTTGACTAGTTTATCGATTCAAAAGCCAGCGTAGGACTGGCTTACTATCAAAGAGAAAATAGATTCAGCCTCTGGGCAAGGTGGTGGTGGTGGTGTGGACAGAGAAGGGTTGGCCTTCACCATGCAGAAGTAATTGCTCTGAGCACTGCAGAAAACTGACAACATGATACATATTCTCAGTGTACCTCATTTATACTTACTAAAGATTAGCATAGCCATAACCCCTTCCGTGCAACTTCCCATTTATGAATCCAACCTCTCAACTAACCAGAAGCCAGAATAAAACTTTAACTCCAACTTCAATTTTATTCCCAGGCTAAGGAAGAAAGAAAGCTGTCCCTCCTACCGTGTAAGGCTATTTATAAAACTGGGTCCTACTGACACTTACCTTAGCATTACAATGAAAAGAAATGTCACAGCATCTACTGAAAATTGCTAGTCATTAAGTATGAGCAGTTTTCAGCTTCGCTACTAAGGTCATTAGGATGTATATTCCCTGACTCAGTCCAACTATATCTCAGTGCAGAAAGCCCTACCCTGTTTTATTTTACTGTTTGAAGTTTCCATCTATACTCATTATAAATAGGTAGGTAAATAGATGTACGTGACTGGGTGTATCTATAGTCTTGCATCGAGTATATAATATTAATATGCAAATAAACAAAACACTACAGAAAAGTTACTTTAGATTGTAATAGATATCCTCCTGTTTGGGGCCTTTTTTATTCTCTATGGGCTCCCAGCACTTAATAAGCATTTCAAATGTGCTTCTGTCTCATTAATAAAATGCAAATAAAACTGCTCTCTCCTTCTCTCCCATCACAATGTCTGCTGTGCAATTTGTACAGCACACAACATTCCATATGCTGGCTAACGACCTTTCCCCTCCGGCCCTCCATTTGCTGCCACCAAACCAGTTTATGCTTGAAACTCATTCAACTAGGACTCACTGACATTTTTACTCAGCTGAAATGTGTTACTCACTCACATAGTCAGATCCTTCCTTTTTTCATTTATACAAATCATTGCATTAAACATATAGAAGAGATTTCATAGGATTGTCAGAGCAGATTGTTAATGCATTCATGATATGCAGAGCTCCCATATTATACAGTGACTGTGCTCAGAACATGGAACAGACATGTACATTTCTTGGTTTCTCCCATTCTTTTTTGGCTCCAGGAACCAGTGGAATCCTCGAACTTTGCAGCTCGAAGAACTGACTTTTTCTCTTGCTGTCTGAAGACTACTTGCTTTTGGGTTGGAGTTTCTTTTTCCCCCGCTTCTCTGCTGCTTTCTGAGTTTGGCTTTTTTTCTCGACACACCCACACACTTGCTTGTTTTCAGTTTTAGAAAACAAACTCTCCAGTTAAGTGGGGCTGTTTTAACCCTTCTTCCCAGGTAGCACCAAAACTCTGGATCTGAGGAAGAAAAAAATGCCTGTTCACTCCAGGTGGTGAGTTCACTCTTCCACAGGGACACTGAATCAACACATTACATAAGCATCCACTTTAAGGTGCTATAACTAACATGGGGGGGTTGTCATCACACAGTAATATAGTATGGGTCGGTGGCAACAGCCTTTTTCACTGACAGTCTCATGCATTATAAAATGGATTTGGTGGACCAATTTACAGAAATGGTTTCTGTGCATGAAAGTGGCCATTATGGCAAAAGCTTAACTGGCCTATGTTTATGACCAGTTATACTGCAATAATTTTAAAGAAGGTTGTAATTATCAGATTATGTAGCCATCATTAATTTACTCTATGTTCTTTCTTTATGAAGAACAGGCAATTCTGAACTACATCATCCAACACATCAAAATGTAGGGACAGCCTGTCCAACACAGCTTGCAGTTAAAACATGCAAATCCTTGGACACTGAAGAGATAAAATGAGAGATCTATCAGTTCTGCTGAAGCAATCCACAAGATTATACAGAGCTGAGAAAAAACTATAAATGAAGTTTAGTCCAAAATGTTTAAAATGCAGCCACCCATGTCTTCTTTACAAATGAAAACAGAATGAACCTAGTCCTTTCTACGTACAGAAGGAAATTGCCTGAAGTACCTGGAGAAAGGATGAACATTAGGCCTGATCAAACACGGTCCTAGCATGGTACCAATGTTCTGAAAAGAGATGAGATCATCATCAGATCTCTTCCATGGGACTCCTTAAAAATAGATTGCAAAACCCAAGCTTGTGAATATTCAAATATTATTTGGCAATAAATTAATGCTAGCAGATTATATGGCTGTCAAGGAAGAGGTTCAACACCCAAAAATGAGTGTTCACTACTGTGTAAAAGAAAGCACTATTCACTGTTTTGTGAATAGAGAACAAAAGCCAGTATGGGTTTAGAATCTGCTCAGCTGAGGAGCCTCCAAATGTAGATTCCAAGAAATTCAGTGAAGGGTATGAGAACATCCAAGAAACAAGTGGTCATGTCTGCACCAAAAGCAACTCCTTTGCATCAGAGGATTGCAGTGATGCTGCCTAACCTTCTAATAAAGTCCAAGAGATCAAAGAAATTTATCTGGATTAGGATGCAAAGTTAGATAATTTACAAATTAGATGTCATTGAATCACATTCAACTCCTGGACAAACAGTTACGTGCTCACTATCTTGACCTTTAATCACAATTTACTGAGAAGCAAAGAGAACTAGTTCTATGTTGTTATTGAATGTCACTGAATCAGAGAGGGCACCCTTTGGGAAGGTGTTAGCAGAAAGTAGGATCTAGGAACAAAGAAAGCATTTCCCATTCACTAAACAATAATGAAACTGAGGAAAACCAACTACTTTGCCACCTTCTTTCAGATAGTAGCATGGGAGGACTTCTGTGGGAAGAATAAGGCAGAATTGTCCCCTTCCATTAGCCTCATTCTGGATCCAACCCAATTTCTTATTTACAGGTGATCCTCGTTTAACAACCACTCAAAGTTGTGATGAACAAGTGGTACTGATGACTGGTCCTCAAAGTTCTGGCCATCGCAGCGCCCTTGCAGGTACATGATTGTGATCTGGGCACTGAGCAACCAGCCCAGATTTCCAACCACTGCAGTCTCCCATGGTCACATGATTGTGATTTCTGACCTTCCCTGCTGGCTTCCCACAATCAAAGTCAATAGGGAAGCCATCAGGAAATTGGAAATTGTGATCACATGAGGTCCTCGCTTAATGACCAGCACTGTGATGGAATGTATCTATGAGGAAGAGAGTGATGTGGGAGATCAAGGCTATCAGGAGGGAGGAGGTACATTCTAGCAGGGGAAAGGAGACAAAAGACAATTCGGCCCACAAGAGGAGCGTGGGAAGAGTAAGAGGTTCAGGATAGCCACTCCCTAGAATCTCCCAAGGTACAGTATATCCACTAGTTGCTGTAGTATAGATTTAGTCTGGCAAGATTCTGTCTATAAGGTGTAATCAAATAAAGGAACAATACTCAACTGGACTGTTTCATTGTTGTTCTTGGGCTTGGCCTGGCAAGCGCGGTCCTCGCTTAACAACAGTAAGTGGGGATTGCCAGAACTGACATTGCACTTTACGACTGCATTGCATAGCAATGGAAATTCCAGTCCCAATTACCATCATTAAGTGAGGACTACCTGTATATATAAATATAAAAACATTTACACATAATCCTAATGGTGACTTGGAGCATGCTGACACTGAAGTGCTTCAGGAAGTTCAGAAACCTGTTAGCTGTAGCTGTCAGGTAAAAGGGAAGACAGCAAAATATTTTTAACTCTCAATTCACTTGTTTTAAAATTTCCCTCCTATTGCTTGCAGTGGCAGGAAAATTAAATACAGATCACTGGAAAGCAACACAGAAAGGAGCATGAGTTTTACACATCCATCTAGTGATACAAAACACTGGAGTAGATGGGCCTTTGGCCTGATGCAGAAGGACTCTTCTTAGGTTCTTATTAAAATATCCAAACATAGGAAATGATGGAAAAATATTTCAGGATTTAGGAAACTCTCCCAGCCTAGGCCTATTCACAGCCCAGCTTTCCATATACTCTTTTTTAGGACAAAAAACTTGTGGAAACTGGCATGGAGGTCAGACAGGAAATCAGTGTTCTATAAGCTTAGAACCTTATCTCTAGCCTTGGAAAGAGGAATACAATAGGGTTGCTGCGTATTGATTAATTATCAAAGAATCAATACTCTGGTAGAGGGCAAGTTATAAATAATACTATTCTTTTGTTTGTTTGTTTATTCATTAAAGATCAATGTATTTTGCTGGCAAATTCATGCTGGAAAGTATAAATGAAAAGATGAGATAAATGTATTTTTAAAAATCATATTACAGTGGAAGAGAACATAGCAAACAAAAATCTGGAATATGTGTCTCCAGGGAGGAACATTTGTAAGTCAACCAGCAGCCCATGGAAATGATCAATCTCATAAATCCTTCAGAAATGTGAGATTTAATGAAAGTTCAAACAGAAGTTTAATGGCAACATGGCAATAATAATTATGAAAGATTTGAAAAACCCATTGGCATGGCAGTTCATAAAGTGGTGTGTTTTAACATTTTAATGGAAGAAGCCCAATTTCTCTTTATTGTACTTCATGTACTCACAGAACATACCAAGTGCTGCAAACTTCATAATTATCAATAATGTAAATGAAATATTCCAGCTTAGTCCATTTTATTAAACCCCAAAGGCCCACTAAACCCCTTAGTCCATTTTATTAAACCCCTAAAATAACATAAGTAGTGGGATTTTTGAGGGTGGTGTATAAAAAAGAACCCTAGATTTTAGCATTAGCATACAGATTTAGGCAAGGATGTGGCTTCTACCTTAATTAATATTCAAGTAGCCACTTCAGTCCTTTACAAAAGTTTCAGAGATTTCAAAAGAATTTATTATCTAGCAATAGGAGAGGACAGATCTCTCCATCAAATAAAAGGTAAAGTCTCCTTCGAGGTACTGTAAAGTTCTCCATGGGACACAGATACATCTATGTAGTTTTCTTGGAAACAGTACAAAAGTGGTTTGCTATTACTTTCTTTTGGGATTTTTTTAACTTCTAAGTCTAGCCTAAGTCTTATTTCCAGGTGGAAATAACAAGGTTTGGGCTAGCCTTGAAATTTCCCATTCAAATACTGACCAGGTCTAACCTCACTTAGCTTAAAGATCAGCCAGAACAGGCTATTATTTTCTGGCTATTAGTTTAGTATTTGCTGGCTGTTTGTCACAATATGTGACAAATAGCCAGCAAAGATCTGTGGCATTTCTGGAGAGGAGCAATATGTGAGTCCAACTGTAGAAGAATTAGGTCTCTCTTTGTTTAGAATTGTTGGTTGATTCTTTAGTGCAACAGAATAGGAGGAGGAGGAGGAGTGAATGATTAGGCAAATAAGTCTTATATAGTATTATAATTCATTTGAGGTTGATATTATATATCTGATTTGTGACATACTGATCATATACCAGTGGAAAAAGAGAAGTCCCTCTGAGTTACATATAAACAAAGCCAAGTTAGGAATAAAGGAGCTTCTGACAAGCCAAAAGTAATATTATTTACACACACACACACACACACACACACACACACACACAAAGCACCGTTCACTTACCTACCCTGCAAGTTTAACGTTAACTGCAAAAATATGAAAAGGTTTGGGAAATCTTTGTCAATTACGTTTAGCATCAAGAAAGCTTTGAGGAAGGCCCTTGGATATTGAAAAGCAGCAATACCGTGGCTCTTGTTTTTCACTGTTTTTATGCACAAAGATGTGACATGGATATTTGCAATGATCTGGTCTCAAAGAAATTCATCTAACTCCCAAAGCATAGCCTGATGCACTTCCCCAAGCAGATGTCCATCAAATTCTTCACAATTTCATGACTGATTTTTGAACCTCCTATGAGACTAATCCCCTTCATGGATCACTGCCTTGTCGTGGCGAAGGGGCTTGTGTAACTCAGTGAAGCCATGAGCTATACCGTGCAGGGCCACCCAAGACGGACAGGTCATGACAGAGAGTTCTGACAAAATGTGGTCCACTGGAGAAGGAAATGGCAACCCACTCCAGTATCCTTGCCAAGAAAACCCCATGGACAATGTTAAAAGGCTAAAAGATATGACGCCGGAAGATGAGCCCCTCAGGTCGGAAGGTGTCCAATATGCTACTGGGGAAGAGCGGAGGGCAATTCCAAGTAGCTCCAGAAAGAGTGAAGCGGCTGGGCCAAAGCCGAAAGAACGTTCAGCTGTGGATGTATCTGGAAGCGAAAAGAAGGTCCGATGCTGTAAAGAACAATATTGTATAGGTACGTGGAATGTAAGATCCATGAGCCAAGGCAAGCTGGATGTGGTCAAACATGAGATGACAAGATTGAACGTCGACATCTTGGGAATCAGCGAATTGAAATGGACGGGAATGGGTGAATTTAATTCAGGTGACCACTATATCTACTACTGTGGGCAAGAAACCCTTAGAAGAAATGGAGTTGCACTCATAGTCAATAAGAGAGTGGGAAAGGCAGTAATGGGGTACAACCTCAAAAACGACAGAATGATCTCAATGCGTATCCAAGGAAAACCATTCAACATCACAGTAATCCAAGTCTATGCCCCAACCACTGATGCCGAAGAAGCTGAAGTTGACCGGTTCTATGAAGACCTACAAGACCTTCTAGAACTAGCACCAAAAAAAGATGTCCTTTTCATCATAGGGGATTGGAATGCTAAAGTAGGAAGTCAAGGAGTAATCGGAATAACAGGCAAGTTTGGCCTTGGAGTACAAAATGAAGCAGGGCAAAGGCTAATAGAGTTCTGTCAAGAGAACAAGCTAGTCATAGCAAACACTCTTTTCCAACAACACAAGAGACGACTCTACACATGGACATCACCAAATGGTCAATACCGAAACCAGATTGATTACATACTTTGCAGCCAAAGGTGGAGAAGCTCTATACAGACGGCAAAAACAAGACCAGGAGCTGACTGTGGCTCAGATCATGAGCTTCTTACTGCAAAATTTAGGCTTAAATTGAAGAATGTAGGGAAAACCACTAGACCACTCAGGTATGACTTAGATCATATTCCATGTGAGTACACAGTGAAGGTGATGAATAGATTTAGAGGATTAGATTTGGTAGACAGAGTGCCTGAAGAACTATGGACGGAGGTCTGTAACATTGTACAAGAGGCAGCATCTAAAACCATCCCAAAGAAAAAGAAATGCAAGAAAGCAAAATGGCTGTCTGATGAGGCTTTACAAATAGCTGTGGAAAGAAGGAATGCGAAAAGCAAGGGTGAAAGGGAAAGATATAAGCAACTGAATGCAGATTTCCAGAGAATAGCAAGGAGAGATAAGAAGGCCTTCTTAAATGAACAATGCAAAGAAATTGAAGAAAACAATAGAATGGGGAAGTCTAGAGATCTCTTCAAGAAAATTGGAGATATCAAAGGAACGTTTAGTGCAAAGATGGGCATGATAAAGGACAAAAAAGGCAGGGACCTAACAGAAGCAGAAGAGATTAAGAAGAGGTGGCAAGAATACACAGAAGAACTATACAAGAAAGATCTTAATGTCCCTGATGTCCATGCTGGTGTGGTCACTGACCCTGAGCCAGACATCCTAGAGAGTGAAGTCAAGTGGGCCTTAGGAAGCATTGCTAACAACAAAGCTAGTGGAGATGACAGTATTCCAGCTGAGTTATTTAAAATACTAAAAGACGATGCTGTTAAAGTGCTGCACTCAATATGCCAGCAAGTTTGGAAAACGCAACAGTGGCCACGGGATTGGAAAAGGTCAGTTTACGTTCCAATTCCAAAGAAGGGCAATGCCAAAGAATGCTCAAACTATCGCACAATTGCACTCATTTCACATGCTAGCAAGGTTATGCTCAAAATCCTACAAGCTAGGCTTCGGCAGTACGTGAACCGAGAACTACCGGATGTACAAGCTGGGTTTCGAAGAGGCAGAGGAACTAGAGATCAAATTGCC
Organism: Liasis olivaceus; assembly: GCA_030867105.1. Classification (NCBI taxonomy): domain Eukaryota; kingdom Metazoa; phylum Chordata; class Lepidosauria; order Squamata; family Pythonidae; genus Liasis; species Liasis olivaceus. The sequence goes on along the minus strand of CM061353.1, from coordinate 21,283,907 downwards.
AACATTCGCTGGATCATGGAGAAAGCACGAGAGTTCCAGAAAAGCATCTACTTCTGCTTCATTGACTATGCAAAAGCCTTTGATTGTGTGGATCACAACAAACTGTGGCAAATTCTTAAAGAGATGGGGATACCAGACCACCTTACCTGTCTCCTGAGAAATCTGTATGCGGGCCAAGAAGCAACAGTTAGAACCGGTCGTGGAACAACCGATTGGTTCAAAATAGGGAAAGGAGTACGACAAGGCTGTATACTGTCACCCTGCTTATTTAACCTGTATGCAGAGTACATCATGAGAAATGCCAGGCTGGAAGAATCACAAGCCGGAATTAAGATTGCAGGGAGAAACATCAATAACCTCAGATATGCAGATGATACCACCCTAATGGCAGAAAGTGAAGAAGAACTAAAGAGCCTCTTGATGAGGGTGAAAGAGGAGAGTGCGAAAGCTGGCTTGAAACTCAACATTAAAAAAACTAAGATCATGGCATCTGGACCCATCAATCCCTGGCAAATAGAAGGGGTAGAAATGGAAGCAGTAACAGACTTCATTTATTTGGGCTCCAAGATCACCGCAGACGGAGACTGCAGCCATGAAATTAAAAGACGCTTGCTCCTTGGGAGGAAAGCTATGGCAAACCTAGATAGCATATTAAAAAGCAGAGACGTCACCTTGCCGACAAAGATCCGCATAGTCAAAGCTATGGTTTTTCCAGTAGTAATGTATGGCTGTGAGAGCTGGACCATAAAGAAGGCTGAACGCCGAAGAATTGATGCCTTTGAACTGTGGTGCTGGAGAAGACTCTTAAGAGTCCCCTGGACTGCTAGGAGGTCAAACCAGTCAATCTTAAAGGAAATCAACTCTGATTGCTCATTGGAAGGATTGATAATGAAGCTCAAGCTCAGATACTTTGGTCACCTAATGCGAAGAGAGGACTCTTTGGAAAAGACCCTGATGCTGGGAAAGATGGAAGGCAAAAGGAGAAGAGGACGGCAGAGGATGAGATGGCTAGATAGCATCACTGAAGCAATGAGCATGAAATTGAGCAAACTCAGGGAGGCAGTGAAAGATAGGAAGGCCTGGCGCAATATGGTTCATGGGGTCACGAAGAGTCGGACACGACTTAACGACTAAACAACAACAAATGAGACTAATGGCCCAGTCCAGCTGCTTATGGATTATGGTAGCCAGTTAATGACTGATCAGATAATGCCAATCTCCTGGTTAAGGAGAAGAAGGTACTGAAAAACAAAAACCCAGCACTCATCTTCCCTTCCCTTTCTAATTAGATCCACCAAATCTCAGTGATCAAATTGAACCAGAAACCATGTAGGTATGGCTTACATATCATTTCTTACTTATCAGTTCTCTAGCTATCAGTGCATGTATGCATATGCCAGTAATCATATCAACTCCCACTCTGTAGTTACCTCCTTCCAACAATTGTAAATGGAGATAGGTCTTGTTCTCCCCTGCAATTGCTACATTGCTGGGTAACCACAGACGATGAGAAGAGAGCTGTCAGAAGGTGAGAATTGGGTAGAAAAGGGCAAAGACATCCTTTTATTAAGTAATGGACTTCCTCTGGCCAAATGGGAGCAAACCAAAGGCTACCACAGCTGTCACTACAACATCTGCTGAGTTAATGGTGAAAATAAAAATAATGCTATGTGTGTGGCATTCAGATTCAAGCCAAACCATCAGTAAGATCCTGCTAGTAGAGATATGCTTTATCATTTTGGAAAGTTCTTCCAACTGTTTCTATGTCATAGTTTCATAATTCCAGGGAGGCTGCCTGAAAAGCTTGTTTGAGGTGCTATTCATGTTAAGGTCCTTTTATTTACCAATAGAATCAATCTCGGTATACCACCAGCCAAAGCTTGTCCCTATAGAAAATACATTCCATAATGCTTTAGGGGAAAAAAAGATCTTGTCCAACATCACAGTTAGAGAGAGCACCACAGAGTTAAAGAAAAAAAGAATTTACTCTTATGCCCTACATCCAAACATCCATCTGTCTATAAAGAGTTGGGAAGCAGCAGCACCAAAAATTCTCTAATATTCCCTAACTGGATTGTGGCATTGCAATGTATAAACATAGAAAGGCTGTTTATGCAATCATCACCCCTTTCAAGTACATGTTTTGTTTTCAATCAGCAACACAAATGTATTGATTGCTTCCTCAATGGAATAGTTTGCCAGGAACATCAATGAATTGCCATTTAAATAGAGTTATTTACTTTCATTGTTTAAAAATATAGGGAAACTTCTAGGCAATCAGTTTATGCATCTATTTTTAGTTTTAATATTATTTATGTATCATGATTTATAGCATTTTATATTTTGATTCTGGAATGCACTTTACAACATTTAAATAGTTAATTAGCATTATTAATAAAATATATGATCTATGTGCCAACTCTGCTAATGAGCAAATGCATAAATGTGCATAAAATATATTTCCTACAGTAGAGTTGTGTTATTTTAGGCTTTATAAATATCTTATCCAAATCTAGCTGCCTGGACTTGGCTAATATCCTATTTCAAAACTACTATATCAGCAACTTTGTTTTTAGGGTTACTGGTAATTTTGCTTTTTTGTCACTTTTTTTAATTTGGGAAAAATCAAGACTTAGACATCTCAGCTCTCAAAAAGTTGTCAATTGAAAAAAAATAAAAATATTTCAAAGGGTAAAGTTAACCATGTGTTTCAAGAGATTCCTGAATTAATGTACACACATTCACATTTACACACACACACCCTCCTGAAATAATTCAGATTAAATTAAAATAATTTAACAGGTATTGTACTAAAGTTTAAAGATTATGTTGTCAAATCCCTGCCCAAAAATGAAGCATTTAGTTATTATATATTCCATTTACTAAGTCATCACTAAGGTTTTCTTAAAGCATTTTTTCAAGATTTGTATACATATGTACTAAGACATAAATCTGAATGCAACTTTTCCAGATTCATTTATAAAAGTGTTTGGGAAAGGGAAGAATGGGAGATGTGTATATGAATGAAGGATTATGAGAATTCTAGGCATGACTACACAAAAGCACCACTGAAATTAACTGTTCAGAATGAAATCTGGACAGTTACATTTCTTTTAATTTACATAAATTTCTTTTAATTAATATAAGAATTAAGTTTCTTCTAATTTGTATTAGTCTTATCTGGAGAGCACAAAATTAATATCCATGTCTATATCCACATCCATATCCATATCCATAGGATATGTAACATGTACCCGCATTGTGCAAAGTACAATCCAATATAATGTTAAATTTTTACTTTCATAAATATAACATAAAAACAGTGAATAATCTGCTGCATGGGTGCTCCAATGCTCGGTTTGCCACAATCAAGTGCTCTGCTCATTTCCATATGAAGACAATAATGTACAGATTCCATCAGGAAAGAAATAATCAGAAAAAGAGTAGATAAAATTAAAGAAAAAAAAAACAGAACATTTTACAGGTTCCTTTTAAGTAAATGGGAGGGGGAAATACCAGAATTAAAGTTCATGGTTTGCATTATTTTTAAAGTGTGACACAACTATAATGTTAATCTGGTCCAGCAAAGCATATTTGTGATGTTGTGGGCTTTTATTCCTTTAATTAGAACTTTCCTGTTCACTTCTTGAGCAAAGCAATAGAATTAGTGATTAATAGCCTTGTCTTCTCTTGCAAAGGAGAAGACTGCTTCATCACTAATTAATTACCTTTAAAGTAATTAATCATCATTAATTATCAATATTTTTACCTCATCTTAATCTATAAGAGTACCATGTTTGTGACTGGCATGAAAACACAAAAAGGGGATTGTCTCCCCTAATTATAATGTTATAATTAGGGGAGATGATCGAAAATTACTGATTGCTATTCCCACTGTTAGGCTCAACAAGAAGCCATTTTAAAAAGTGATTAATGCTATGATGAAAACAAAAACAAATAATTTGATGAAAATGATGAAAATTGAAAAGTATTGAAAATTGAAAAGCCTTCGGTTAATGTCTGAGAGAAAAAAATTGGGCACAGAGATGGGTATCGATGAATGGTAAGCCTTTACTTTAATTCCATTTTTAAATTACAGTGGAAAAACAAACCTTCTGCAACATTAAAGGGTTTGCATGGATCCAATTCATGCTGTTGAATAATGTGTTGCAAGAATCAGCTGTCTTGTTTACCAGATACTGAACTTTGCCGTGGCAAAGGAAGAAGAGATTTTTGCTCCTATGAACTGTTCAAGCCAGAAATCTCTCAAGAAATATTGATGCCCAAGGCAAAATAGCACCATCAGCAGCTTTGTTGTAATAATAAATCAGATACCTGCATGTTTTCTTTTTCTTCTTAAAAGCACACAAAATATGCCATTTGAGGTTTGACATGAGCCAGGTCAGATTCAAACAAGCATCGTTCCAGTGTGGTTTGTATAACATCTCCTAATGTCATGTTTGAAAAAGTGTCACCGATCCTGCAGAGATTACTGCTCATATTTTAAGAATGCCAATAACTAGTCAACACATGGTTCAGTTCAGAAGTATAGGAAACACAGGTGGTAACTTTCATTCTCATTAAGTGCAAGAAAATCCAGGGTGGAGTGTAGAGCTGTCATAACTGGTCGTCAAAAATCTGGATAGCTACCAGTTGGCAGCAGACAATGTGGGGAAAAAATCGAACTCCTTCCTGACATCTAATGGTCAGCTGGATGTTTGCAGACAGAATATGGTATATTGTTCTGCAGCGCAAAGCTTTTCATTTCTTTTGAGGCTCCAATTCAATTTTTTAAGAGTTGTTACATACTATTATGTTAATGCATAAATGGATTTTAGGAAAGCAAGGGAAGAGAAATAAGGTTCATGCTTTTTATCAGCCATTGGGAGCCCTGAGATGTGATCTACTCCAATCTGGTTAGTGCTGTAAATGCAAAGACAAAGCATCAGCAATTTGAAATAAATGGTAAGGTCAACAGGGTGAGGTCAAGCAACAATTCTGGTCTCGTCCTTATCCTAATCAAAACATCCTAAATATGTTATAAAATAAAGCTTGGTGAAGACTGGTTGGTGGAAAAAAAAACATTCTGAAAAAGCAGGTCCTACAAACCCTAGCAGAGGGGAGCAGAACTTTTGATATCAACAGGGCATAACCAACCTTTGCATCACTCCTGGTTCCAAAATTAACCACCATCTACCGTCTATATTATGTATTGCCAGTTCAGTTCTATGCTTCTGGTCATCCCTGATATGCCATTCCTTTTCTAAATAAAAATCTCCTTCACTCAGGCTCACAAGGTCAAACCAAATGAGTACCAATGAAAAACTGAACCAAAGTAGAATGTTGTCTTCTTTAGTGGTTTGTGTTTAGGCCAAAGAATAGAAAGCAGAGGATAGAAGGTATCAATGAACTATCTAACTCACAATTGCTGTTTCTGAATGGTATCATATAGTTAGGCCTTTCTAAGGAGGCAAATCAGTTTATAGCCTATAGTTCTGCAAGTTCCCACTGTAATGTTACAGTCACTTGGACATTTTCAGGTATACATTCACATAAGCAACATTGTTGTATAAGTCAGCATCTTAAACATGTTGAATTTTCTGCAGTTACTAACAATAATTTATTGAATTCATCACCTTAACATGGGACTAATGGTCAAGGAGAAAGGGAGGAAAGAAGGAAATTCCCAGAAAATACATCAATCAAATGATCTTAGCTAGCTATAAATGAGCCTTCAAAACTGGGGCAGTGCATCACCAGTTGCTGGAGACTAACAATGAGACTATTGCACTGTACTCTGATATGGCCAAGTTCCTAAAAGCATTTGATTGGCCATGTTGACATAAATCATAGAATAGGTGGAATGTTTATTCTGGCATAATTGTTTATGTGAATTCAGAGGCACCAGGCAGGACTCATACCAAATTGGGCATTATAGCACCTTGCATTATAAAATCTATGATTTGTGAACCCAGTTTTAAGTGGATTACTAAACCAGCACTTCACATCTACAAGAATCTTTGAACACACAGAGAAAATTATTATGTCTGTGTTAGGGCACAATAAAGATCCATATTTGAAATAAACTGTTTAAACTAATTATTACACAAGCCTATTTAAATTCATCAGTGGGGGAATTTTAAAGAAGGGAGCGTCAAGTCGTATCTCAGAGATTAATCTTGTTGCCAAGGATTGCATAACTACATCCCTTGGAAAACCTCTATGGATTATTGTAACATAATTATTATTTAAAATAATGAGGATCAACAATTTATGTAGGCTGCAGTGTACTTATGATATGCTTATTTGGATGTGTACAATGTGGGGTATCCTGGAACTTACAAGTAGGTATGTTTATGATGTGGCTTTCAAAGTTGCTCTCAGAAATGATCATTCAGAAGGAAAAAAATATATATGATGCAGAAGGAGAAGGAAGGTTAGGAACCGTTGCCAATAGAAACATGATTTATGATCCCTGGGATAGTTCCATAAGGGTCACAGACTTTGACTCATTTCTCTCTTTGATTTTTTTTTTTAATATATGTTTATTAGAAATTTTCAATACAGTAAAAATAAACAAAAAGAAAGTAAGAAAAGGAGCATACAGAAAGGAATGAAAAAAAACCCCATACAATTATGCCTTCCATCTTTCCCTTTTTCAAGTAAGAGTATGGTACTTAACATCTTAACCTTTTTCCCATCCTGTTCTTGTCTTTTTAGTCCTCAAATCCTAAAATCATCAATTCAATCTTTTCTTCTTTCAACAAAGAGTCCATATACAGTTTCCAGTCTTTCAAAAAGATCTTTGTCATTTTTTCTCTAGCCAAGCTGGTCAGCTTCGCCATTTCTGCAAGTTCAGTTAATTTTAGAATCCAAACTTCCACTGTAGGTATATCATTGCTTTTCCATCTTTTTGCATACAATAATCTCACTGCATGTTCCCTCTGAATTTAGAATTCTGAACTTGGAGGAAGACATTGTTGTCAGCCCCATTGCCAACCAGATTAGAAAATCAACTCCACAGGAAGACCATAACTACACTTTGTTGAGACTGGCTGTCACAGAATCTTTCAAGTCTGATTGAACTATAACTCGCCTCCTTTTTATACTCCAGGAATCAGGGAGGCATTCGCCTGAGTCTCTTCTGAATATTATATGGTTTTCCAGGATTTAAAGAATGTTTCAGCCACCTTTCCCTAGGGGAATGGCTCTTGTGTACTTCTGTCAAGGCCATCTCCCTTATTCTCCACAATTGTTGATATTCCCTCTCTCCCATCACTCCAGTAAACTTCAAAGCCACCTGTTCCCAACTTCAAGGAAAGACCCAAATGTTGTGGTTTGCTGGAAGGACTTTCGACATCAGAGTGCCATATATGTTTTCCCATGGTTTTTACTCATCCATTTAAGGAATATCAATTCTGTATTTGTACCAAATCTATTAAAAATCTAGATATGTGCATACCAAAAGATATAACTCAGTAACATGTAATATAAATAAAGTATAGAGAGAGGTTTCTTCAGATATTGATAGATGGGAGTCATTAAAACTCACCCTTAGGGGAAAGGTGAATGCTCTCAGAATGAATATTATTCCCAGATCAACTTACATTCTGAGAGGAATTCCAGTTCATGTATCTGGAAAATATTTTCAGAAAATTAATTCTTTGTTTAGAAAATTTCTATGGGGTTCTTCGATTCCGAGAATATCTTTACAGAAAATGCAATTGCCAGTTAATGAGGGAGGATTCAGTTTTCCAGATCTGGAGCTGTATCATCAAGCTACCTATTCTCAAGTATTAAATACTGGAAGCCATCAGTTGGTGTCAGTTTTCCAGTTTGGGCAACTTTGGAACATACATATATAGCACTTTCGGTTGGATGGATAGTATTAGGATCTAAATACACTAGAACTCTAGTATTTCTGGAAACAACTGTCAGTTAGAAAGTTATGGAATGGAATGTCTAATAAAAAAGGATTTATCCCCTTTTCCCATGTTAAATTGACTTTATGGGGAAACCCAGCATTAAAAATTGGGAAAAAGATGGTGATATGGAAAAAATGGATGGAAGCAGAGATATTGACTTTGGACCAATCAATAGATGATGAAGATGAATTTTTAACATATGCTGATAGATGACATTTATCTGTCAGATGTAACCCAATGGCAATATTTACAGCTACAACATTTATTAACAACATTGTTTGGACCAGCAGCATTTTCAGCTTCCAAGACATCTGTGATATTAGAACAACTTGTTAAATCCTTTAGAACTAAAAAAAACCCCTACTATTAGCTTTTATAGATATTTGTTATCAATAAATCAGTTTGATACGCAGATGTTAAGGGATGAGTGGAATAAAGAATTAGAGGTTTCTATATTGCCTAAACAATGGGGGAGTGTTTTAAATTCTATAGAAAGAATGTCAATGGACCTTAAACTATACAACAAAAAGTAATATTTAGTATTTATTGGACTCCACTATGTTTGTAGAGAAAAGGACTGCCCTTTGTTGGAGATGCTTCTTTAAAACATGTTTTTACAATGTCCTATACTTACTAGGTTTTGGGAGAAAATAGTGGACTATATAAATATGACTATGCGACAAAAGCTAAAATTTTTAGAGGATAATATTCTCTCGAATTACATACCTAGTACATGGAATTTGACAACTGGAGAACGTAAATGGATTCTCCATGTCCTTACTATGGCCAAAAGACCAATACTGCAGCTATGGAAAGAAAAATGTATGGCCTCGTTTATTCAATGGATTGAAGACGTGATTGCACTTGCCACCTATGAGCGGATTGCCTATAGATGTAGGCTTTGTATGGACAAGTATAATGAAATATGGGACTCATTTATACAAAATACAATAGGTTAAAAAAGCATGATAGTTATATAAGTGTATTAGAAATAAATATATACATACTTGAATAATATTTGCATTAGATAAGTATATATAGAATTGAAACTGTTTACTGTTACAATGATATACTATACTTTTTTTTTCTTTTTTTCACCTCTTTTTTTAAAGCACTTGTTATGCTTTTTTTTCTCTGACAATGTATGTATTTCTATCATAATTATTGTTGTGTTTTGTTCCTTTTCCTTTTCTTTTCCTGTTATTATTTTAAAAGCAATAAAATTAAATAAAAAATGTTTTCCCATGGTTTGAGGGGCAAAAAACTCTGAGTTTATTGCCACATTTTCTCCATTATCTGTGGATCTCACAAATAATTTCCCACAATCCAGATAAATTATTTAATTCAACATGGTTTTTAGGCTACCTGTCTAAGCCAGGTTTCCATAAGAACAAATATGTATAGTCCAACAATATTCCAGAAATGATTGCACCAGCAATAAAAATATGTAAGAAACCAAGAATGAAAGTAATAGTAGAAATATCTATGAGGATGTCCACATGATAATGAAGGCAGTCTTTATATTGCAAAGAAATGCTTAATGTCTGTCCCAGCATAGTAACATTAAAATCAGTAGAATACTATTGAGTGTCTAATCAAACAAGCAAATCACACAGCCCTAACTAGAATGCTATATATTGCACCTACATTGGATGCAACATATGGGAAAGCTAACTCCTGTCACACCTTGCAAATGGGAGATTGCCAATGCAAGTATCCAAGATTTACACACAGCATTAGTTCTTGCTCACTGGAGGCACAGCCAGATGGCCACATTAAAGTGTTATCCACAAGTCCCTGAGCCAGCAGAAAAGTATGCTGGCATAAAATTTGATGCCCTGATTGCCAGTCCTTATTCTGCCACAGTAACAAGCCTGATCACTGTTGCTCTCCTTGTTTTAATGTAGGACAAATTAAGGAAAGTGATTGGTGCATACTCCTGACATCATTTTCCTTCCCATCAAGTGTTGCCTGATAGTGGGAAAATAACTGCCAGTTTTCCTAATTTTGGGTGGGGCAGATTTGAACAAGTGGAGGTGGGGCTTGAACCACATATCTGTCAGGTTCAGCCGGCATTGCACAGCTAGGAAGTTCCCCAGGCGCGCTTTAGTCAGTTTCACTGCTCGAGTGCTAGCGCAGAAAGAGGAAGTGCTAACCTCAAACTAATGAATGGGCCACCTGGTGCCTCTTCACTAATCTGGAGCGGATGCGTTGTGTTAACGCCAGAGGGCCACGGGCACCATGGACAAAGGAAAGAGCCACGGAATTGAGGAAGAGCAATCAGCGCGCGAGGGAATGCTCCTGGCTGTGTGCACGACAGAAGCCCAACGAAGGCAACAACCACGCCAAGGGCTAGCAACAATCAAAGAACAATGGGACTCAGGCTGAACCTGTCATCTGGACAATTAAGGGGGATTATTGGGGCGCTGATAATCCGCAGCCTGTAACGCGATCGTGGGGCGAAACCGCGGGAAGGGGGGAGGTATAAAGGAACCAATGTATTGTACCAAGCCAGTCCTGGCTTTGCTTGTAACTGTTGTGTTATGCTTGAGTAAACCTCTTTTGTGAACCACACGTGTCATGGGAGTGTTCTCTTGACGAACAGAACAAGATCTTACAATATCAACCCCTTTGTTGGCCAAAAACTTATAATGACCCAAAACAGAATTAGCAACACAGAAGTGGCAGAACCCAGTTCTCTTTCCTAGTTTAAATGGACCTTCTGGGCAACACAGAGCAGCACTGAATGCCAAACCATGCTCAGAAGGAGCCCACGTAAGACTTGTCAAGTGTTTGGAAAATGGCAATAAGCTATCAAATAGGCAGATGCTACTGAAAAAACCAGGTGTCCAGTCTCTCTCTTGCAGCCCAAGCTGAAATGACCATGGAAAGTAATGCTACTGACCACACGCTACACTGTACAGATGGCAAAAATTGTGTTGGGTGAAGAGGGAAAAACACTACTTTAAAAATAAAACAACTAAATATGACTTTAAGCTCTCTCAGCTGTGGAGTGGGAATGAGACAGTCAGTGTCATGATAGTAACCTTAAAAGAAGGTTACCAAGCATGTTCATGCTAGTTTAGGCATAAATGAAGATGGGCACTACATAACTTTCAGCCCATCGATATCTTAGTAGCCTAACTCTTACTTAACTTTCAGGCTTGTGAGAAAAATTGGAGGAGGAAGGCTACGTATTCCAGCTTTTGCTTTTGCTTCTTGTGGTATATAAGTCTAATGAGCTGTGCTTCCAGTTCTTGTTGTTGTTTTCCTTAATTTTTCATGACAGCTTAAAGTAGGAGAAATATTAAGATAAAGTGAATTTTTAAAATATAGATAAATGTTGGATGTTATAGCCACAGTTTTAAAATATATTGCAAAAACATTAAAGCCAGTGCGGTAGAGTGGCTACAGTACCAGCAAGGACTGTATTTAATCTGAGATCTGAATTTAAATTCTCCATTCAACCACAAAATTGAGGAGTGGGGTGAGAGTGGAGGGAGGACGGGAGGGGCTCCTCACTGTAGGTAAAAGGTGATCAAAGGGTTTTATGGAAAAGTCCAGCAGTCTGCACTGTTCCTGGTTTCCACACTTCTTCCACAAGAAGAAAGATCAGGGAAGTTGCAGAGTGAACCATAGATGTACAACCAAAATTATTATGCAACCCCAGTGTAGGGGCATCTGGAGGGAGTGTTAAAAAAAACAAGATGGCATCAACCACTGAGCAATTAAAGACCCCTCTTGACTTTTTTTTACATTCTATTACTACATATTTCAAACAAATATAAGAAATAGGTGGTACAGATTAAAAGATCAGGTACAGATAGAGAGATACAGGCAGATAAGCAACACATTTGAATTATCATAAAAGTAGTATCTTCTGATATAGTGTTTTTCAAACTTGGCAACTTTAAGATGTGTGGACTTCAACTCCCAGAATTCCCTAGTCAGAAAAACATATGCCAAGTTTGAAAAACACTGTTCTAATATATCACTAGAAGTTTATAGTATTCTAAGATATTTCATATCCATTTTCTAATCAAAATCCACATATCGCTGTTGAACTTTCAACTAAAAATGATGGCTAACACAGTTCACATTGTTAAGAGAAAACTACAGATAGTCAATAATGCATGAAATCTGTGCTATAATGGATACACCACATTAAGATATGAACTCTGAAACCCAAGTTTTGGATGTGGCATGATTTCCTGCGTAAGATTGTCATCCAAAAATGGTTTCCAGTTAAAACTAAATTACTTTTTAGATACAAGGTTATTCAAACATTGAGGCATACTTTCACAATTTAGTTAGCCATTCTTTGAAAGAGGACATATTAACATTTTTTTACTCCTCCTGCAGATATGTCTACCTCTATTAATTTGCTAGAATCAATTACCAAAACATCACAAAAGGAAATGTTAATGAAACTCAAGTATGAAATTGGGGGGGGGGGGAGCAAAAACCAATCAAACAAAAGAAATAAAACAATCTTTAGAAATAAAACAACTCCCCTTTCTTTCAAGGAAAGAAAACTTTCAGGAAATTAGAAGATGGATGTCAGTTGTTCAACTTTTTATTCACCTTTTACACACACATGCACACACACACACACACACACACACACAAAATTATTATATTTTAAAGTGGATGTTCAGCCCTATAGGCTAAACAAATAATGATGCATTCCAAGTTTTAATATGTTCTGTAGGGTAGCCTTGTCTCAATCTGTTTAATATGAAACGGTAAGCAGTCAAATTATGGTTGGGCATGGCTGGCAACATTTCTGTGATTGCAGACTTTCTGAATTGCCCAAATGCACCCACAAAGAGTTGTGCATATGTATTTTAAATATATTGTACAGTTGATACACTTGATGTACAATCCAAATCCTGCGTCTATTGCAGCACCTCTTTGCCACTCCACGCTCTAAAGGTTTTCAAAAGCTGGAAATTACAAAATCTGCCAAGTGTATTTCATATATATCAACTGACTGTCTTCAGGAAAATGAACTTGCCATTCTGTCAGAAACTGTCTTCTCAGGAAATGTGATTAGACTTCAACCATTGGTGTAGAAATGACATTTAGTTCCATATCTCCAAAGACTGCATTTTCTTCATGGGTTCTGGCTCAGGTAATGATTTGGTGATTAGTTTGTGTGAAGCATAAATAGATTTTTTTTTTTCCTTTTTAAGTGAAGCTTAATAATGTTAATCAACTTTGGCAAGGAAATTCGTGCTATTTATATCTGAACAGGTTTTGCAAAGAAAACGTTATAATAAATAAAACCTCTGTCTATGCTATGGAAAATAATTAGATAGAGGTTCATGTATTAGCAGACATTCCTTTACAAACTTTTCAATTAATCCAGTTTGCAGCATCTCAGTTTGAGAGATCTGTACAGATACCAACCTTAACAGGACATCTGGGTTCCCAAAATAGCATCTGTGAGTATCAACATGCCTGTAATTCAAATATCTTACCTTATTTTCCTTGCACACTAATCTGATTTTATGTCCCATTTATCACATTGGAACTTCTGAGTAAATATGCATTGTTTTCTACGTTTAAGCCTATGCATTTTGTATTTTATAATTAAAAAGAAAGGTTACTCCTTCTCATTTCCATTTATTTAAAAAAAAAAAAGCTGACTAAATTGGGTAAGGATCTTCTTGGAGTGTTTTGCTTATGATATTACATTGACTGTCTTTGTTTCATAAGTTGGTTTGAATATGTGGCAATAGTTGAACTGATTGTTCCCTTGAAATGTTTCCTTTTGCTGGAATGTCTTCATCATTATTGCTGGGAAAAGAGTCACTTCTCCTTCTCTTTCCCTCTGTTTTGCACCTAAACACACACATATTATACCTTGCTAAAGTTACCTCACCAAAAAAAATCAGTAAATGGAGATTAGACCACACAGATGTCAGCTCCTCACTTTTTGAAACATTCATACCCAAGGCCTCAAGTACCAGCATGGAACTATTCAACAAGGACAGGAGTCTGATAAGCAACTGTGCATCGAATTTAGCTTCATTTCCATCATGTATTTAAGAAAGCAGGAAGGAAACATATAATAATTATATTCTCACATAATCCCCATTCTAATGAAACCATGGTCTTCTGTTTTTCGTGTTCTACTGGTGTACTTTTTGTGAGATGGGTGGCTATATAAATTTGCTAAATAAATAAATACAGGAATCACTAAGGCGCCTCTCTATCCTTCGGTTGGGTGAAATAGCCCACCATTTGAAGGATTGCCAGTCAGACTAAAATACCACACAGTTGTCTTCTAGAAGGTAGCAATTTGGTCCAAGCATTTCTCCATGCAGCCACTGTATTAGACAAGGCATTAACATCTACAACAGGTTATCCCCCATCCTCCCAAGAAATAGATATGTTTCGATTCAGAACATAGCATTTAAATATAGTCCTTTACATACACATTAGGACTTGTGAAATTTTATACCAAGCTCATTTTTGTCTTTTTTTTGGGGGGGGGGGTTGCATATTCCCACTTTAAAAGTCACTAAATGTATGTGAAAAAAACAGGCAATAACTTTAGTGTCATAAGAGGAATTCTTCTCACTGTGGACAATTTGTTGAGAAATACACAGAGGTGCTCCGGAAATCTGTTCATGTAAAGCAAGGACTTCTGTATACTTTTCAGTTTTCTAAACCATTAGGTTGTAGCCTTCTCTGCTGTACCTTACTGTTTAAAACATCATGGAGACATTTCTATAGTTACACTCAGTTAATAATTGTGTGCAGCATTTAAAAAAAGGGGAGGTAAGGAGACAAACGTAGAAGTGCTGGCATTATTAATCTGTCACTCACCGAGCATAGCTAGTTCTTCATCACAAGAACTAATCTTTCATAAGACTGAGGTCTAAATATGAATGTTTGTGTTTGAAAGAGGTACCAAATCATTTGTATATATATTACACAATCTCCACTGTGGGCTGCAAACCACACGATTGTTTTCATTAACCTTTCATTCTTACAAAAGGGCAAAATCAATAACAAATTTATTCAGCAAGTGAAAGGCAATTTCAAGAAATTTCACATGGGACTTCATCTCCATGGCTTTTTTTCCTGCCACAAATTCTCATAAAATATAATATAATCGGTTCAACCATAAGACAAATATAAAAGCTAAGATATCATCAGTCTCTGAGTTTTTCATTCTCTGAGCCAAGACTTTTTTCTTGCAGGTATACAGCTGATATACTAAAAATACAGCTATCTTATGGAGTATTTCTATCCATGAGTATCATTTGATGGGTAGAAGAACCAGTGCTAAATCCTTTATGCTGGGTTGCAATTTTTCTTTAGCATGAAAGGCGATTGGTGTGCATCTTCTGAATGACATTCGGTGGCATTTGGAAATTTTAAAGAAGTGTCACATGCAATTGGTGAAATAAAATTAAAGGGGAGAGATGATCATACACTTTCAGCAGCAAAAACAGGTCTAGCTCAAAGATGAAATAAACCATCTTTAATCAATCCCCCATTGCTATCCACCAATATATTTTTAAGACTATCCAGCTCTTCATCAAGCATATTTTAAGTCCCCCTACAGGGAGATACAATTTATACTCTCCCCATTAGGATAATTCATTCAGCAACTTGCAGAAAGACATCTCCAATGGATTGCGTATGAGACAGAAAACTATAGAAAAATTGTTTAAATAAAATTTGTTGCACCTCTTGCTCCATTATTTTCCTGCATGTAATATTAGTAAGCCAATTCTTTAACAGTTACAAGTTAGTATATTGTACCTGAGTGCCATTCATGGCCAAAATGAAGGATATAAATCTAATTTCAAAAATGAAAAAGAGTGTGTTCCTGATTTTTCTGTGCATTTAATATGGTCGGAGCTCAGAGAGACAGAGGGGGCAGGAGAGAGAGAGAGAAAGATGCAATTCAGAAATGTTAGAGATGGTATTTTCCTTTAGTCTTTGAACTCTGACACCTTTATGGGCCTTATAAGCAATAATCCAAGACCAGCTCGAACCTGTAAAGTTTTCAAACTTAAATGTATGCTAAACTGTTAAAGAACTGCAAACGTGCAAACATAATTTAATGTCCCTGAACTATGAAATAACATGTCCTCTCTCCTGCATTATTTTCTATCTATAAGATGTAGTTTAAGACTTTTTTTCCAGGAACTATAATGGGGATTATAGTGGTAAATCAAGTGAGAAATTGATTTTCCTGGGAAAAATGGTCACCGATTAACTTGTCAAACTAGAAATCATATTAGTTATGATACTGAACATTTTCAGCCTAAAATCAGATCCATCGAAAGCTAGGTTTATGCCGAAGACCTAGTATGCCACAAATCATTTTTTCTTTCCTCACCTTTTCCCATTGTATTGATGTGGTATCTTAGAGCAGCGTTTAAAATATTGTAAAGTATTTAATACTGATGTAGTGTGATGTCTTAAAAAAATAATTATAAGGCAATTCAATAACAGTGGAACACTGTTCAAAAGAAGGTGCAAGAATTACATTTTGCTTCCATTCTAAATAGTGTTTGCATTTTAGGCTTGACAGCCTAAAATTCTTTCTTAACTTCTTCCTAATCCTTGCAATAAACATACTTACTGGAAAGCTAAGTGTGAAGTTTCTAATTGTTGCTGTTGTTGTTGTTTAAATGTATATGCCTCCCAACTCCCAGCAGCTCTAGGTGGTTTGCAAATTTTTAAAAACAAGACATTAAAATGACAAAAAAAGAGAAAGGTAGAGATGGCAGAATAACGAACCAGGTGGAAACAAAACAAAGCAACCTAGGTTAAAAGGAGTTTTCCATCATCCTTACCATTTGGATCTCAGGGGGAACCTCATTCCAGAGGGCAGATGCTGTGACAGAGAAGGCATGCTTATGGGGCCCCAATAGGTGGCATTGCTTCATTGAAGGAACCCAGACCATGCCAACCCAAGTCTCTGCTGAGGGAAGCCTGTGATGTATCTTGGATATACCTGAAGGTTAAGACCTACAAAGAATTGGTCATTTTCTGCATCCATTGGGGTGGTTATTTCCCATTTGGTTCCCTTCTTCACCCTTACATTTCACAAGGAAGCCCAAACAATCATCTGCTCTTCCATCATGGGATGGGTGTCTTATCCTACTTATCAACTTTCCATTCAAATGGATATTTCTCTCTGAAAGGGGAAAAAAATCCAACTTCAAATAATGTTTGAAGTTCTTACCAGTCAGCATCTCTACAGTAGCTTCCAGCAACAGGAGGATCAAGGTGATCTGGTGAGTGTTAGGCTCTGGGCCATAATTAATCAAGTTTGAATTGAATTTGAATTGAAATCCACACTAACTCATGAAGCTCACTGGGCAGCTTGTCCCCTCACAGTGTAGCCATCCAACAGCTGTTGAGAGAATAATAAATGTCATCAACAGTTATACAACCACTCAGTGTATGGCAATGGAGCTGCAAAGTTATATACGCTAATTTAAAAACAGTGTGACCAGAGTAACAACACGCAATATTTATATCATGTTCTTCTAGTAATATATGCCCAGGGCTGCTTACAAGAATAGATATACAATATTAAAAACAAAATCCAAAAGACCCACCAAACAGCTTTTTTTACTCCAAACGAATAAAAGCTAACGTTAAATGGTATGCACCCACTTGCCCTGAATGAAAACAGGCTGCTTGGCCATTCATAATGAGAGAAGGTTTCTTTTGCTAAGGATAGAAACTGATATTTACCTAAAGGATATCCCATGGACTATCTATACTTGTCAGCTTTGCTGTTGAGAATCAGAAGTAATAATCCTTCATGGCACTGCCATAAAGCACAAGGTTGCTTTCATGCTGGAAGGCTTTTGAACTGATATCCTACCATAGACGTCTATAGAGATCTGAAGTAGATGCTGCATAATGATCCAGCATGTTCTATCTCTAAGTACTTAGCCTTCTCTTTTACAGTTGTTAATGTCTAGCCAGTGGCTGCACCCAGAAAGAACTAGCCCACAATACCTGTGATTCTCTTAATGCTAAAAAAGGGTATTAGTTACATAAATTCATGCTATATATTTCCAAAAGAGTTCAAATTAGAAGGCTATGCTAGCAGTTTAAATATATTTCCTTCCTCACCAGGCTGTCGAGAGAAGCTTTTGTTTCTCAAGAACTTCCATTTGTTTCTCATTACTCAATATACTGTATATGAAGCATTGCTTTATAGCTTACCTCAAGAATATGGGAAGAGAAAGACTTTCTTTTTTG
This sequence comes from Liasis olivaceus, assembly GCA_030867105.1. Lineage (NCBI taxonomy): Eukaryota > Metazoa > Chordata > Lepidosauria > Squamata > Pythonidae > Liasis > Liasis olivaceus. The sequence continues at coordinate 21,265,731 of CM061353.1, read as the reverse complement.
CAGAGTGCAGTGTTCCCTCTGTTGTCTGTGTTTGCTGGGTTTTTGAAGCATGAAAAGTGATGCCAGAGTTGACAGTGAAATGAAAAGAAATCTGTGTACCTATGCCATGAAAAATGGCTCTATCATACCAGATGTAACGTTCATATAAAATATTTGACTCAGATCAGATTCTAGTAAAAGTTCATCTTGAATAATTGAATAATGATAGTACAATGAGTTCTTCTAAGGGAAGGTCATTCAAAGGGATCACCTCCCCCATGTCTCAAAAGCATATACTGTATATCCATGTCAAAGCAATTAATATCTCTGTTGGCACATGGCAGCCTTGGATTTGGTAATACTATGAATAAATCTGGAACACAATGTATAAGACTATTTAACAGAAGAGGAAATGTTGATCAAAACAGGAGTTCCTTTCTTGTGTAGGTTATATATGGAGAGTGCTGTTCCACATGGCCAAATAGATAGAATTGGGAGGGTAGGAGTATGCTCTGATTAATTGAGGCTGTTATCCAAAGCAAAACAAAACAAACATCCAATAAAAGCAAAACTTTTTCATTCTTATCCTTGAGGGCCAAGGAACCTTCATTTTTTATCTTAAGTGATGTGATTACCCATTTTCTGGGTCTTTGAAAGTGGACACTCTGTCTCCTGTAGCTAAAACTGATCTTCAGTTTCATAGCAAAAGATATTATCCATGCAGAATGAGAACATTGGATTATTGGTTGTTCGGTATTTAGGAAACTGTTGATTAAGCACTAGGCTAAAAGAAGTTGGGGCAAAAGATTGCGTTTTGGACACAATCAGACAAAAGCAATTAGCATCTGGACTGTTTCTCATGAGAACAAACCAGCAACTCATAGAAAAGAACACAGTTGCTCAGCAGCATTCAGAGCAAGCTAGCTCTAATAACATAGGGGAAAGAGCATATATTTTGAAAGAATACTGTACTAATATCAGTTATTATCTTGGGATATGGATTACTACAAAGGGCATAAGTCACAGCATTTATTGTGCAAGGCACAATTAGAAATAGTCTACATCTCTCTCTCTCCAGGACTAGAAAAACAAGGCTCCAAGGAAATGATGAGGAAAAAGAGAAAACATAGATTAACCTGAAGTTCTGTTCCCTTAGGAAACCAAAATGAATGCATATAACTTTTCTGTACAGTTAAAACACTGATTAAAATGTAATGATTATGCATTTATCACATTTGCTGCTTCTCAGTCAAAATGAGAGACAGAGAAAGAAGAGGAAAATTCTGCAATTTCTCTAACAGTTCGGATCATCCCTCACATTTCAGTGGAGGGGCAGAGCCACCATACAGATTGTGTGGGAATAGCACTGTACAAGAAACAATATTTCACAAATGGATGAGTGACAACCAAGCAATCTTTCGCTGGCATAATTGGAGAAGTAAGCATGAATATCCTCCTCACTTTGATTCTACAGACCTGGCTGCCCTCTGTTATAACAATTCTCAGTATATTCACCAGGAAGGAAGCCTCAATGAACCTTTAGAATCTGGCCATAAAACTGAGTCTATTTTTTTAATTAATAAACTACCTTTGAAAATCATCTCTTGAAGAAGCATTAAAGAGCTCCATATGCTAAAATACAGGCTACGATAAGGTCATCTTTATCAGCCTTCATTTTAGTTAGTACTTGAGGTGTAAAATGTTACATTCCTAATATGATTCCATTCTCACAAGAATTATCCTTAAGTCTAGTAACAATCCATAATTCATTCCTAATTATATAGGATTCTGTGTGCTTCATTTTCCTTAAGTTATATAGCCCATAATGCTCTACCACAGGGTTCTCAAACTCTGCATACTTATGAACTCCTAAAATGATAAAGATATTTGTGCAAATCTTCCTTCTCCATGAACAAAATTATTTTCTTTGGGATTAGGGTTGGGCAAGAAATAAAGATCCTACTTATTTTTGATGATTAAATTTTAATCTTGATAGCAAACACAACACTGCTATAACCTTACAAGTTTACAAAAATAAAACTGTTTCACTGGAAATACATGAACAAGAACAAAAAAGCAATCCATTTTAAAATCACATTTTAATGAGAGGATGAGCTTGCTTACATTTGTACTGCAACCAGAAGACAAAACCTGTAGCTATAGAATTACCATATTTTGGAATTAAATGGGATTTTTGAATGGGATGGGGAAATATGATTGGTTTGTTATTATTTGGGGAGTTACAACACACACTTCAAGAAATGCTCCCTTACCAAAGAGAAGTCTCTGTTGTGTGATAGAACAAACAAAGGACTTCCAAAGACTGCAACTGAGAACAGAAAAATTGCCATGTAAGCAATTGTGCCCAAACTGCATTGGGACTATAGTACCCCAAATTCCTAGCCACATAGAATTGTCTTGCAACCTCAAAGCAAGTGAAGGACACCATTTTGAAGGTTTAATGTAGGACAAATGGCTGTTATGCTAGAATCTAATACCTCCTCGGTTATGAACTGATAAAGTCCATTCTCTTTTCTTTTCCATATTATTAGGGGAGAAGGAGAAGGAGAAGGAGAAGGAGAAGGAGAAGTTGTTATGCTAGTTTGGAAATGCATTTGTCAGTTTGAAGCTGAGATCCTAAAACTTTAATGACAATTTCAAAAACCAGTTGTGTTCTCCTTTTTAACAAGTTTTGAGAGTTAACACCCCCTCTAATAATGCATTGCTGAGAAATAATCATCATCATATTAACAATAGAAAATTAAGGGTCACTTTACTAAAATAAAGTAATCTTCAGAGAAGTAGGTCCTGTCCTCATTAATGTTGCTTCCCATGTCATTATTTTCAGGCTATTTTTATATCCAAAGTGGCAGCTGTCATTGTATCTTCTTCATCCAAATATTCTCAGTAATTAACTGGTTAGAGATTAGGCAGAGAAAAATCATCCTAAGAATATTCATTCAAATGTATGCTGATCTTTGCCATTTCCTCTCTTAACTAACTTTCCAACATTAAGATCTATTTTTGCATTGCATTCACTAAACAGCAATGAAAGCAATGAAAAATAAAGCAAAAATAGGACTGAAACAAATCCCCCCCCCCAAATATATATACTTCTCAAAATTTGCTAATCTTATCAATTATTTTCTTTTTGTTCTCCAAAAGTTTGAATAATTCCTGAATATTGTCTGTTTTTTACATTATTATTTCCTCCTCCTCCTCCTCCTCCTCCTCCTCCTCCTCCTCCTCCTCCTCCTCCTTCTCCCCCTCCCCCTTTTCTATTTTGTCACCCAGTGATATTTTATTTTGGTATTTGGCATTGAACATGTTGTGAAATTTCATAATTGACATGTAGTTATATTAAGCCTTTGATAGTACTGGCATCTAACACTCTGATAGTATGTAATAAGCTATATGATCTTGGAAACCTAATTGCATTTGATTTTCTCTGTCAAAAAAAAAAAACAGGTGGAAACTCTATTGTATAAAAGAAGAGGGGAAAAGAATATTATTTTATGATATACCAAAGGCAGTCAAATTTGTATCTTCCAATTATATTGAAATTCTATTCTTATGATAGCCAATGACAAAGGACTGTGGGAGGTATAACACAAAACATCTGAAGGAGACTGAAAGTATCTGCCTGTCTTCTGCAAAAGAGTTATAGGAAAATATATGTGAAATGAGATTTATATTACAAGAATTGCAATAATTTTACATTAGTTCTGGGATTTGTCGTTTTCTTAGTCAGAAAATGCAAAGCTCTTTCTGAATAGCTATCAACGCAGCTTCAGTCTACACCAAATGCAGGGAGGCATTACAATTAAATGTGTCAAAAGCAACAAATTAACAGATCTCTGAGTAGACCCGAGCATGGTATACTTCAGCAGCTCAAGATACAGCATTCTTCCTTTATGTTTTAAAAAGCATGACTTCAAAGCAGTTTGGCCCTGGCAGTTCCCCATAGCATAAAAGATCCAATTACATATCTGATATAATCTAATGTACTCTAGAATCATGTTATCTTCTTGTAGGGAAGATAGAAGATTAATGTCCCCAAGCTAAGGTAATCATCATAAGTCCCAGCAGCTGAGTGACTATGTGAACAAGGGAGATCGGTTAACCAATTTCTAAATAGGGAGTTAATTTAAGTTGCTCTAAAGGTTATTTGTTCTTTGCCATTTCCAGTCTCTGTGATCACACACTCAATCTCAGCTTCCAAGTTTTGTGAGACAAGAGTTATTTCAGTGTTATTGTCCTTTTCATAGGCTTTGGCTTTATGATTATTGCATCATTCATTATCTTTATTGAATAAAGGATCTAATTTCTTCAGTTTGCACTCTGAGAAATTTTCAGTAATTTAATATTAGGCAATTTAAGAGCTCAGATAGAAAACCAACCATGAAGGTCAATCAGAAAAGAAGTGATTATGCACTAGTGAAAAAATTTATACCTGTATCGCCCGGCCTAGGAAAAGTTGCAGCATTTTACTTCCTGAACAGCTACCCATTTGCAAGAATAAGAACTCAAACAGCAAAAAGGTTGGGTGTCCAGAGCCAGCCCTACCATTAGACATATTATAGGGAATTTCCTCAATGAACACATTTAGCCCTAGGATGAGACTCTAAGTTTCCTCTTTTTTTCCTTTTCTTGTCTTGCACATGCATGTAATAATTCTCTATAAAAGAAAGTCAAGTACATTGTTGCTATCATTATACATTTGTTCTATCAAGAGTTGTATTTAAAGAAATATTCCATCAGGGGAAGTGTCAAGTGCCAATAGTGGACATGGCCAAAGCCGGTGGTGGGTAGGGCCAGAGACAAAGCTCTGTGGAGCATTTATCTCTTTCTCTGGCACCTTTTTTACCCCCCTCTTTTCCTTCTCCTACCTGGACTTGAACTGACTTCTGAGGGCCATCTGAAATAAGGCCCAGAGCGGCATGTGTTCCTTGGGCCTCAAGTTATCCACCTGTATTTCAAAGAATTGGAATCATATTTGCTAATCTGTAATTAACAACTTCTACATCAGCCTGTTCCTACAAAAAGCCTGGAGTTAGAGAAAACTCCTTTATATTATAAAGAGTCTGAATGTTACATTAAAGCCTACTTAATGCAGTTACTCCCATACAATATATTGTAGTAAACTCTACGCATTCAGCTCCACAATGGTTAAATTTCAAACAGGACAAAGAAATGACTTAGTTTCAATGTTGTAATGTTTTTATATTGATTAAAAACTATTCCAATGTCACTATTGTAATGTCTGGGCACTGCTATTTTAACGTATGTGTATGTGTATTGGACTTCATCCACTACTACTGTAAAAGGCAGTGTCTGAAAAATATTTGAATTCAGCTGCCTATCCTTTCCTCAAATTTGAATTGGACAAATAAGGGGAAAAAGGAGTGAAAATGCAAGTGTAAGTCCTTCATATAATAGTTGGTGAAATATCACTGTTCAGCACTGACAAAAAAAAAGAAATCTATGATTTAACTTGTCAAGTTTTAAAGAGGTATTTCTGTCACCTCTATCAAACCAAGCCATAAATTCTTTCTTCTGTCCTATTTGTGGAAGACTTCTGGCAGTATGACAGTAAATCAATAGGATATTTGGAAGCACTGGTTGACTGCAAAGTTGCCCAAAAATGAGATTTTCAAAAAAAAAAAAAACTCAGTGTTGGCAAAGTATACACTCCTTTCTTCACCTTTTGGAATGGATGACATTTGACATAACAATATCCAGTACAGAAATCAGACTTGTCAAATGCAAGTTAACAGAGTCTTTGCAAATATGTCACACAATGGCTGCATTATGAAGGCTTTCACCAATGAAGATTGCTGATCGGGTTTGGTCATGACCCAAAGTCATAACTCTCTCTATTCAAGTGAACTGGCTTACTGTCAGGAACTAACAACGCAAAGGCAAGGTCAACAAGCCTTGACACTGTTCCATAGGATGAAGCTCTGGAAGAGTCCATTCTTTCAAGCAATGTTATAGCATTTGAGATATTTCTCTGCCTACTTTGGTTACTATAAACGTTGTAGGAGAAGAACCAAGTTAGCCTGGGGTTGCAGAAATCTGGGAATCTGGGAACTCCTTTTCCGATTAACAAATGGTACAAAAGGCACAAGCTTTTGTGAGCTGCAGAGTGACTCTATGCATCTTATGAAGTGAGCTGTAGCTCACAAAAGCTTATGCCTTTTAATAAAACTTGGTAGTCAGAAAAGATGCTCCCAGACTGGGAGTCTGCTATAGCAGACTGGTTGAGTCCACAGGGGGAATATGGATAAGGTCTCTAATCTCCTCTCCCAGAAGACCTCTGGGTCTTCACATCCTGCACAACTTCCTGTCTTGCAATATTGACTTGGCAGTTCCTGTTGCTCCCACCTGTCTTTTTGGAGTCTCCTCAGCTGCCATCCTCCCCTGTAACCTTGCTATGTGACAGGAGGAGGGCTTTCACAACTTGTGCTACCTTTCTGGCATTTAAAAGATCAAAATTTTAAAAAAGAAACCACACATTTAAATAGTGTTATCTCTTAGCCATGTAGCGCAAAGCAATGTGACTAGAGGATTCAGCTCTACATTGGCAGATAAGCTCATCTCAAAGAAATAAACAAAACAAAACTTTAGAGGACAAATTAGAAAAATCCCTGTTTAAATCTTCAAATGCAAATAGTCAATATGGCTAAAGAACATTACAAAAGTAAAGTGTAATGGTCTAGGCAGGCTACAGGATGGTGGGGGTCTGCTACAAAGACTTCCTTTAGAGGGGTGGAATAGGATTCAAATTATCCCAAATGAGAAGTTTCTAAACACAGTTTTGTGAATGCCTGAGGTTTAAATCAAGGTATCCATAAAACCCAAATTTAATTTGTACTGAGAAATAAAGACAACTAGTAGCACACAGAAACAAAAATCAACAACTTAGCATAAAATCCTTGCTAAATGTTTTTACCTATCCTACATAAATAGAAGCAAATTTTCTTCTACCTCAAGTTACCTGGATTTTCCCCAAATTCCTGGAAAGTCTAAACTTTAAAAAGGAGCTGAAAAGAATTATGTTAGTACCCTGTTTTCCCCAGTCCTGGCTCACAGCTTCCATCTCTCTTTTAAAAGGACCACAGCTCCAGGAGAGTGAAGGGCTGGGAAGGCAGAAAAGTGCAAAGAAATTCTGTTGTATGAGAAAATGCTTTTCAGTTGATGCTGGATGGGCCCCATAACCTGGGACCTCTTCAGCTGAAAAAGTAAGGATTAGTTACAACACTGTGTGACGATCTTTAACGAGAAGTAAACACAGGAAAATTTTAGGAATTGTCACTTATTTCTGAGATATCTCCGTAAATAGTGAATGAATATTTACCATGATATCTTGTTCAGCAATTAGCTTGTGCAATCGACCAAGCATCGCAGTCTGCCATTCATTTTTCCAGATTTGGACAGATGTTCAGTAGATGTCCTTAGCTGTTTAACAAAAGTCGATCTGTTGTATGTGTGCACAGAGCCTGCTATTGAGAAGACATTATGTCATTTGCCACCCCACCACAGGAATACAAATGTAATTCTATAATGGAGCTCCTGCAGCAATATAAATACAGTTCTATAATGAACTAGCCAAATCTTATTTTGGCCCCAACCGTTTACTTCAATAATATTGATCTGAAGAACTAAAGTAGACTTTTGCAATAATGAAAGGAAGTTGCAAGGAGAAATAGGAGTTTCAGTCTAGAGGAGAACACCCTGATCCTGTTACATGATGTCTTCTTTTTATATTAAGTAACAGTTAAGTTACAGTATATTCAGGCCTTGTGGAAGTAGAGCACCGCATTTGCTTTATTGTCAGTATCACCAATTCCTCCCCCCGACATCCCCCTTCAGTGCCACCCTCCCCCCCTGTTTTGCCAATTGTCAAGGCAGTGATCAGCTGCCCAGACAATTGGTTCTTTTAGTTCTTTAGATCCAGAGACAATGAACGCACCAGCAGGTGAGGAGATTTTAAGCTTTATTATTAACTCTAGCAAACAGATTTAAACAGGAACACAAGAGCATAGTATCAAAGCATAACATACCAAACAAGATGATAGAAGTCTTCCCCTACTGCTGGAAGCTACCATAAGGTGACAGTGGAGAGACCTCAAGATGCTTTAGATAACACAGCGCCTAGTCCCAAGGCCTGTGTGCACGCTCCAAATTCCAGGGCAATGCCAGGGCTTTTTATCAAAGTCTGGCACTGCCATCCCATGACTCTGTTATGGAGTCAGGGGCTTTGAAAGTGACCTTGACCAGATGTTATACCTGCTCCTCAAAAGATTCCAGAGCCTGTATAGACAAGCTAGTGCTTAACCTAAAGAATCCTGAGGGTTTTGTTCCCTCCCCCTCCCCACTTCTAAGTAAAAGTGAAAAACAAGCCAGCTAAACATTATTATACTTCAAAGTGAGCTTTCTTAATAAGTGTAGGAGAAATCAAACTATGTCACCTAAACTCCTCGAAATAACGATGGTCTTCCGCATTGCCACTACACCCCTCTTTCCCACAGACACATAAGGACACACACATTTAGTGGGATAGCAAGTGCAACTTGCTTGGATCAAACACTCTGGGTCCCAGATTATCCCTACCAGTATATCTACTCCTGTTTGTCTGTAGGGCCTGTATTTTAAGGAGTATAGCTGATGATGAAAATTGGAAATGCACATAATAATCTGTTCACCTCCACAATTTGACAGATAACCTAGAAAACTTTGTTGCTAACCTGTCTCATTCTGACCATGAGTAGCATTATTCTAAATTAGACCACTCATCCCATTAGCCTAGGATGGTCACTTCTGTCTCTGTTTTTCAAGCAGGAGCTTTTCAAGAGCAACCTGGAAAAACTAGAGATTGTGCTTGGGCAAATCAAATGCTCTGCCACAGGGCTACAATTGATCCCCCTCAAATTCAATGTTTTTTTTTTTTAATTAGTATTGCTGTTTCTGCTCTTTTCCCGCCCTAAACCAATGACAATACTATGTCAGGAGATGCTGTTTGCTCCACAGTCACCAAAAGCTAATTCTCTTTTTGGGATGAAATAGGGAGAAGAGTGCTTATCTGTATAGGAAAGACTATCTCTCACAATCTCTAACCTAATCCACTCCTCTATATATATTTAAAACAAATAGATATACGGGTTGCCTAAGATGCAATCCTGGTCAGAAAGAAGTGCTAAGTGAGAGAAAGTGCTTATGTTCCATTAAAAAAAAAAACTTGCTAGGCTCTAATCCGTATACATTATAATGTGTATAATCTATATTCTGTGATTTCCCAGGGCCATGAATCACTCAATTATCAGTAGACAAACATGACAATGCCAAGTGACTTAAGATAAATCACTACTCTGAAGTCTAGATGCCTGTATCTTACTGGATAATGATTAAACAATTTTCTAAAGGGATTAAATAAAGTTTTGCTATTTAAAACAGGAGATATTGAATGTCATTGTTCATTCTTACATATGTCTTCCTCCTAATACTTCTCTTAGAAACAAAAAATTCTTTTTTTTTTTTTTTTTTTGTAAAAGGAAAAGGGAGACAGACTTCCTTTGGTTCCCTGTATGGATCACTTATGGATCAAACGTTACTGAATTTCTCAGAACGACTCTTCGCCTAGGCCAGTGTTGTCCAAACTTGGCCACTTTAAGATGAGTGGACTGCTGGCTGGGGAATTCTGGGAGTTGCAGTCCACTCATCTTAAAGTGGCCAAGTTTGGACAACACTGGCCTAGGCCTTTTGAGAGGGTCAGTGAAATCTCCTCAGATTGTATGGATTGGTTTCTTTTTCATTCCTGCCCGGTTCTTGTCACCTTTGCTATCTTTATTGTTTTATTTCTGTCTCTTATTGCTTTTTTTATGTTTTTACTTATGAGCTACCCAGAGTCATTTTGATTCAGGCAGTATACAAATAACAATAATAATAATGATGATGATGATGATGATGATGATGATGATGATGATGATGATGATGCAGTTCCTTACTACAAAAATGGCTATTCTGTGGGACACTGTGATAGGAACATAGGGTGCTTTCTTACACTGTTGTCCTCTCTAACTCAGTATTTAATTATAGTGTCTGGAAGTGAAGTTTCAGGCCAGAGTTTTTATTTTTATTTTTTTATTTATTTATTGTATTTATATAAGAGATCTTCTTAGAGTTACTTGTACTTGCCAGAGATGGGACAAGACCTCCAACCTTCTGCATGCAAAGCAGACATTCCTCAGTGGGGTGCAGGAAAACCAACTAAAGCATTCCTTTAGTTTTGGGCTCTAATTGGTTCCACTGCCAAACTGCTCTTACTGTTCGGATTTTTTTTTCTAACATTGAATAAGAATCTGTCTTCCTATCATTTAAATCCCTTATTTCATGTCCACGCTCTGAAACAATGGAAAACAGGTACAGCCTGTCTTCTGTGTGATATCCTTTTGGGTTTCGATGACTGCTATTACAGTATGACAGCCAGGTAGGTATAGTGGTGAAGGCACCAGGCTAGAAACTGGGAGACGGTGAGTTTTAATCCCACCTTAAGCACAAAGCCAGCTGGGTGACCTTGGGCCAGTCACTCTCTCTCAGCCCTAGGAAGCAGGCAATGGCAAGCCACTTCCAAAATCTTGCCAAGAAAACTGCAGGGACTTGTCCAGGCAGTCGCCAAGAGTCAACACTGACTCAAAGACACACATACATTACAGTATATTCCCCCTTAGTCTTCTCTTCTCAAGTCTTAGCATTCCTAGTTTCTTTAATTGCTCTCCAAAGGACACAGTTTCTAGCCTCTGATTATCATTTGGGGCTTCTTGAATCTTTGACACTTTCTCTTAATTCTTCTTAAAATGAGGGGCAAGGTCAAGTCTGACCCATGCAATGGCGCTCTTACTTCCCACGATTTAGAAGCAATTCTGTTGATGCGTTCTAAAATTATAATTGGCTTTTTTTTCCCCCAGCCATATCACACTGCTGGCTTATAATCAATTTACATCCAATTACTATTCCAAGTTATTTTTCCAAAAGTGCTACCACCCACCCAGCTTTCCATACCTGTGCATTTGATTTCTGTTTCTGAATGAACTTTCTGCTAAAATTCACTCTGTTTCTTTTAGCCCATTTCTCTAACCTCTCCTTTTGAGTTTTATTTCTGTTTTAGGGCAGGGGCTTTCCCCCTTGGTCCCTTGTGGAGTGTTCTAAGAAAACTCTGAATGATAAGGCAGCTCTTTCACTTTTCCATAACTCATCCTGTCACCTGCTCATCCTTCTCTGCAAAGAAGGCTGAGCTGAGAGCAGCCACAGACATCTGGCTTTCCCTAGGAGGAAACTGAGAGATTCAAGGACTTTCCCATCAAGCCAAAGGCCTGGCATTCCCACACCAAGCTGTGCAACACACAGTTGACCTTTGACTGAAAATGGTTAATAAATACATAAAATGGGGAAAAAAATACAAAACTGATAAAATCTACTCTCCAGTGTAGAGTGAGCATGTAAAATCAAATTGAGTGTAAAACTCTAGAAATGACTGGGGAAAGATGAAGGTTTAACAAGGGACCAATCCTTTTATAGTGCTGATGTCAAACTGACTGGTCCATACTTCTCCCCCTTTTTGAAGATAGGGACATTTGTCATCCTTCAATCCAGTAATATTTCAGAGAGACTATTGGCAAGTTTCTTCAGTACCCTAAGATGCAGTTCATCTGACCTGGAGATTTAAACTCATCAAAATAAACCACAACAACACAACAGATATTTCCTGACCATACCTCAATGCTACCCCTTCACTCTTTTCATAACTGTCTGATGGAATACATATTCCTTTGTTGGCACATCTAAGTCAAAAGAGAATTTGAATAGATTCTGCCTTTTCTATGGTACCTTGCTGGCATTTTGCCATTATCACTGAGCAGCTGGTATACTGATTCTTTTCATTTAGTTCTGAATGTATCTAAAGAAACCAAATGTGTTGTTCTTAGTGTCCTTCCTCGATCTCAATTCATTGTAAGCTTTAGTTTTCCTATACCATTTCTACAACTGCGAGCTGCCTCTCTGTACTCTTACTCCATGACCTGGTCTTCTTTCTTTCTCCTGTGTCCCTTTATATTTGCAGAACTTCATTAAGGTTTATGTATAGCTATAGGTGTTCTCTTTTTGTAATTCAGTGGCATTATGTGGACCTGCATTTTTTAGTATCTTCTTCCTTAGGAACTTTTCTTTCATCTACCCTGAACTTCTTATCATGTACATTCTCTTGCCTTGTAAATTAACTTCCCACTGTTTTCTAAACTCCATTTTTTTAAAGTCCAAGATACATGTTTGGCCACACTCAGCTTTATTTTCCCTTAAAATCAATAACTTCAGCATTAAATGAGACCTTTGCCCTAATGTTCTTGCTCTTTCCACTTCCTCAGCTAAGTCTTTACTCTTGGCTGATCCTCTTGTGCCTTTCTCCCCTCTCTGATGGAGAAAATTGCTAGCAAGACAAGTCAGAAATTTCCTGGAAGAACCTGTCTGGCAGAATTTGTCTCCAAATAAATATCAGGGTAATTAAAGTCCCTAATGACCTCTTTGTTGCCTCTGAAAAATCTGCTATTTGGTTTCAGAAAGCATCATCCAGATCTTCTTGTATTGGTAGATGATAGCAGATATCAACATTGCTTTTATTCATTTTTCCACTTATTTTAAGCCATGTGCTCTCTATGGTATAAAATTCATTGACGTGGATTTCTGAGCAGGAGAAAACGCTTTTAACATGCAATGCAACTCCTTCTTCCTTTCACTTGTTTCTGTAATTTTTGAACAAATTATGTCCTTCCATTGTTATGTTCCAATCATGGGAGTCATCCCATCCGACCTTCATTATATCTATTTTAAATCATACTTGCCTTGTTGTATTGTGAGTTCGCACTCATTTTATTTATTTTCCATAAAATGAATCATTTTTCTAAAATTCCTTTAGTACTTTATTCAGTTGAGTATGCAATGTTTCTTTGATAATCATGGCCTTGAATCATTGTGCTATCATTCTTAATATATACATTTTTTTAAAATGCTTGAGTACTTTGAAGTCTTATCACTGTTACAAGGACAAATAAAAGGCCTTATCCATTATCTCTTAGTGAACAGCTCATGTAGAAAGAAAAAAAGTAATACATTAGTACACATGGAAGAATACTCTAGGATGGGGAAGTGAACAGTCAGAATTTTAAAATAGGGAGCAAAGTGCTGAATCAACTTTACCTGTTGGCCTCCTTTACTCACTGGGTGTGGAATTATTATTCCATAATGCTATCAATGGAGGAAAGATTTGAGCACCAACATAACTCTCCCAAGTCAAATCAGCAGTTTAACTTTTACTGGATTCTGCCAGTAGAAATTATGAAAAATTGGAAGACAGATCAGTACATATACCTAAATACCCTGTCTCCCCCCCCCCCCCCCCCCCCGCTTTTGGACTCTCCAGCTCATACCAACCATTCCAGAAAACTTGGAAATCTTTGGATTTTTCACTTGATGCATCTAGATAAACAGAGTGCACGTATCAATACTGAGTCTTTCCAAAGCACTTTAGACAATGATCTTTACAAATAAAACATAGAGAACAATGTCGCTGGACATCTAATTAAACTATTTTCCCCCTAAGAGAGCTTATGTCTGAAACACAAATTGTAGATCAATAATTTTTCTGTTAATACAAGAAATTGCAAACAAAATGCCTTGCAGCACAAAGAAAATTGGTGGTGAGTTGGAAAGACATTGCTTCTTATTACTGTTTTCCATTACTATCTATTTCCCTTTGTGAAGGCTAACTCAGGGCTTTCAGTCAAGGCAATTTTCATTCATTACTGCTTTATACACAGAAGGTGCAAGATTTCACTGAAAGAAGAGTTAGCTTTTAAAGGGTTCAACATGCATATATCTATACTAGTCAACATGCACAAAGATTTACTGGTGGACAGGGAGAAAATTAATAAAATAAAACAACACTTCCTTCTTACTTTTACACATTATGATGGAAGCAGTACCTAGTCCTAATTATAAGGACATGCAATAGATTTCTGGAGGTCAGTCACACTGAATATTATAGGTTCTCTCTTATATTTATATATCAATGTAATGAGCAATTAAAGCATCTGGGTATATTTAACCTACAGAAGAGACAACTGAGAAGAGATATGAGAACAGTTTTCAAATAACTGAAGGGTTGATACATGGAAGAGGGAGTGGACTTACTCTCTATTGTGCAGAAGACAAGATCAGCATCAATAAATTAAAACTATAAGGAAGCAGGTACAGGCTAGACCTCTGGAGTGTACAGTTTCCTGACTGTACAGGTTGCCACATGATGTGTAAAGTCTCCTTGTTGGAGCTCTTTAAACAGAGGTTGGATGGTCATCTGTCAGAGATGCGGTGGAGGATCCTGTACAAGCAGGAGGTTAGAGTAGGGGACTTAATTTTTGTTACTATTTGACATACTATCTGAACATTATTTAATGAATAGAAATTTATACATGATACTTCCAATAAGGATCCACCTTGATTTCTAGTCTTATTCCATGCTGATTGTCTCTACCTTTGCTCTATGGATCAGCTCTTTTGCAAGTAAATTTCCATGAAAAGCAGGTCAGCTCCATTACAAATGCTTTCATTTGTTCTAGCAGCTTTAGCAGTCAGCATTCAATAAGGCTTCTGGAATTTGCAGCCTCCATCAAAGCCCAGCCAATTAAAACAGTTCAGCTATTTCGTTGAAAACTGCCAAAACAAAAACCCCATAGTAGCACTTCAGCAGCAAACTGGCTTTGTAAATAGGTTTAACTCAAAATTGGCAGTGATATAGCACTGCTTAACTTCACTGAGCAACATACATTCTCAGGACCATGAGAAAGGAAGATAAAGGGTCCCCCAAGGTGAACCCAAATCCCAACAGCAGCATCTGTGCATTTTCCTTAATATTGTTGATGAAGATTCTCAGTCATCCAGGTGAATTGTCTGGAGGTTGAGTCATGGCAACCAGACTTCTTTTCTTTTGGTTTGATACATTTCGCTGCGTCTCTTCAGAAGCTGAAGAAGCTGCTTGGACAAGCAGCGAAACACATCAAACCAAAAGAAAAGAAGTCCAGTTGCCATGACTCAACCTCCAGATTTCCTTAGTATTGTTATGGGAGTGGGTTTACCACTGCTACCTTCTGAGAAGCTTTTCACTTAGCCAACAATTCTGGAAGTCCAAAGTGGTCCACTCTAAGTAGGAGACAAGTCTGACCCTCCTTAGTTTCCAGGATCAAACAAGGGTGGCCAAGTTCTACCACTTGCTGAGGGAGTATGAAATAATTCTTCCTTATACCACATGAGTCTACAGAAGAAGACCACCTGTTTGAATGCTTTCTCAAGAGAAAGTTATATCTAATAAATAAGTGCCATATAGAGAATGCTAACATTCAGTGTCTTTATTCCTAAAATGCTACATTCTGGGCACCCTTTTTCAGACACTTTTTTTTTTTTTTTTTTTTTTTGCATATGAGAGAATTTTCATATTCAATTCCCCTTCTGCAATCAGGCAAAGTATATTCCAAAAATAAATATGTTGCATTATTTTACTTAAGTCTCTATCAACTATTGATTTCCCTCCACCCACAAACAGAAGCACACACAAATACACACATATACTTTTTTTTGGCATACTTCAAGAAACATAGCATGAATTAATATTAAAAATAAACTATCCATTTGTTTAACTGAGAATGATAGGTTGAGAAGAGTTAATAGCTGAATGTAGTTATCAGCTATTCTCTCTTTGGATCTTTGCAGTAAAGCAATGGTCTTGAGAAAGAGGTACAGTGAATATCATTGCCCTTCCCATCTCCTTTATACTACCTTTGTCTCTAGAAAAATATATTTCATTTTTGCAGAAAATAAAGTCTTTGTAAGTCCTAAGGGTGGCTTGACTAAGGATTGGTGAATGCTGTGCTTGGCTGCTCTTGGACAGAGGGGAAAAAATCCCAGATTGAAAATCTGATTTTTTATTAAAATATTGAAGAAACATTCACCAGATCTGACCTAGAAGCAGACAAAGCTTGCACTCACTAAATTTTACAACCTATCTGAAATATCTTTCTTATCCACTCCCACCTTCCTGTTTTCTTACTACTGGTTCAATGAACAGGGAAAGTTTCTTTCCTATCATTTTCCCCACTGACCTGGAGACCACATTTCCTTTTCACAGGCTTCAGTGCGAAATCAGAGTTAGTCTCTAGTTATAATCTGCAACAAAGATACCATGAAGACAGCACTGGATTAACCATTAAACAAAATAAGCACATTCTTAGGGGACCAGGGGAAAGGGGGCACCACAGAATTTTCTCCCCTAGCTGTCATGTCCTTAACTCTTTAATCAATTTTTTCGTAATTGTCCTTATCTGCCATGTTCAACTTTAATCTGCCTTGTTAAAAAAAAAGTTTTCTTTGGCATGGTAAGTGACTAAAATTTAAAAGTTTGGTTTGAAGATGTCAGAGATCACATTTTTTCCATCTTTGGGTGTGAAAGTGTGCTTCCATCGAGGGGCACCATTGTTGGGCTGCATTTAGGGCACTGGCTGGCCTTAATCCAACCTTGCATGAAGATTCTTACTATTTGCCATAAACTCACTGTATAAAACCTCTGTCCAAGTTGAGCCCAAAATAGTTTGCTGCCTAAAGAACTGTGACAAATGGGATCCCTGGTAGATCACCCCAAGTACAAGGTCAATCAAGTTACCACATAAGACAGAAAATCCCTAAAGTTCCTCCCCCATCCCAGCTTTGAAAATGCAATAATTAATTAAATAACTGAAGTTTGCTATCTTTCTATAATAACCCAAATGGGCTACTTTACCGAAGAATATGGATAGTCTTGCACACTGCGAAATGCTCGAATGTAGGATGTTTTGTTTTGTTTTTCATTTCATCTACTCATCCTAAAAACTTATCTCACATACATTGTTCTCCTCCATTATTAATGAAATGTTAAAAGCCTGGCATGTCCAGACAAAAATTGGCAATACAAAGATACACTTTCCAAGCTTTTCTTGTACACATTACTCAATTCACTTTGCACAATCACATCATGAATACATTTTTTGCCGCAGAGTTTGGGGTTTTTTTCTGCACGCACACCAATGTGGAGAAAAGCAAAAACAAACCAAAAAACAGTATCTTAAATTTGGTAGATACTCTCAGCTCGCTGAATGAGAGGGCTCCATTTGATTTCAGTGATTACAGTGGAGACGTTGCCTACACTTCATTGAGCAGATCAGCACACAGTTGTAGATGTTCAAGAGAAAAAATGTCACATTTTTATAGAGGTTGCCGCTGAGGTGATAGAAAAGCATTCATTTGCAATGGAAAACAAACTACACTTATGAAATACAATGCAGGATTTGAAATGCCCAGGTATCATGAAATAATTGAGCAAAGTTTTAGACTTCCTTTTGGAGCAGTCTACAGACAATGTTAAAGGTATGCATAATTAAAAGGGAGGGGGTTATATACAAATTGTAAAGTGATGCACAAATTCTTCTCAAACTAAATTCCATGCATATCACATTGTATGAATATTTCAACCCTTTTCAAGGATGAGCATATTCAGGTCTGAATGAATTCAGAGTAAATTTAAAGCACACAGCAGTTGATTATGGCCCTGAAGAACATAACTCCATGAGCAATTTAAATATGTGCAATGATAATGGAATTTAATAGGGCAGTCCAGAATTTTGAAGGAGTCCTTCAATTTGATGATGCTTTGAGCAATCCCCCCATTGAAACAGATTCTTAAATTGATGGGGGCCTGCTTCAAAGCTTCAGTTTGAATCAGGGAATGTGGAAATGCTTCACAATCTTTCAACAATCCAATAGTCTTTTGACTTTGTTTCTGGAGCTGTCACAAACAATATAAAATATTGCAACTTCATTTCCATATATGGAGAATGCAGCGGGATGAGTGGTGTGGTCAGAGTCCCTGACATTGACTCGAGTAGTCAGTCAATGAGATTTATTATCTTATTAAACTCTGTGCCTATTGGATCTCTCTGGGGGTTAGAAGGATACCATTGCTTAGGGCTTTATTTGCTTTCTCAGCTCTCCACTTTTCTAATTTGTCCAGCTACAAGCCTTAGCTCTGCTGTTTCTTGTTAAAGTATTGTGACACTTCCATGCTGATCTGGCAACACAACTGGGAATTTACCTTAGCACTCAGTATTCTGAATATGGACTGAAGACTGATGTCTCCTATACCCTCTTTCACTAAACTTTTTTTTTTTTTTTACATGATTCAGTCAGATTTAAGCTTCACACATGAATGAATGAATGAATGAATGAATGAATGAATGAATGAATGAGATCCACACTTACTGGTGCTCTTCTAAGCATTTGCTGCTCTTTATAAGGGTACCATCTACGAATACCACTTGCTTTGTGCCAGCCTGCTACTGCTGTTACTGCTAATAAACTAACATAGAGCATTGTCAGGTTACAAAATCCCTGGCACAACTAAATCCTGCTAGGGATGAAAGGTTCTTCCTAGGAGAAGCTAAACGTGCTTATCCTCTCACTTCAGAAATCCCAGTGATCAGAGACAGCAAAGCACACCACTTAAAAGGGGCAAAGCAATGGTCATTCTTCAGTAGCCTTCCAAGACTGCCACTCCATAAAAGGAATTGGAAAAATAAGAGTTTGCTTGGAAAAATAAGTTTTGCAAAGTTATCTTTTTAAACTGGAGCGGGGCCATTTCTGAGTTGGTTCAGCCAGCTTCTCTATGGTCTAGACAATTTGGACACGGATATGTTGGCCTTTATACTGTACTGTACAGAGGGAATATTTCAAACCAATATCATTGCAAAATCCTTGAAGATATTCAGCTGAAACTTGGCAGGTTAGACCTCTAAAGCATCTTCCAAATCTTCTGTTTTCATCCCATTTTGCTAAAAACTGGAGTAGCTTCAAGCACTCTGACAATTCCCTATTATATTCTATATACAAATCCTTTTTTTTCCCATGAAATTTTGAAACAGTTTAAATCAAAGCAGCCTGAACTCAGATCTCACAATACAAACTCAAATAAAATCATGTCCTTTTAGAATCTTGAATCTCCAATTCCAACTATATCAGGGCCAATTCAACACAGGCCTAAAATGAAACATAATAATGGGGATTACTTTGTTGAGATAAACTGCTGCCTTCAATTCTAGCACATGACAGGAAACCCTTTACAGCTGTGTGGATCAATGCCACCCACTGACTCTCAAGTTTGCATATTTTTTTCAAACCATGTATTAGTTTCCATAACACTTGCTTACTTATAAATACAGCCATAGAGAAAGGAGAGAGTTTGGTGTAATGATTAAGGAGCTGGCCTAGAAACCAGGAGGCTGTGACTTCTAGTCCTCCCTTAGGCATGGAAGCTGGCTGGCTGGCTTTGGACCAGTCACTCTCTCTCAGCATAACCCACCTCACAGGATTGCTGTTGTGGGAAAAAGTGGAAGAGGCAACATTGTGTGTGCCACCTTGAATGGTTTAAAAGTCAGTAAACTAAGAAGTCAGTTATGATATTCTTGCCAATCATTTTCTGCATGGCTGTTCCTCCGTTTTTATACAAGGAGATATAATTGTAATACTGGCACTTCATTCTACTCCACTAACAGGCTGCCAGGGAACTGGTAGAGCAAGGTAAGTAACCAGTTTCGGGAAAGTTGTCTATAGCTACTCTCCTCTAATCCTTTATTGCCATATGTCTAAAAAGGATTCCAGGTTTTGTGTGTTGTTGACTTTGGCCTCAACTACTACAAAAGAGGCTATTTCAAACACCAACACCCTCAGCAGCTCAGTCAGTTCTGCAGAATTTTTTTTTTTAAAGGAGAAAATAAAGAATAATGAAGTGGGGTTTTTTTAATATATACATACAGTGGCTGATAGAGTAGTGGTTAGAGTGCCGCCCTTTGATGTGGGAGACTGGGATTTGAACCCTGGCCGGTACCTACAATACCAATAGGAGTCCTTGGGCAAAGACCCCTTAATGCTTCACCTGCCTACTTCGAATATGAGAGCGACACGAACTAAGAGAGTCATGCTGGCTGAGACATCACCCAGATTAACAAGGTCTGCATCAGATGTTGGGGAACCAGGACAATCTGGCGATAAGTGGGCTACTGAAACGAACCATAAATGGATGAGACAAGAAAACCTGGAACTGACAGAATGCTACTACAACAGTAGACCTAATGAGAGGGGATATATGAAACATATGAGGGAGCTATGGATGGATAGACCTACATCCACACTAAATGTGAAACAGCTAGTTACCTAATGCTTCAACATAGTGAAGAGGAAGCTGCTCTCACAATTTGAAATAGATCAACTACACATCCCAGACTCAAGCAGACCTAGAAGAACAAACAGATGTGCAGCCAATACCTGAAGCTGGAATGTCACTGCCACCCCTTCCATTACAGAGCACAGCAGCTGATATGAGGCTAAGATCATGAATAAACTAGCTACAGCCAACCCTCAATACTGATTATCAAGGCTCAGTGGAGAAGTACCATCAGATCGTATGCTAGAAGATGCCAATAGAGCCCTCACAACCATTCCTACTACCACCTTAACTCAAACCAATGAACTGGTATATGCTACAGCCACTGTAATCCTGGAGATGCTTGGCTACATGATCAAGAAGAACAGCAGTACCACCCCGGGAAATGAGGTTGGTATAAGATGCAGGCAGGAACAGCATACACTGAATGGCACAACCAAGTAGCTGGCATTGTGTACAGGAACATCTGCAGCGTGTATGGGCTAGACCCTCCCAAGTCCAGATGGGAGATTCCACAGAAAGTGGTGGAGAATAAAAGAGCTAAGGTCATGTGGGACTCCCATATCCAGATGGACAGACAGGTACTGGCCAATCAACCAGACATCATGGTAGTAGACAAGGTCCAGAAGACAGACAAGATAATTAACATCTCATAGAAAGTTAATTACTGTATATGTCTACTGATGTCATTTTATTTGGGGGGTAACTCCAGTTTTACCTGAACAAAATTTCAAGAAAGTCTTCCATGCCAATGGCTGTAAACAAAACCAAACAAAAACATTAATGATGATTGCCTGTTCCCAGATATTGAGTAGAAGAAAGTGGTGGTGATAGATGTAGCAGTGCCAAATGACAGCAACATCAGGAAGAAGGAATATGAGAAGCTGGAGAAGTACCAGGGCCTGAAGGAGGAACTAGAGAGGATATGGAAAACAAAGGCCAAAGTGTTCCCAGTGGTGGTAGGAGTTCTTGGGGCTGTGACTCCTAAGCTGGGAGAGTGGCTCCAACAGATCCCAGGAACAACATCAGAGCTCTCTGTTCAGAAGAGTGCAGTGCTAGGAACAGCTAAGATACTGTGCAGAACCTTCAAACTCCCAGGCCCGTGGTAGAGGACCCAAGATTGAGGAAGATACAGACCATCCATAGGGGTGAGAGGGGATATATATATATATATAAAATAGATAGGTGTAGATTTTTAAACCAATGGCCCAGGCACAAGGATCAGTTATTTCACTGAATCCAATTTAGGTAGCCTCTCTCTCTTGTTTTGGGTTGTGGAAACAATTTATTTTAGTCTCTTTCTGAATTTGTTTTACTTGCATTTTATTTATATCATTAACCTCTCTTCTGAACATTTTTTTGTATTTTAAAACTCTGTTTTAGCATTAATCTCTTGGAGAAACGTTCCCCTCTGATCTGTAGATTGGACTTTTTTCCCCGTGTATTAAAATGTGGTAATGCTAATGTGGGCCAAATGAATTCTATTTTTCTTTTTTATATATCTGGTTCTTGTATCTGTGCCTAAATGCTACTACTGTATTTTGATTTTGTAGTAAAATACTAGATTGCACTAATGGGAACTAAATAGTACTTTATTTGTGTGTGTAAACCAATGTTGCCCAATGTTGCTTTTTCTTGTGCTTGTATGTGATTGAACCCCAAACTGCCAAGCTTTGTCTTTTTCATGTGTCACCCCTGTGGGGACCATCTGGCTCTACTGGGCACCAGGACTGCCACTGGTTGCAATCCAGTACATTTAAAATAGGTAATAATAAACTCAGTGGAACTCACAACTAATAGCTATGCATAGGGCCTCCCGCTTTACACAGAAAAGAGTTCCAACTCAATTTCCAATTGAGTTCCAACTCAATCATTTTGGTTGTTCCAGCAATTGTTCCAGAAATTGTTACATCCTTTTTCAAAAGGGACAGTCAGAATTATACTCATTAAACCTGAGCTTTGGTGCAAAATTCAACAGATTTAAAATTGCCATAGGCCAGCCATTCATGAGGGAGATGTGCTGAGGCTCAGAAAGTTCATTGAATTTCTCATTCAGGCAAAGTTTGATACAAATCCTACAAATCGGATCAAGGAATTGGCTCTTCATTCCCTTTCAATGCCATTGCCCCTTGCCAAAGCAATATTGCCAACCATCCCTTAAGATATCTGGGGCAGTGAGGAAAGGAGGGAATTACAAGCATTTTTATCCACTTGAGCTGCAAATTCATATTAAACCAATGTTTGATCTCTGGCCTAAATGCTGGACATTCAAAACCATGTTAGTCCAAGAAAACAGTTTGACAAGTTAGGAGTTGGCATAAGTCAGTGTTTTTCAAACATTGCAACAAACATTGCAACTTTAAAATATGTGGACTTCAACTCCCAGAATTCCCCAGCCAGCTGGCTGGGGAATTCTGGGAGTGAAAGTCCGCACATCTTAAAGCTGCCAAGTTTGAAAAACACTGGCATAACTCAACATGGACAAAAGGGCTGTAATTCACCTGTCAGGAATTACATACTTGAGTAAAACACAGCTCTCTCAGTTGCTTAAATACCTAAACTAACATAACAGAAGTTTAACTAAAAGTAAGAATGGCTTCCTTATATATTATATATTATATATATATTATATATTATGCAGCAAGGTAAATACAAGAATTCAGAGTATGGTTTCTAAAGGTTATGTCAATAGGTCCTGCAAGTCAGTTGGAAAACAAAGAAGGGGGAAGTCAGAAATTAAATATTTATTTATAATATTTGGGGGGGTATTTTTCTTTTCTTTTATAAATAATACTACAGTGGAAATTTTGGCATTAAGCTCAAAAATTATAGTTCCTTTTTATATCATGAATACACTTCAATGTACTTTGCTTGGTACGTTTAAGCATTTAATTATATAATTTCCATAATTATCTGTCCATTTATAGATGCTACTCTGTTTGAAAATACACCTTTGTTTTAAATAAAAATAATAAAAATAAAAATACCTAAATTGTAACATAAAACCCCCTCCCCACCCCACCCCAAAAAACGATAGTAGAGGGTTGACGTTCATAACAGTTACTTCTCTTATTTTCCACCTCGGGCACTCCCGTTGAGAATGGTAGCTCTGCTGTAGCCTCAAATGCAGCATCTGGATGTAATATCTTTACTAAAGTACATACACGGTATGGATTAGCCATCTCAGTATCATACAGCAAGTAAATATTTTTCCAAAGCTGTTCAAGCAAACAGACATTGCTTAACAAGTCTGAAAAATCACAGCTTTTTCCGCAAGTGGTGGTACAGACACCGCTCTTGGGCAGTAAATGGTGTTCAGGCCACATCCTCACAATTCCATTGGCAAAAAAGAAAAATTACATTTGAGCTGTATTAACTCCGCACTATCGAATGATTGACTTTGTGATGACCACCAGTGAAAACAGACACAAACAATAAGTTTGGCTTCTTCTTCTGAGGTTCAGATTCCTGAGGGCCTCTTTTACCTGAAAGATGGAAAGAGACAGAAAATGGCTAACAGTGAAGGCCCATCAGTTGGGGTGGACATGTTCATCTCTGCTCTAAAAGCTACCTTGAATTCAATCAATAAGGCTAAATAATAGTAGTTTGGTGAACCATGATAGGCTTTCAATTGCACAAAGTATAACATTACTGCTACAATTGTTATTTAGCATTTACTTGGCAACAGTGGTAAAAGCAATGCTATTTGTGCCAAAGGTGGGGGGAGGGGGGAACCAGGAATGGAAAGAATTGTCTCATAAGTCTAATAAATAAGGCCTGGAAAAATCATGAGGTAAGAACAAAAGAGAATATAACATATTCAGAGATGACACCAAAAAGTTGTTCAGCAACAAGAAAAGCAGAGGAGAAAGAGGAGAGTCAGAAGGTAATGCCAGAGTAAATAAAGGGGCATTTAGGCAGCTTAGAATATATGTTGACTGTGACATCACCTGCTTCAGGTTCTTTGCTCGTGAAGATCCAGATCTTTTTCTTTTTTTCTTCACAGGACTCTAATTTTTAACAGCTATATGACAGACAGGAGAAATATGGCCTTCTTTGTGTTGAGGACTGCTGTGTCTGCTGAATTTTGCCAGTGCAGATGGGTAATAATTTTGTCCAGTTTGTTAAAACTTCCCAACATGTACACATTCATTATAAACTTGGATGAAACTAGGAACTAAGTAATTTATTTTTGTCAATGATCAGCTTACAACTCATATAACACAAATAGAATACAAAATTCTGCTGCTGTAAAAAGCCATTGGGAGTCAAAAAACTGGCAATTTGCTGGATCTTCATCTTCGTCTTTCTGCTGGCTATTCATGTATTACAAATTTTTAGCAACTCAGCCAGCAAAACAAAACTTTGATGAACCCAAATACATCCAATGTTTTTACTAAACTCTAAAGAACATATAGTCCGGAAAAATGATTACAAATGAACAAACAGGAGCAGCATAAACAAAAAACAAATGTAAACAGGATGCTATTTGGGTGTTTTTTTTTTCATTTTAAACATTTGTATTATCCTATAATAATGTTTTAAAACAAACGTAATAACATACGAAAATATAACATAAAATTTAATAAGGAAACAGGGGGTGCAAAGATAAATCATAAAGTGAAAATAAAAATGTTCCACTCATTTTGAGTTCTGCCCTTGAAAGCATCCTTCAGTGCACAGCCCAAGAGACCATGGACTCTTCTTCGTGGATACATTAATGTGCCCTCCACCAGCCCTTGAGTGGGAAGAAAAATATGCTGCCATAAATTGAGCAACTGATGCTGTCCTTAATGCAGAACAATTTAATGGCTGCAATTGCTGGATTTCCCTGCTTCTGTTTCTGCTGTCACCCATCATCTACCATTTGTTCTCACTAGTGGGGGGTAGCACCAGGGAAGGATGCAAGTCTGACAGATGGCTAGAGCCAGGGCCTTAGCAGTTTAACAAAAACCTGGTGCTGAGACAGCTGGTCTGTGAGATGGGTGAAGCTGCCCGGTAAAGCAGAATCTGTATGGTGGGTGTGGACTCCGCAGTGAAACAGGAGAGGAAGCCCAACTCAACCTGTAGATCGGGAGTTGTAGTTGTTCTGTGGGGTGGGAAAGGCTGCCTGATCATTTCCTTCTATTTCTTTCACACTGTCCTGCCAGGCTTCCACATCTTTCGTAGAAGCTGTGCTGTATGCTCACCAGGCCTTGTGTTTTCCAGGGAGAAGCTCTGTGCAACCTCCCCCTCAATCTCTTCAGGAGGATACACCAGGCCAAGAAACGGATCCTTTTCCGAAGCCACTGCAAGCATCTTGGTGCATGAAGGAACAGAGAGAAGCTATGAATCTTCCTCCCTTCTTCTTCCCTTTGAAAGGAGATTTTAGGAGGAGCTGTGAACTGTGCAGGGGCAGATGCCTGATCTCCCACCCATGGGAGACCAGTAAGGGAAAAAAGCAATGGATCTGTATAGCCCACATTAAGGAAGACAATGCACATCTTCTCCAAGACAGGGATGGGTTTGGATTCAGGCAAATAAAAATGTAGTTGGTCCAACCCACCCCCCTCTACAACTCCACTCTACCCCAAGAGCTCTACCCTCCAGCTTGGACTTGCAAAGCAAATTGGGGGAACCAGGGTTCCATCCCACTCTTTCCAAAACTCCGGAAGTTGCTTTTCAAAGAGAAGGAGGGAGGAGGATCTATTTGCTCTCCCCACTGTTTTGTTGTGCTTTTTGTTTGGTTGGTTTTTTTACTCTACTCTGAACCCACAATGCTGATCCATGCAGTCCAAGCCTTGGTGGATTTCCTGAAACAAAAACCAGAGTGGAAATGAAGGAGTGTTTTGGGGATCAGAGGAGATGCATGGGTTCACACCTGCTTAAAGTAGCCAATAATAACTAGGCAGTTCCCAGCCCCTAACACTGTCACCACCAACACCATCAATGAAACATCCTAGATCATGTCCCTAGCAAGACTTGCACTAGGAGAGGAAAATGCTACTTTGAAACTGAAACAGCTAAAATGAATATAAGCTACCTCGAGGAGAAGACAAAAGCAATATCACAAAGGGCACATCCTTTAAAAACAATTAACAGGGTATCTTCTGGCTGGAGCTAGAAAGAAAGGAGGATAGGCTCAATAGCTGTTGCACATTCCTGACCTGGAACAAATGTTAAACAGCTTTTAAAGGGAAAGTGAACACTACAACTACTGAAGAAGCTGGGCTGATATACAGCAGTGACAGCTGCTTCTCCTTCTGTTCCCTACACTTCCAAATACACTGGGCCACAATGGAAAGAAACTCTACCATATGAGAAAGGAGAGAGTGTTTTGCATGCCTCTCTGAAGCCCTGCTTTATGGATGCTCACAGCTGGCTGCTGCAGTAATAAGTTGATTCAGTCCATCATGTCCAATCAGTGAAATAAACATTAAAATATGTTTGCTCTTGCCTTTGTAGTTCATGCTTCACAAAGAAAACATAAACCAACATCAACATAGCCCTCCCATCTCTGTGTCTGATTGCATGTGGAGAGTCTGAAGACCCATGCTTTGCTCTTCATCCTCTAATAATGTTATTTCCTCTCCCTGGGTTCTCTGTTCCACTTTTCCTTTTGCAGAAAATTGTTTTTATTTTGATTTAAAGTCCAAGAGAAACTTGTTGGGGGTTTTTGGTTTGTTTGTATGTTTGTTGTCCTCCACCAAGATCTAAACTTAGACTGAAAGTAGACAACTTTTTATGGCCAAAGGTCACACTTAACATTTTCTAGGAGGCTGAGGGATACCATATCACACATTTGGACAGGGCATGGCTTTTTCCAAGAATGTGGGGATATTATTTTCAGTTATTGTCAGAGGAAGCTCTTAGGGTTACAAAAAGGGAGCACAGGGGTGCATTTGGCCTACCCCTGACACAGGAGAATCTCAATATTTCACTTGAGCTATTCAGCAGCATTTACTTATTACTAGGGCAAAAGACAAAATATTAAATTTCAGTGGTAAAGCCAATTAATTTTAAAAGTCGAATGTAGTATTGTACTGTGACTTTTAGAATGTCTCACTTGAAAGATACACACTCCTGTGAATTGCAGGCCGTACTGGAAACTTCCTGCTTTCATCCTTTCATTCTGAGCTTCCAGCTGTTAAAGGTGTAAAGGGATGGGAGGGAAGAAGTTACTGCTACTGTTGACCTTGAATCCCATTTCTCTCCAGAGGAACACAGGAAACTATTTTATGCATTATTGAATGGAGTTCAATATTATCACTGAGTAACAGCCGCTCACTTTTCAGGCAGAGGATGCCATTAATGATACCAGAGGCATTTTCCATGCAAAGGGTCTTTCCCCATTACTAACTTATAGGGGACTCTGCCCAGTGAGGAAAAGTTCCCTGAATCAGAAGAAAACTATACCTGCATGACATTTGCTTCTGTTTCAAGTCACTCCAGGTCCCCTGACTTCCCTTCACAGGAATGGATAACAAAGTCTAACTGATTTTACCTGCTTGAGGTTCTCCTTGGAGGAGGCCAGAATAAGGGGAAAATGCCTCCCCCTATTCATAGGCCGGGTACTAGATAAAGACAACATGACTGGTATAGGGTCATCACAGTGTGATGGGGTTCATTTTTGAATTGGATGTGCATTTCATAGCAAACATCAAAGTGGACGAAGAAACACATACCAGTGGAGGGTTTTTGTGCCTTTACTATATACAGATATTTACAACAGGTATTTATAACAGTGTTAGTGTTGGGTTATCCCCCATGTCTCCCTACCCATGATTTTTGCCCTCTATCTCTCCTGCTTCCTCCCCCTTTCCCTCCGTCTCCCTCCCCTGTTTCTCGGCTTGTCAAGGGAAAGAAAAGAAAGGAAAGGAAAGAAATGGGATTACTGGACTGTGCTCAGCATTGCTTGACTTTTTTCCAGCTCAGCCAAAAAGCTGTCCATTTTTGTGTTGGGGGAAGAACCTCTCTCAGGGTCTCCTGCCCAGTTTTTCCCCCCAAACCAGGACTTCCATTCCAGCAGCCTCCGTTCCCTCCAGAGTCTTGGGTGGAGCTTGACCCTCTGGTTCTTCACTTCCCAACTTCCAGGGAAGCCAGCCCTAGACCATTCTCCTCCTCTCCCCAAACAGGAACCGACACTTGCCCTGCAGACTTCACTTCACTCTCCAACTCCCCTTCAGCCTTTTCTCTCCAGCTTCTCCAATCACTCCAGCTACAAACTTTTACTCTCCCCTCCTTCTGTCCGCTTCTTCTCTCCTTCTCCAATTTTTGGTTACACCGGCAACATCTCCCCCAGCAACTGAAGAAATGGGTGTCCCTCCGGGGCTCTAATCCCCAACTCCTACATTCCTTGTTGCCCTAATGGGACTGCTGACTCAAAGTCTCCCCATGCCAGCCTGGCTAGCAGCCAGGTGAGCTCATCAGCCTTCATGATGGAGCCGCTGCCCTTCAAGGCCACAACTGAGCTGATTTTTCTCCCTTTTCTTCACTCCATGACTGGCTCACGCCAGCAGAACAGCAGCCAGGCCAGGCTACAAAATCCATATGCCACAACAGCATGTCCATACCATGATTAGGTGCAAGCAAGGAAAGGGCAAAATGTGTCACTGTACTACTGAAATGAGTGCTTTGTCTTTCCCATTTTAATTATGCCAATGGAATAAAACCACTCCATTTGAATCTCTCTGTCAAGCCGCTTTCAGCAACATGTGATCAAGGAAGACAGAATCATATGCACTTCTATAAGGAGGTTTAACTCCAGAATTAGAAGCATACTACAGAATCTTAGAAACGGCAAGAGATTTATAGGATTTGTTTTATGTCCTGAAATGAATATATTAATTATGCAATTGGGACAAGACAATATTTACTCATATCCCTTTATTCAGAAGTGGCCCTGAATGTTAACAAGGAACAGATGACGTCTTTATGAATTTTAAAAATTTTGGGCAAGCATTGTGCTTTTGAAAAGAAGGCACGATTTTCTGAGATAGGTTGATTGGCTAGAAAAGTTAAATGGCAATTAGTGCTTGAATAATTCATCTATAGTGTTTCCATCTGTTCATTTGTCTAATCATTTTGCATGCATGGTCATAAAATTGTATGTTTTCTTATACCAAAGAGAAAACCAAAAAGGAAATTTTAAACTCATAAAACATAAGTAGCTAAATACCAAATTCTGTAACCAGAGATGGACAGGATTTCATTGTTGTTGTTGTTGTTATTATTATCTCTCCCTTTTTTTTTAACTGGACAATATATCCACCAACCAGGGCTAAGTGCAGAAGTATAGAATTTTTGAACCCAGGAATGTATTTTCCACATGAGTAGGAATCACTGCGCCTTGGTTTCAAAAACCACCACTTTATTTTTCAATTTCGTGAAGGAATAAACCACTATTCTCCCTCAGGTAATAAACTAACACCTGGGCTAGCCTGCTTATCTTA
Organism: Liasis olivaceus; assembly: GCA_030867105.1. NCBI lineage: Eukaryota > Metazoa > Chordata > Lepidosauria > Squamata > Pythonidae > Liasis > Liasis olivaceus. The sequence continues at coordinate 21,235,974 of CM061353.1, read as the reverse complement.
ATACAAGTTTAAGTCTTACATTATTGAATGCACCTACATATTAAAAAAAAGGTGGGGGGAAGCATATGCATAAAGAAAATAAGCATGACAAGGACAAGGCAGTGTTATTACCTCTTAATTATCCTTTGATCACCTAGTTGCTCAGTGCAACGAGTTTGGCTTTTCATAGAGGGAAATACTGAAGTAACACAGCCTAGATACAAGTTTAAAACCCCATGTGGTGGGTACATCTTTGCATTTATGAGCTGTTGAAGCACTAGTACTTGGGGGTGGGGGTGAAGAGAGAGGGAGGAATGAGGAGAAGGGTCTTCACAGGCTGCCCCAATGTTTGTCCCTCACAAAGCCTATCATTATTTAAAGGAGTTGCCATGTTTAAAAAGCTAGGGAACTTGCTGCTTCTCTTCCAAACATAGTTTAGATGGAAGTAAGGCTTTCCTATTGTATTTATTTTTTAATCAATGTATTTTATTTACATTTATTCATTTATACATTCACTGACAGCTGGGCTAAGCCTGTACTCTGCATCCAAGACAATTATATTTCAGTATGAGCATTTTTTTTCTATTTGGGTGGGACTTGATGTTACTTAGATTCTTTTCACACTCTGCAGATGCTCAAGAGCTCATCTTCTAACAAGGGCTCCCAAATTTGCATTCAAATGGCCAACATCTCCAGGCACTTCTGAGCATAAAATCAGAAATATTTAACTGGGTGATACTGAGAGGCAGGAAAATTTGACTGCACTACCATTCAGTCCTTGCTGTGGCAGGAATGCATATCAAAGAATATGTTGTTGTTGCTGCTGCTGCTGTTTATATATCAATCCATCTTCTTCTACTCCAGGCATTAAGGGGAAAGTGTATAGAGGAATTTCAATTATAATACAACAAACTAAATGAAACAGTAGGCAGTTGCAACACTAATTAAACTCTGGATTCCTAGTGGTGTGTGTGTGTGTGTATATATATTGTTCATACATTTGTGTTTCCACAATTACTAGACAATGAGCTCATCTTCTTGTTTCCCACAACATCTGAGGACATGGAAGAGAATGCCAAATAAGAAATGAGCCATTAGAGAATTCTGTAGAACAGGCATTGGCAAGAAAGACATCCAAAATTTGCATGATATTTGCATATCCTGATTTACATAAGAACGCTATATTTTCACTTCCTGCCCCTCACTCCTTCCTTATGGCTCTTCCTCTGAGGCCTCTTCTGTGTGACTCTCTAACCAGGAATTGAGGATACCAGAAAACTGCTGGGGAAAAGGAAGTGGGAGGGAGGTAAAGCTATACCGACCTGTACTGGCAAAACAGGCACATCACTGCTGATCAGCAGGACAAGGTAGGTGCAGGTTTTTGCAGATTGTCCTGCAATCTTCCATAAGACTGCCAGACACATATCAAAAATGTATCCCTACCCATGGCTTAGTCAGTGGAGTACCTGAAAGGTAGGAAGGTAAGTCAACTGTCCTGCAGGAAAGAAAAGGAAGACAGCTGTCCATTGTCCTATCACAGAAATCACATTTCTCTTTGCTCTGCTTCTCTTTCCTTCCATCCCTACTTCCTTTGCCACCTGTGGTGTTTTTCCAGCACCAAAAAAGACTTACTTCCACCCATGGACTGGTAGCTGAAAAGGGAGGAAGAGTTAATATCCATAGAGAAGGAAACAGAGGGAATTAGCTGCCTAACTACTATTCCCATAACATAAAGTTAAGGGAAGGGGAGAGGATCTTATGGTGCCAGGAGAACTTCTATCCTTCTCCCCCACCCCTCCACCTGTACTTGTCCAGCAACCATGCCAAAAGATGTGGTAGAAGAGAAGTGGGGAATGAATCTCTTCTCTTCTCCTGCTTCTCTAGCTATGGGGACAGGAAAGGCAGAATGGAGAGAATGGAGGGAGATCAGCTTTTTTAGTGCTAGTTCTCCCATCCCATGCAGGGATTGCTCTGTAGGAATAGAGAACTGGCAGCAGAAGACCCTTTTCCCCTCCTTCTTTCCTTGCCACCTGACCCCATTTCTCTTGCCATGGGTGGTAAAAGAAGTGTAAGGGAGGGAAGTGGTGGAGAGTGGCCTCTTTGGTAACAGTTTTCTGTCCCCAAGGAGTGATTGCTCCATTTCTTCAGAGAACTGACAATAGAAAACCCACAAGTCTTCTGCTGCCAGTAAACTGGCCCCAAAGAAAGCCTTTCCCTATCCACCTCTCTTCCCTTCTCCCCACTTCTCATACAGATAGAGCCCATATTCTGCTTTGTGTGTGAGGCAGAAGAGGAGTTAGAAGTGCAGTCAGCACATTTTGACTCTGACATGATTTTCTTCAAGTTTCTGCCCTAGGAAACAAGATTTAATGCTGTCATGTGAAAGAGCCCTGGGAGTAAACCAAAGCAAACAATCCTTCAAACAGAGCAGTGGGGGCAAAATAATTTTGGGGCCAAAGGCCATATTTGATCTTTAAATGTCCTTGCAGCCAGACTGCCAAAAATGGGAAGAGTGTATATAAAAACTAAATTACATTTAATTAAAAGTAATTTAATTAAAAACAAGTACTCATGCAAGTACTCTCTGGCTGTTCATCCATTGCCCTTTTCTGACACATTAATAATTACAGTTTGCCAGTAACATTTGGAGAAGTTCTGTGAGCCACCCAAAGGGTTAACTCCAAGAAGAAAAGTCTCCTCCATAAAGCAGAATTTGTTGGCACCCTAGAGAATGGCTAACGATGGTAGAATGAAGTCCCCACTGATGTAGGCTCACTGAGATTCCTGAACTAAGCGCTGCTCTCAAAATGCTACCTAGAAGCTCATTCTTTGGTGCTCTGTAGATCTGCAGGAAGTGTGATTTGCAATTTTCAGTAAAGGATCATAAAGAACCACTTCTAACGAAAGGGAAAAGTGACAGAGGAAAGAGTTGGGTATCGGGGGAACCATTCTCACCATCTTAATGGAAAAGAACTTTGAGGACACAGATCATCAGCCAATCTTTGACTCCCCTACTTCCCTTAGCCACCAAGACCCATACTTCAGTATCTATAGATCAAGTTTCCTTTTTCCCTGAGCTCACCTGTTCAGCAAGACTAAGTAGCAAGGTTGCCACTCAGGAGAAAATAAAGAGTGTTAGGGTGAATGAGACACTAGAGGTAGATGTAGTGTCAGCACTGTGTTTCCAATAAAGCTTGTATCTCCATCCAAACATTGCTCAGAGGGAAAAAGAATGGTAGTCCCACCTGAATGAGGAATGCAGGATAAGGCAAATACAAAATAGTTTATCAGCAAATTGTGCCATTGAAAAGACAGATTGTGTCAGCTATTATAGCAGCTCAAAGCATAATTTGACTCCCCCAGCAACATAAAAATGACAATTGCTTTTTCAAGACATCAGCCCAGCTCTGAAAGTATCTAAGGGTAGCATCTGATTCTTTTCAGCAAGGAGAAACCTTATATGTCTGTATTTCTCAGTGTATATACAACAGCTTCATCCTGTGAAGAAGTAGGCTGCAACTAAGCTTGAACTGTGGATGTGAGTTTTCTTGATGTTCATCTATCACAGTTTTGGAAACTACTAATTAAAATATTACTTGCAAGCTGAGTTTTTCTCTGATTTATGTGAAGCTAACATATTGCATATCATAATGGGAGGTCTTCCTGCTTATAAATTTTAATGCATTTATTAGCATGAAGAACAAGATACATTTTAATGTCAAGTGCTGCAAATCTTTTCTGTTTGTATTTCTTTCATGACCCTCTGTGTAGCAACACGAACATTCAAATATTTCTGTAAAGAACTTTTCAGTGTTTTTTGCAAGTGTCAGGTCAGGAGTATTTCTGCTTGGAAACTGCAACAGTATATTAAAGTTATGAGCAATGAGAAGTTGTTGCATATTCCCTTCAGGAGGTCACCTTACTACCCAAACATGAGAGCAATGGTCATCAGTCTCATTCATCTGCAATCATCACAGCCTCCTTCAGCAAATGCCATGTTCTTGAAAGCAATGTGTGTCCTTGAGTTCACATCACCAACAATGTTTTGCTTTGAGTTGGTTAAAGGTGATGTGTTCCACAAGAGCACCAGAGCATCTACCAGGATGATCAGATTTAACAGCATCTCCACACTCTATTACTTTAGAAGAAATACATGCCATCTGAAAGAAGCCAGAACTTTCCTATGCTACCTACCTCATGAATTAACAATACTTTAGGTAGACTGTGCTTCAGTTGATTAGCCCTCATTCAATCCATTACAGATCCAGAAGATATTGAACTGGAAATGTACAAAGCATTTTGAAGGTTGAACCCTTCTAATCCTAAAATGTCCTATTCTGAGTCTGATATGACCTTACAGAAGTGGTTTACCATTGGGTTCTTTGGGGATGTTTTTCAACTTCCCAATCTAGGCTAAGCCCTGGGCATTCTTGCTAAGTCTCCCATCCAAATATTAACCAGGTTAGTGTTTTAAGTTTTAAGTTTTCAAGATCATCCAAGGTCCACTAGGTGAGCTTGTAACACAGTTAAGAACAACTAAACATGTTTCCACTCCATACTTCTGTAACATGGAGTAGCCTATGCAGTTACTAATTTTATATACTTTTGAACAGCTAAGATTCTCATTTCTACTGTGAAACAATATCTTAAGAACACATAGAATTTGCAGCTCCAAAGATACATATGCTTATCTAAATTCATCAAGGACTCAAGATTCAATTTCCACTGATTCTCAGGCTTAGCAGTCCAAAAGTCATATGTACTGTAGTTATGGCTGCATAAGTACATACACATTTTGATGGATTACTCAAGATATTATAGGTGAAACTTGAAAAATTAGAATATCGTGCAAATGTTCATTTATGTCAGTATGGCAACTCAGAAGGTGAAACCAATATATGAGATAGACGCATTACATGCAAAGCGAGATATGTCAAGCCTTACTTTGGTATAATTGTGATGATTATGGCGTACAGCTTATGAAAACCCCAAATTCACAATCTCAGAAAAGTAGAATATTACATGACATCAATAACACAAGGATTGGAAATAGAACAATATCGGACCTCTGCAAAGTATAAGCATGCATATGTACTCAGTACTTGGTTTGGGCCCCTTTTGCAGCAATGACTGCCGCAATGCAGCGTGGCATGGATGCTATCAGCCTGTGGCACTGCTGAGGTGTTATGGAAGACCAGGATGCTTCAATAGTGGCCTTCAGCTCCACTGCATTGTTCGGTCTCATGTCCCTCATCTTTCTCTTGGCAATGCCCCATAGATTCTCTATGGGGTTCAGGTCAGGCGAGTTTGCTGGCCAATCAAGCACAGTAATCCCATGGTCATTGAACCAGGTTTTGGTACTTTTGGCAGTGTGGGCAGGTGCCAAGTCCTGCTGGAAAATGAAGTCAGCGTCCCCATAAAGCTCGTCTGCGGAAGGAAGCATGAAGTGCTCCAAAATCTCCTGGTAGACGGCTGCGTTGACCCTGGACTTAATGAAGCACAGTGGACCAACACCGGCAGATGACATGGCTCCCCAAATCAACACAGACTGTGGAAACTTCACACTGGACTTCAAGCATCGTGCATTGTGTGCCCCTCCATTCTTCCTCCAGACTCTGGGTCCTTGGTTCCCAAATGAGATGCAAACGTTGCTCTCATCAGAAAAGAGGACTTTGGACCACTGGGCAACAGACCAGTTCTTTTTTCTGTAGCCCAGGTAAGATGCTTCTGACATTGTTTGTTGTTCAGGAGTGGCTTGACAAGAGGAATACGACATTTGAAGCCCATGTCCAGGATCCGTCTGTGTGTGGTGGCTCTGGATGCACTAACTCCAGCCTCAGTCCACTCCTTGTGAAAGTCCCCAACACTTTTGAATGGCCTTTTCCTGACAATCCTCTCCAGGCTGCGGTCATCCCTGCTGCTTGTGCACCATTTTCTACCACACTTTTCCCTTCCACATAACCTTCTATTGATGTGCTTTGATACAGCACTTTGGGAACATCCAACTTCTTTTGCAATGACCTTTTGGGGCTTTCCCTCCTTATGGAGGGTGTCAATGATGGTTTTCTGCACAACTGTCAGGTCAGCAGTCTTTCCCATGCTTGTGATTCCTACTGAACCAGCCTGAGAGACCATTGAAAGGCTCAGGAATCCTTTGCAGGTGTTATGGATTCATGAGCTGATTAGAGTGGGACACTTGGAGCCTAGAATATTGAACCTTTTCACACTATTCTAATTTTCTGAGATTGTGAATTTGGGGTTTTCATAAGCTGTACGCCATAATCATCACAATTATACCAAAGTAAGGCTTGACATATTTCGTTTTGCATGTAATGCATCTATCTCATATATTGGTTTCACCTTTTGAGTTGCCATACTGACATAAATGAACATTTGCACGATATTCTAATTTTTTGAGTTTCACCTGTATATTGTAAATAATGTTATTTTTTCATGGAGTAGGAGTTGATTTTTATATATAAAACTGATTAGTATTTTTTAAAATTAAATATAGTTACATGACTAATTTTTTAACTCAACTTACTAATTTTAACTTTGCTTGGTATGTCAGATATAATTCTCAGTGTTTCTTGATGGGCTGGGGTATTCAAAGTGTGATATCTTTAGAGTTCTTAAAGTGGATGATCCAGATGGATTGGTGTAAATCCCATTTATCTTTTCATCCGTTTATCTTTCCATCTGTTTGTCTGTCTGTCTTCTGGCTGGATGAAGCACATGTCCCTTCTGCTAGCTAAAATCCTTTTCAACTAATGAAACTGCTCTCAGTCAGTTGCAAACATCTCTTTCTACCTGACCCCAAGATCTTTGAAAGCCTCACAGCCCTACCAAAAAGTTCTACTAAACTGAAGCTCCTCTAACTATTCCCTGATACAATTCTAAAAAGAGGGCTTAAAAACAAAAAAAAAACCAAAAAAGCACTCCTTTCTGGTCTGGGATAGGATTAGAATATATCACAGTCTCGGTCTGCCTAACGTCAGCTTGATTGGTCCTTGGTCACTTTGCCTCCTTAGGGACAGGCTGCCTATTATACTTAGATGCTTGAAGTCTATGGGACACATAATCAATTGTGATAATTTGTCTATAGTTAGGCAAACTTTTAGTGTACGTGGCTGCAAAGGAAGAGAAAGCCGTTGTGCTTTAAATGAATAGGATGGTAGAACCATTTAGAAAAAAAAGTCAGTGTTCCTGTGTGGTATAGCAGTTAAAATGTTGGTCTAACACCAGAGAGACGTAAGTTCTATCCTCTCTCAACAATGGAAGCTCAACTGGATGACTTTGGACCAATCGTTCTCTTTCAAACCTATCTCACAGGATAAGTGTTGTGGGGGGAAATTGGAGGGGAGAAGGGAGCCCTATGCAGGTCTTCCTGAGCTTCAGAGAAAATGGTGGGATACATATCTAATCAATACATTCTTTTTATCCACATCTTGCAGATTGAGGAGTGCCATTCCCTTTTGCTGTCCTACCTGTAGTTACCAGTAATGTTACCCTGTCTGAATTATAGTTGTTTTGTATCTACTTTCTGAGAATCTTGGTACTAATTTTTAATTACTGTGTTTCCCATATTTGCAAACACTTAACAGCTGGCTGATCCACATTGGCTGACAGAGAAAAGCAGCATATAACTGGGTGTGCAGATCAAAAGTAGTGTTTTTCAAGCCTGGATAATCTTTGAAAGACAAAATAAAAGCAAGCAAAAGGAATAATGAGCTAGTCTAAATTATTTATGAAAAAGAATTTCCCTACTTTGCAGTTTAGGTGTTTATTTTATAGACAAATTGCCCAATTCTTTATCATCTATTGAAAAAGCAGAGCATTAAATGCCATATACCGCTAAAACTGGCAAACACACACAGACACACGCACAGAAGAAATGCTGAACCAGCCTACATATTTGCTTATCTTGTTCCTTATAGCATTTTGCAAATCCACTTTCTAACTGTGAGGGGGTGCTTAGTATTCAATTCATTTCTGTTGCTTTCCTTCCTGTTTTTCATCTTTAGAACCCAAAGATGAACTAAATAATCTCAGATATTATATCCTTTAAAAAGTCAAGACTCCCTCAAGTTGAACTTGACTCCTGGTGACTACATAGAGACATCGGTGTTGTTTTCTTGGCAAAAATATGGAAGTCTAACGATGCAGCCTTAATAGGTGGCAAGCCCTTACCTTGGCTCAGAAACTAAGCAGAGTTGGGCCTGGCTTGTACTTGGATAGATGACAACAAGGAAAAGCCCTAGACTTAAAAAAAAGAAAGAAAAAAACTCAGAAAATGGGTTTTCCAGATTGTTGCCAAGAAAGTTGCGTGAATTCACCAGGAGTCAAAATCAACTTTGCAGTTTTTTAAACTTTTAACATGCAGGATCAAAGGATCAGTGGTTCAAACCTACTGAACATCTGTAGAGAACCAATTGGACTTTGAATATACATAGTAGCAAGCAGATCTTATAGTGCAAAAAAATTGATTGCCCAAAATAGATGGCCATTGGAGGACAACTGCCAAGCTGTCAGGCTTCTCCTCAGTCGTGAAACCATTTAAATGAGAACACAAGTGTCCTAAAATTCCTAATGCGTAGTTTATTATATAAAACCTAAGAAGCCACTATGACAGAATACCAGTAAAAGTTGAGTATCAAGCCTGAGTTCTATTTACAGTAGTCAGTGTTCAGGTTTCTTGTGTCTTTTCCTCCTCTCCAGTCTACATAAAGAGCTAGGAGCAATTCATCCTTGGGCAGGAGATAGACTTTTCATCTATTCCTTGTTTAGGTAATGGCCTGATGTAGGATCAAGTTGTGTTTTTTTGACCATAGGAGAGCTTAATTTTACAAAAGGATGCATCTCATATTTACATTATAAGTTCAGTGGGGAAGAAACAACAGGGCTTTGGAAAATACTGCTGCTGGGGTGTTTCAATGTGCAAGAAGCTCTCCTTGGCCTCCTCTTATGACTTAAGATAAAGTCAGGCTTCTCACCTATAGCATGAAGGGAAGGGTGAGACTGACGGCAAAACTGGTGCCCCATTCCCTAGTGTGTACATTTATCATACAAATTGCAAAGCTAGGACAATGTACCATGGATGAATAAGGTGCTGTGACATCCATGCTTATGTTGTATCTATTTTCATCCTAAGGAATGAGAAATGGTAACAGTTGTTCATAGCTGAATTGGGATGAACAAGTCACACAATGTATGCTAGCCGACTTTGGTAGCACACAACTTCATCTGTAAACACCATTGTGTATTTTTTTTCCCCTTTCCTTCCATGATTTAGGGTAAGAAAATCAGATGGTATTTAATTGTTTAAATCAGATCATTTGTTTTTCAAAGGCCTGAAGATGATAGCATCCTGACCCCTAATCTCCTTTGGGAAAGTTTGATTTGGACCAACTTTTAATATTCATATGAGTCATTCATATCTGTACACATCTCCAAGTCAATCTAAGCTAGAGATTGCATCAATATTTGCTTATATTCGTGAAAGATGGCTAATTAATAGCTTGTATTCCTATGAGGATTAAGACATAAAGAAAAATTTGTACAATAAACAAAAGATTAACACAAGGATATCCAATTGTCACGTAGTATATTGTACTCATGAACAAATGCAACCTTAACACAGATCCCCTTTTTTTAAAATGGCTGAGTAGATTTTAACACATGTGGTTGTACAATAGTGTTACAGTCACAATGAAAGGTGTAACAGTCACACAACTATTCAAAAATACAAAAACACTGCCCTTTATGGTGATGAAGTCCATTAAAGGCTTTATATCAAGAAGGTTAGAGGAGGAAGAAGGCTAAAGTTTTTTCTCAAGCATGAATTTTCTAGGTTTATAATTATCCTGTGTTTTTTTTAATTAGTTATATGTACTGAATTCAGAGAAATCCATAGCTCTAAGGAGAATTTATTTGCTTCAGAACAATTCTACGGTTCTTCCATGAGGTGAGGCAGGATTTACTCCAAAGTGAATGAAACTTAATTGGATCCTTCACAAAGAAGAAATTGGTATTTCTTTTCCAGTTACCGAAACAGCACTGGCTACAGCAATATTAATACAGGATTGTATTTAATGAAGTGCCGCACTGAAGTATGCTGTGATTAAAATGAAGGAAAGTATTGTCATTTTTATATCTGTTATAAATGAGATTCATACTGTTTGATAGTAGCTGCCAGCAGGATAAATTCATCAGATACTATTGAGAGGCCCCAAGCTACTGCTTATCATATCAGCAACTAGAGCCAATGCTTACTCAGGCAAGTCTATACCTACCACAGTTCCCTGGGAGGGCATAAAAAGTACAGAATATACCACAGGAACCCAAGTCTTGAGAAGCTTTATTTGTGGTATCAAGGCGGTAGGGTGATCCTACAGAAGGAAAGCAACTCAGCTTCTAGGAAGGTAGGCATGGTGTCAGAAACAGAAGAAGGTCCTGCTGGATGTATCCATTCATTGTTATTTATTTGTTTCATGTGTATGCCATCCAGCCCTGAAGGCTCTGGGCCAGTGTTTCTCAACCTTGGCAATTTTAAGATGTGTGGACTTCAATTCCCTGAATTCCCCAGCCAGCATGGATGACTGGGGAATTCTGGAAGTTAAAGTCCATACATCATAAAGATATTGAGGCTGAAAAACATTGCTCTGGGCTGCTAACAAACTCATCCTAAACAGAGGAAGGAAGGAAGGAAGGAAGGAAGGAAGGAAGGAAGGAAGGAAGGAAGGAAGGAAGGAAGGAAGGAAGTCAAAATGTAAAACAACAGAAAATGCAAAGGTCATGCAAACCCTATTTTTAATTGTAACATACCCTCCTCTTGTGCTCATTGGAAGGATTGATAATGAAGCTCAAGCTCAGATACTTTGGTCACCTAATGCGAAGAGAGGACTCTTTGGAAAAGACCCTGATGCTGGGAAAGATGGAAGGCAAAAGGAGAAGAGGACGGCAGAGGATGAGATGGCTAGATAGCATCACTGAAGCAATGAGCATGAAATTGAGCAAACTCAGGGAGGCAGTGAAAGATAGGAAGGCCTGGCGCAATATGGTTCATGGGGTCACGAAGAGTCGGACACAACTTAACGACTAAACAACAACAACAACAACAACACCCTCCTCTTGTGCTAGGTGGCACAAATAGATCTTGACAGCTTTTCTAAAGCCCAAATAGAAGATAAAGCTGACTCAATCTCCACAGGGAGGGAGTTCCAAAGTGTGAGGGCAATTCTAGAAAAGCCCATTTTTGAGGGCTTGTCAGATGGCAATCTCATAAAGATGGGATCTGGAGGGAGCTGACCCTATTCAATGTAGCTGGATGAGCAGATGAATACAGGAGAAGGCAATCCCTTAGATAACCAGTCCAGAGCCATGTACAGCTTTAAAGATGACAATCAGCACCTTGAATCACATCCAGAAGCCAACTGGCAACAAGTGCAACTCCCAAAACAGGAGCACCAGCTGTAACTTCACAATGTTCTTCAAGGCCAGCCCAAGTAGAACATATTTACTGTAATCCAAATGGGAGCATAACTGAGCAGAGCCTCCTGATCAAGGAATGGCTGCAGAAGTAACTGTATGAAAGTCCTAACTGGATGTGATGGAATGGAATTATGAAGGCCAAACTCAGGGAGGAAAACATACTCTTTCGTCTCCTGAGGGGCGAGGGAGAGAGGATGAGTCTGGCACCTCCCTGAGGAATTCACAGTGTTGTGGCTGGCATTACTTGGGAGCTGGGGTTTCAGTCTGGGAAGATTCTTGCTAGAGGTTGTAGCTAATAAACATTGCTGAACTGAATCTACATGGTCTCCTGGAGTCTAGGAGGCTAGGCCTGACACTGAACAAGAGCTGTGAGTCTAGAAGGACTTCAAAGACTGTATTTCTCTGGAGTCATTAGGTACACAAACTCAAAGCCACTCCATCTTGGAAGGATTCATTCTGAGTTTGTTTCTCCCCACCTAGAACCTGACAGCCCCAGGTACTGGGTCAGAACTTCTACACCATCACCTATTCAGCTCAGGGTCGAAATGTATAATTGGGTATGATCAGATTATTGATGATACCAAACCCCATGCCAATAGATAACCTCTCCCAGTAGAGAGAAGAGACAGCCTGGAGGCGCTCACAAAGCAGAAGTCTCTAGGAAGATCTCCCCACCCCTACCCCATTGTCTCTTCTGGAAGGAGGAGAACACCAAGACAGTGCCTCTCACTTTAATCCCTCAGAGACAAATGAAAGTTCCCATTTATCCAACATTCTGTGCCTAGAATGGCTAACCAATTGCCAATGGGTAACTTACAGGCAGAATATTGAATATAATAGAAGCCTTCTGCCATCTGGGAACTGCTGTTGACATGATATTGCCTCTCAGATTGTAAATGAACTGTGTCCATGATGACTTGCAGTTCTTGAGAGCAGAAAAAATGCTAGGTAAGAATAATGAGGAATAGGACAAAGATTCAGATGAGACCTTGGAGCAGCAAGAGAGTTATGCTCATTCCCAAAAGAAAAGACATTGAATTCCTAAACTCAAGAGTAGTTTTGGACTTCTGAATCAAAAGGATCCAGCAGCTTTGATATTGATCTCAAAACGGAGTACTTGAAACAGAAAGATATGCTGACTATAGGAGCTTCTTGATTATCTGAGCAAGTTAAAGTTCTATCTTGGGGATGACATGATTCAGTACTGGGGATGATTTCTCACATAGACTATTATGGCCAAATTAAAGGCATCTTCAAAGGTTTTCTCACTAGATTGGGGAGGGGTCAGTAGACATTCTTTGTGGTTCCACAGAACCCATTTTCTTTAATTAGTGGAGCCTGCACGTACACTTTAGCACGTTTGACAGGGCTCTCTTAATATTGGCAATCTCTAAACCTGCAATAGTTTAGAAAAAAAATGATCCCCATGCTGGCTGGGGAATTCTGGGAGTTGAAGTCCACTCATCTTAAAGTGGCCAAGTTTGGACAACACTGATTTAGTGACATTTTATCATGTTTGATGGACATGTAAAAATGGCAAAAAAAATTGGATACAAATACATGCATTAATTCAGAAGATTTTAAAGCTTAAAGTACAACTGAAACCAGACACTTCTTTTGGGACTAATGGACAAGCAATTAGTAAAAAGCCATGGAGCTTTGTTTCTCTATACGACAACTGCAGCGAGACTATTATATGTTCAAAAGTGGAGAGGTTCGACACTACCTACAAAGGAGGATTGGTTGGTGAAGATGATGGAACTTGCAGAGATGACTAAATTAACCTCTTTGATCAAAGAAAAAACAATATCTACATTTATGGTTGTCTGGAAACCTCTTATAGACTTCTTGCATGAAATGGAAGAGAATGCATGTATGATATGTGGTTTTGATGATTAGAAAAAAAAATGGATAATGGAAAAAAGGGAGCTCTTTTTTGTAAGCATAGAGTAAGAGATAATTTTGCAATTGTACTTATATTTGCTGCAAAGAAAATCAGAGGCTTCTTCTTTCTTCTTTCTATTTTCTCTTTTTTTCTTTTTTTCTCTCTTCTTTCTTCTTTACTGTTTTGACTCTTTATTAGTTTGTGCTCATTTTCATGTGCTTTGTAAAACCTTTAATTAAAAAATTATTAAAAAAGGAAAAAAGTGACTATTTAGCTGAGGTGTGAGGATGCTGTCAATAAAAATACAAATGTACCAAGAGCCATCCAGGTTAACTCTTCTGAAGCAGTAACCAGTTTTCTTTCCAAGAATCATAGGGCAGTGTTCATACAGAAATAAATAGGTTCGTGCTCATAACTACCTGTAAGTTAATCAATTTTGGGAAGCAATCCAATGTCTTCAAAAATTGGCACAGATGTAAAGTGAGGTCTTCGCATCACAAGTTCAGTTCAAGCCCTGGCCCTCTTGAGCTAGCAGCAAATCTATGTCCAGAGAATAGTATATCATGTTTAAAATATATTTAAAATTACATCTAGAGTGATAGAACAAAGCAAAGCTTTGCTGAAAGAACAGTTTTGCATGCTTGATTGGGCTCAAAGACAACCTGGCATTAGCTGGATCATTTTTTTCAGTGTCTCAACTGTCAATCTCAACCTACAATTTTCAGAGAGCTATTTGACTGTGACAATTGGTTCTGACCTGAAGTCATCTGTGTGCCAGAAGAAAAGATGCCAATAGAAAGAAGCTGTCCTCAATTGAAAGCTGAATACTTTCCAAATGTGAAAAGCAAGCATGCCCTTCTTCCCATTTGATATTTTAATAGTTTTCATAATCCTGCCAGCTTCATTTACAGCAAATGATACCATAATCAATCCTTCAGATGAATGGAAACTATTCATTCTACTGAAAGGGGAGTCATATTTTATGCCAGTTATGCAAGGGGATAACTAAATTCTGCCACATGACACAGATGCCATCTGTCTCATCAGCCATCATCATCAGTGTTGTTCTCCAAGTAAACAGAGTGATGAAATATTGAATTCCTGTATGTTTCAGTCCTGTCTACAAGTGGAAAAATAATCTTCCAATATTAATTGCTACATGACATCTCTTGAATTAAGAGCCAGTAACACGGACTGCATCCCCAGCTGCAAGGGATTGAAAGATACAAACTCCAAGAAAGAGCGTGGCCCATTTCAAGTCCTGCTGTGCACAGTGAAGTCTACAAAGATTACTTACTTCTCTGCCTCCATTGCATCAGCACAGAACAGGCTGGTGTTTCTTTTCCATGCATTCATGAGGCATCTCATTTATCATGAGATAGAAAGGCAAGACCCGGAAGAGTTGGTGGCCTGTGGTGAACAGTTCAAACCACTCTTTGCTGATATGCAATATTTCATACATTAACAACAGAGGAAAATATATCAAATACATAGTCAAAACCTTTATCTCTTGAAGTGCTTCTGTTCTAATTGTAACTACATAATAAATAAATAAAAGAATATTATAAATCTTTTAATATGTATAATGGATGTTATATTTTGTTTGCTCAAAAGTTGGAATCATAATAGACTTCCTGATACTGTAATATCTAAAGAAATAAAATATGATAACGACTATGTGGGGAAAATATAATTATCATTTATTGCTTTGTGAGTTAATAGCCTCTGTCTCAGAATTGAGCCTTGTTTGCTGGAGAATATGCTTATATCTCAGTGTACAAATTTAATGGAAACTTTGGCCTCTGTTCTATTGAAATGAAAGACCTTTGCATAACAAATTTTCTATATAATGAAAGGATAAGCCTGATATTTTCTAAAGCAACCTAAGGCAATTATGTTAGCAATGGGGAAGGAAGAGAAGCAGTAGGAAAGCAATGCCCAGACTTCATAACATAACTGAATCTTCCTTAACATCTCAGGTTTTATCTAGTCCAGGAAATACAGGTTCAAATCCATCCTCAGCCATGAAAACTAACTTGAATGTTTGTTTGGTTTTTTATCAGTATTTGCTCTCAGCCAATCCTATACCAAGAACTTCTGCTGTGGGTAAAAATAGAAGACAATACTCTGTAGGCCCCATTGAATCAGATATCCATTTTTGCAGAAGATGAGGAAAATGGCTACAAAATGTCTACTGTGCTTTAGCACCATTCATTACACATGGTACTATGATAGCTACAGGTGGGCTTCATTATCTGTCACCTGTGGTTTGGGTTCCAGAATTGGTAGATAGAAACTAGACCAACCTTTTTGCAGTAAAGGATTTGATGTATCCATGGTTTGGGGCATATGGTTCTGTTTGGGAGAAAAACTTCTAGACTTTCTGTGTATATTATGTGCAAAATGGCTTCTGTGCAAGTGACAAATACATTTTTCAAGGTCTCAATATCCATGGTCTCATCATCTGCAGTGGTTAAGCTGGAATAGAATTCCTACAAACAGCAAGTCCCACCTGGATTACCCTCACAAGGGTACAAGAGGCAAATTGGATTCCACTAGATCCTGTTAAATTACTCACTCTGATCTGCAACTCTGGAACAAACTGAATTTTCAAGCTGAGACTTTTTGATTCCCTGTTCATCTTCTGGCTTGCCTTTAAACAGCTGTACCTGATTGGAGTTCACTCACTGAACCTAGCTTCTAGCCATAAGATAATGAAAATAATGGCCCACAGAATTAATTTGATTTGAATCATTTAAAGAAAATGCAACCTGTTTGGAATTCTAAATTAAATTCCAGTAAGATGTATTTAAACATCTCCCTCCACCCACCCCAAAAAAAAGACACTGAGAGATTTATTGCTAAATGAATTCTAGGAAACAAAGGAACATTTGTGATGACAATGGATGCTTCTAGAATAACATTAGAAGAGGGCAGAAGTTTTATGTAGTGCCTGCACAATATTTGCTTTGCTTTGGTTTGATAGTTACAGGCCTCCTTCCAGGATTAACCCTTCCTATATAGCTCACACCACATTAAAAAATAAAATTTAATTATTATGTATTGCCATCTGCAAATCCACCCTCCATAAACAAATACATTCAAAATGTTTGTTGCTGCAATCAACGATATTATAAAAGTTGTTTAAAACAAGAGAGACAGGCAGGCAGGCAGCTCGGTCTAGTGGTTAGAAACCAGGAGACTGTGAGTTCTAGTCCTGCCTTAGGCATGAAAGCCAGCTGGGTGACTTTGGGCCAGTCAGTCTCTCAGCCCAACTCACCTCACAGGGTTGTTGTTGTGGGGAAGATTGGAAGAGGAAGGAATGTTAGGTGAGTTCTCTGCCTTGAGTGATTTATAAAAATAATAAAGGCGGGAATAACAAGAAATCTTTAAAAAAACAGCATAATAGTGGTATAAATATAAAAATATTTCATCAGAATAAAGAAGCATAAGTCTAAGTACCAGTGAACACAGCACAAAAATGAGTTAAATATTCAGCATTAAAATATAAATAAAAACAAACTGAATAAGAAATCTTCAAAACCTATTTTAAAAAGGAGATAACGGCCATATACTGTACATTTTCCTAAGATGGAAATTCCAAAAAAATGGAGCCAGTACTAAAAAAAAAATCTGCTACGAGTACTCTGCTAAAATTGATAGTGGGTCAGAAGGAAGCTCTCAAAAATCAAAAATAAGGCTCAGCTAAGTTCATACTACCATAGGTAGCCTTTCTAGTAATTGGTCCCAAACTGACTAGGCATGAATGGTAACCACCAACAATGTTAGCAACCTGTACAGCTGGTACAATTACCCAGTCATCAGGGTCCACAACCAAATGCATTCTGTTGCTGCATCACTATCAGAAGCAGATCTAGTGCACCTTAGAATAGTGTAGTTAAACCTAATCAGGGGATTTAAGGCAGTGGCAAAATCAGCTTCTAATTTTCCAAGGAGAATGCAATCCCATCCAAACCTTATGGGACACCTCCACCAAATTAGCTTGCCCCATCCTCCTCCCATCCTTTTGAACTAGTTTACCTTGCCTGTTTCCAAGTTGCTTCCAGTTATTCATTATTTCCTCAGTTTTCCCAAGATAGTTAGGCAGAAAGGAAAGGCAAGGTTGTATCATCCACGTACTGGTGAAACGTTACCCCAAGAAGTCTTGGTATGACTTCTAACAGTAATTTCAGGTAGATAGATAGAACTCCCAAAGTCAAGAGACATTAGCTACACCAATTTATTATTTTATTCATTTTAAGGATTTATGTGCCCTCCCATCTTAAAAAAAACAACTGTGGGTGCCTTGCAACAGCAATAAAAACTAAACACAAAAAAACAATACCTCCTCCCCCCCAAAAAATCTGGCACTTCATCCATCCATATAAGCATCTCCAGGTTTTAACCGCACCCTATCCCAGTGCTCGGGGATATCTCCTTCTGAACAAGGTGGAACAGAAAGGAGGCAGAAGAAATACAGATTATAAACAAGTCAATTGCTGGACTCAATTTATCATAAATTCTTCAATTTAGAATACAAAGTGTTTTCTTTCAATAGACAGATATGAAAAATACATCTAATACTTTGAGTTCATTCAGAAGTAAATAAATAGATCATCTTGACTTAAGTGCATAGTTTACTATCTTTGAGTTTCAGCTAATTGCATTTCTTATATCCTTTTAATCTGATGTTGTATTTTATGTGATCCAAGGCATCATATAATTATTAATAAAATGGTTTACTCTAACTGGAGCATAAATACCTACTGTAGTTTTAAAATGAATGAAATGAATGAACCTTCAAATATTTTTGTATGCTAGGATAGGTTTCACAACCAAGTATAACATGTACTCCCACCACAATGTCATCAATTATAAATCTTGGATTAGACCTCTAAAACAGCATTATTTCTGCTATCTTGTTTTCACAGACCCAGCGCTCCTTGTACATCATAATACTTCAAGTATCAAGTGACAGTTTTCTTTTTTTAACCTTGCAAATTTAACAGTACTTAGGTAGTTTCTAAGTGTTTTGTAAGATTTTATTATACATAAGAGATTATTTCAAAATCCATAAAATGACTAATCCTCATTCTTACAACCATGTGTTTTTGCTTCTTCCTTCTTCATTATATTTCAAGGTGAAAAAAAATGAACAATAATCATTAAAAAGGGTTGGTGTGCCATTGCTTTTGCCAAGGAAATGCCTTGATTTCTTCAGTACAGAAAATCAACAATTAATTTCACAATTAATCATTTTAACTTTAGCTCCATTTTTCCAATGATTTGTCAAGGCTTTATCTCAGAAACAACAACAGAAATCTATCAGTGCAAAGAGTGAAAATATCCAAGTTACATTGTGTAACATTCCTTCTCAGACAGTTTCTGAGGGATTATGGCCATTGGAAGAATTAATCAAGTTTTAGTGGCATCTTAATTGTAAACAAGAAGAACAAAATAACTTCATTGAGCTGTTTAGCACAAATAATTTCTTTCCAAAGACTCTCAACTGCCATTATACTGAACAGAATAAAATAATTTATAAAAAATAAATCAGGTCACAGATGAAAGAAGAGTCGATTTCTATCCAAGGTGCTGAATTTATTCTTTGCTACATTTTCTTCAATTTGTAATAAAGAGACCCACTTTTCTCACTAAGCCAGATCCTCCCTCCCTCCCCCTCTCCCTCCCTCCCCTCTCTCTCTCTATGTGTGTGTGTGTGTGTGTGTGTGTATACACACACACACACACTGTATATCACACGTATGATAGCATGGGTCTTTAATACACAAAGAAGAAAAATTGGTGTTGAGTTCCCTGATCGCTTCCGAATATAGACATTTCTGCTTTGTCTCTTTATTCTTTTGAATGCCGTGTTTGTCCTAAATGACAAAATACCAGTGCATCATTAAAAACATAGATCACAATGGAAGACGAATAAGTAAACAAACTCCCAAGATTACAGTTGATTTTATCAGGGTTGTAAAATAATGAATAGAGGCTAACCAATAAAGAGGAAAAAAGTATTAGCTTGAAGTATAGGACCTGGCCTGCAAGACAGATTACAGGGCTAAAAATGTTACAGTAGATATAGGTTCAAGACAAATATAACACAATCCATCTATTTCATGAATTACATGTATGAGTTCAATTCTATGACACCCAAGGTCAATAACTCCATCTGTTAGTTCAGCCACCTTCTGTTAGATCCTGGCTCCTCCTGGGTTGTTAAGGCAGCCTGGGAGGCAACCAAGTGATGGATCCATGCTGCGGTATCAGCCTCTTTGAGAGAGGGACTGGTCCCACTGGCTTTGAAAGAGGTGGTGGTATGCCACCCCCAAGAGTCATTGCTGGACCCCTCCATTCTGGACAATTATCATCCAGGCTCCAATCTTCCCTTGGTGAGGAAAGTTGTAGAGAAGCTAGTCAGACAGCAGTTTCAGAGGATCTTAGAGGAAGCGGATTATCTGGACCCCTTTTCAGTCAAGTTTCAAACTGGGGTATAGTACAAAGACAGTGTTGGTCATGCCTGTTGATGATCTTTGGCAGAGCTAGAATGAGAATGGTGCATCCGTCCTTGTGCTTCTTGATCTCTCAGCAGCTTTCCATGCTATCAACCACAGTCCCCTTCTGGACTGCCTGCAGGGGTTGCGAGCAGAGGCACTGAGCTGCAGTGATTTGCCTCCTTTGTCAGTGGTCAGTCTCAGTCAGCATTCAGGGGAGGATGGAAAGATCACACCTAAAGGCCCCCACTTGTGGGGTGCCTCAGGGCTCAACTCTCTCCCCTCTCCTTTTTAACATCTACATGAAAACATTGGGTGAAGTCATCCACTGCTTCTGGTTTGGTATCATCAGTATGCTGATGATACCTAGCTTTCTACCTCAACCCTGGGCTGTGCAGGTGGAGCTGTCAATGTATTGACCCAGTGTCTAGAGGTGTTCAGGTCTGGATGGGGTGGAATAAAACAAGGCGATTAAAACAATTAAAATGCAGCAGTTAATTTTTTTTTTAAGGCAATCTGTCCTGGATTTATCCTTCCACCACATATGCCTACCCATTAAGATACTTCACACATCCAATGGCATGAACTATAACCCACTAATGTAGGGATGTCCATGGGAGCAGTCAAAAGGTCAAGCTGGCAGCCACAACCATGTAATCAAACCCCCACCTTTTTTACATGCTTTGTATCACACATAAAAAAGGGTGGGCCTTCAATCACATTTTGACTTTTTGACACCCCTCCCCATGGACACCAGTGGACTAGTGCTTATTGGGCAATGAGTGTGTTGGCCATTATGGTTCTCCTACTTTAAATGGAACAGGTCAGGTAGAGCTCCTGCAGAACAAACATATAGCGAGGATATGTTCATGTTTATAAAAGAGAACACCCCAAAAGTAATAGGACTGTGAAACCAAGGTTTTCCCATCTCCACCATCTCATAGGACATAATAAGATGTGCATATATTGCAATGAACACATGTGCAATCAATTGAAAAGCTCTTCCTTTGAAAATTGGAGCAATGAGCAATGCATATCCATGTATGTTCCTTTTATGTTGCGCCAAATGCATGGCATAAGATAGGGTAACCCTAACCCCAAAATATGGCCAAGAAGGTGCCATTTTTCATTCCCAACTATAAAATACTGTAGTGTATTTAGTTTGTCATCCATATTCACAAACCTAATGTGAATCCATTTAGACATCCATAAGTCTAATGATGTACAGCAGACTTAGGTGTAGCCATCTCTCTCACTTTCTTTTTTCAAAGATCACATCCTATATGTGAATAGAATTGTATTTTTAATTTTATTATTTGTGGCTATTTTTTTACCTTCCTGGTGTGGTACAATCTTCCCAGAAATGCCCATACGCACAAAGCAAAATGCACGATATTATCATGCACCTATCTCTCTTTCTATATAATTAAGGTAATTATTGGTCCAATTACAGTGAAATAGCGTTAACGGCAATTCAACAAATTATGTGCTTCCCTCTTTTTAACTATGGCAGCTTTTCATGTAAACACTCATTAAGATGCACAATAACATCTTTCTCTCCACATAAACAAACATGCATGCATTTCTCCAGGATGATCTCAGTTTGCTTAGCATTGAATTCATGCAAAATTAGAGGGACTGTTTTTTGTTCATTCATTTGTAAGCTTTCATTATTCTTATGCAACTCTGCCTTTTATTCTCTCTCACTTGGATTATTCAAAATCATTTGAATAATCAGAATATTACTTGGATTTTTTTTTAGAAAGTTGAAGCTTCGCTCCTTTTTGTTTAGTATCACTTAACAAACGCTATGCCATTTGCACTCTGACATATACACACTACCAAGTCTTTAATAAAGATTGCTGTTAAGTTTAATTCAAACTTTCCATCAGTTGGTACTAAACCACCAGTCCTGTCCACGGGGAAGGAGGGGGGTGTCAAAGAAGGGCAGATTGATGAAAGCAACTTTGCATCATAGTAGGTACAATTCCTCCTCCTTTTATACATGCACTTAGATATCACACACATGCCCCAAAGGGCCAGAGCTTGCAGCAGGATGTCATGACTTGGCTTTCATTATTTCAATAAAAGCAAGACGCTTCTGTGGCTGCCCATGCAAAGTAGACTAAGGAATATGTTGCAAATCTTTTTATCTTTCCTGATTCCTTAAAAAATAAAGGTGCAAAATGGATGAAGAGTACAGCAGTATAAGAGTGCTGCTTGCTACTTCTTGAATAACAATAATTAATAATAATAATAATAATAATAATAATAATAATAATAATAATGCCAAATCCAATCTAAACATCTGGCTGACTGCGTGACCAGCCATAAGAATAATAAACAACATCTGCCTATCACAGGTCCTTGGGAAGGACTCAATAGGTGGATAAAAATGCCAAATCCAGTCAAAACATCTGTCTGACTGTGCGACCAACCATCATCATCATCATCATCATTTTATATACTGTATATAATCACAAATGTATTTTGTTATTGTTGTAGTATGCATACTACAACAATAACAAAATACACTTGTGATTACATAATATAAAAATACCTATTTCTCTTATAATAATTAAAATGAACTAAACATTAAAAAGAAAACCCAGTAAAAAAAGATCCATTAGTTTCAATATGTCATTCAGTCCTTAAGCATATCATTACATCTAGATAATATAGGAATGTATTGTTCTCTCTCTCATTTTTGGAATATGAAGGCATTTCAAAAGCAGATAATAAATGCATAACTTGAATCCATCTATCCTTTAGGATCAAGAAGATAAGTTTCTTTCCATTCATGTAGGATTATTCTCTTTGCTCAATGCCAGGCTCAATAAAATCAAAGTTCTTCTTAAAATGGCAAATTCCATTATTTTAGGAATATAATTTAACATCACATTTACATCTTTAACTGTTCTACTTCTTTCCAAAATCGTACTGACATATGCTACAATATTCAAGAATTGGCAAGTTACAGCCACTTCTTGGATATTAATTATATGCTTAGTTCAATGTTTCTCAACCTTGGGAACTTTAAGATGTGTGGATTTCATGCTGGCTGGGGAATTCTGGGGTTGAAGCCCACACATCTTAAAGTTCCCAAGGTTGAGAAACACTGGTTTAGTTTAACAAAAGCAGGAACTTTCTGTGGGCACCCCTGCCAAATGTAATAGAGGAAAAGCTGCAAATCCATGGTCATCTACCTTTTCTAATCTTTTTAAAACAAAATTGCAAAATGCATCAGGAGCACAGCTTTCCCTTCCTTCCTTCCTTCCTTCCTTCCTTCCTTCCTTCCTTCCTTCCTTCCTTCCTTCCTTGAACTTATGCCCAACCACAGTCTTGCAACTCTCAGCAGTTTAGATGACATGCAAAAATAAATAAACCCCCACAGTATTATTAAACAAAAAGTAAACTGAATCAAAAATTAATGACCAACCAATACCATAACAATAAAAATTGCAAAAATGGAAAGTAAAAAAGTACAAGACGATGCAGTAGTTAAGAATTACTGGAATGCTCTCTGCAATAGCTCAGATTTTAGCAACCTACTGAAAGCATCAAGGAGGGGACTCCCCTGATCTCCACAGGGAAACTTTCTGATTTCCCTCCCCCCAGACTAACCCTCTAGTGCACACATTAAAATGAAAACAATGACAAAATAAATGATAACACAGATCAATAACACCCAAGGAACAAATCAACAGCACTCAATCCCATAACAGGAGGATCCTTGTTCTCATAAATTTACTCCCAAGGCTTTCTCATTTTGGTTATGATGTTTCCAAAAGTATGAACCAAGAGCTTTGCCATCTCTGTAGTGAGAGACAAGCAGATTCTTTGAATGTTAATGGCAGATTTCAACAGTCTGTCATTGATTTGGGCTCCAAGCTTTTTCATGTCTGAGAAGACCTACAGCCAGGAGACTTTAAATTCAAAATAAGAAACAAGAAGGAGAAGTATGAGATGGTCAGAGTGGAACACAGTCATCTTTATCTTACCCTTACTCAGTTTAACATGATAGGAGCATATCCAATCTGAAATCCTGCCTAGGCTTTTGGAAAGAGATGTCCACATCTTGTCATCCAGGGCAAGGGCAAATATATCTGAAAATCATCAGTGCTTATGTTGCAATTAACCTCGGACTATAAAATCAGAGAACCTAAATCATGTATTAAAACAAATACAAGACCCACTTTAATTAATGACACCGGCCTTAATTGATGATATACTGTAAGTCCGCATTAAAAATAACTGGGGTAAGTGTATGAATTTTTTGAACTCTTGACAAAGCCTCTGCAAAGCTATGCATCAATGGCCAATGAAGCCAAGAGTAACCAGCTTATCACATTCTACTTAGATCTTTTTTGTTCATTCAGGCTCAAGTCATTGTTGTGACAGGATTTCAGTCTTGGAACTGTCAACATCATAAGTCACATCAGAGCCAAGACCTGCAGATCTGTCATAGTGACTTTAGGGAGATTGGTGAACTAGAAAAAGGGCTCTTAACCCAGAAGAAGAGAAAACATTCACACGTAGCAGTGAAGGTTATGCCAACTGAAGGGGTGAAATGTATTTACTGCTTCAGTGAGCTGAACAAAATTGAGTAAAAGTTGACTGAATGAGTGGTCTCAGAAGATGGAAATTTGACCAACTTGATTTCCTGTACACTTTGTCTCAAGCTACGAGTTGAAAATTCACAATACTTCTCAATAACAGACTGCTACTTCCTAGGGTTATTGTTTACATCATCACTGATTTCACATTAAAACACTGATACCTTATCATATTTCCAAGGCATTCAGGATAGTTTACAGCAAAGTCAATAACTTAGCATGAATGCAAGATAATAAGAATCACTGGATGCCAATTCTAAAAGAGCTATTCTTGTTATAAATTGTTTTCTGGCTACAGTTTAAGATGGTGGCATTAATCTTTAAATCCCAAATGGCTTATGGCCTGAATACGTGAGAGACTGCCTGTCCCATTAAGAATTTGATTTGCTGTACAGATCTGCAGGGGATGTCCTTCTGAAGATGCTCTTTTGTTAGAAGTTCATTTTCCTGGTGTGCAGAAAGGGATCTCCTCCTGTATGTCTATAAAATATAAAATTTACCCCTTCAGGAGTCACTTTTAGCTCCACTTTTTCCAGGACTAGAGTATCTGTTAAGATGTATGTTAATTGTTTTTGTTGTACTGGTCTTGAGCTTAACATTATTCTTTGTATATTTTGCATTTTAATCATTGTTAATTTCCCTCAGTATTCAACTGAAAAGAAAGGCAGGATATAAATGTATAAAATAAATAATATACTACAGAAATCCTTAAACCCAGAAAGAGCTCTTTACTGTAATTGTTAATAATTTATGCACCTGTTCAGACCAACACTGTAGAACAGAACATTACAATCTGGAATTAATCTGCATCCTTCCCCTCAGATGAAATTGTTTTTAGATTACATGCTATATTTTTACTGTTATGTGCCATATTTCTTTCCAACAAGACACCATTTTGCATTTCAAGAGGGCAAGGTGCAGCAAACATCCATACAAGGTTACACTGTGAGAAAGCATCATCTTTTAAAAGAACCAGTCAATGTGAGGATTGACTAACATGTTCTTCTTTATCATGGCACAGAACAAACAAAGAAAAAATGTATGGCTAAATTGGCCTTCTTAGCACCAAGGCCCTTAACTGTATTGCCAAATAGCACATTAGTATACCAAAATAAATTTAGAAACCAGAGGTACAAAACTGGCTTTTAAAGCATAAATCTGACTTAAACACCACCACTGTTTCTCCAGATATTAATCTGTAAGAGAATCATTCTCTGTTTCAGGTGGTTTTGTGTCTCATGCAGAGACATCCTCATGATCTAATGTCCAAGCCAATTAAGAATGGATGATCTATGTTGCTGCTCAATTCAACAGTCTTTCCAGCCAACAATTTATCTCAAGCAATAACGCACCAGGCTTGGATGAGATGGGGCCCTCCACCTTGTCCTGCTTGTAAATCTCCAAGAAGCATCATATTTACTGGTTCTAAATCGTGAAAAAAGAATTCCAATCAATTTAACTTGGAGCTTGTTTAGAAAAACTCATCCGTTTTTAGCACGTTTTCCTAGCATGTAATATTAATGCAAAAACATGGGTGGTGGGGAAGCATACATTGCCATAATCTAGTATCTCCTGGGATTATAAATCAAAACATAAGACATAGCAGAAATGGAAATTTTATTCTGAAAGAATAAGAATCCAGCAAATAAAATAAAATCAGATGGAGAGAAATGTTTAGTCACAAATGGGAAAAAAAAACAGAGGTTTGCTGGAAAACTTTGAGAGAATTGGCCTGTATATGGTTGGGCACTCAGATCATACGCTTTACTTTCCAAACATTGGGAAGAAGGGGAATGGGGGGAGAGAATAAAATATAAAAACTAAAGAACATGATACTCTCACAACTGCTATTTTTGAAGTTTGAAGACCTTGGAAAAGTTATTCAAAGTGCAAGCTATGGTATTCCTTGTGGTACTCTATGGAAGCAAAAGCTGGACTTCGAAGAAGCAGGATAGAAAGAACATTGGCATTTTTGAACTTTGGTGTTGGAGAAAAGTCCTGAGAATATTGTGAACAGCCAAGGAAACAAACAAATGGATCATCAAACAAATTAACTCAGAGTTCTTACCTGAGGCACAAATGACCAGGCTCAAATTATCCTACTTCATTCACATTATGTGAAGACCCAGCTCTCTGGAAAAGGCTCTAATGCTGGGAAAGGTGGAAAGAAAAAGAAGAGGATGACCAGCAGCAAGATGGATGGACTCAGTTACAGTGGCAATGAGTGCACTGTTGGAAGACCTGAAAGACCAAGTTAGGAATAGATCATCATGGAGAAAATCTATGTGGTCCCTAGGAGTCGAAAATGACTTGATGGCACATCATCATTGTCATGAGGCTATTTCACATCATCATCCCAAATAAGCATGCAGAACTGGAAAGGACCAAGGGCCATGAGCTTCCATGCAACTGAATACATGGAGGGTTCTTTAGGTTCTTAGCAGTCCACAAGTTTCAAAGAGCAGGGGTCAAATATTAAAGAACATTTCAACATATAACTACGAAGCAATAATTTATGGGTGCCCGATCTAGCCATTTTTGACCTCACATATGCAGAATCTCACAAAACCTCATCGTACCTTCCAAACCTTATGACAGGGACATATTCCTATTTAGAACTAGTTATTTATGAGCACCAACACCATCACTATTTCTAGGCATAGAGATTCTATTTTTAGTAATTATACATTATAGCTAATAGCCATTGATGGAACTATCCACCATGAAATGGTCTAATCTATTTTAAAGCCATGTTAACCTAGCATCCATCATTGTATGTTGTGGCAGTGTGAATTGCCTGCATTAATCAAGTACTGTGTATGGAAGCTCTTCCTTTCTTGCTTCCCAGCCTCAACCATCAACTGATTTAGTTTTAAAACTAACTTAACCACTATCCAGAGATAAAAGAGTTAAGATGTACTGGCTGATTAGCTTTTTGGATGACAAGCACCAGTGTCAGCAATGAAGCTTTTATATAGCATATGCACTGAACACTTTTTCAGATTGTTCCATATATGAAATCCTCCTCTTATGCAAACATGCACATACATATTTCCCAGAACAAATCCACTAACTGTTAAGATCTCTAAAGAAATTTCCCACTATAGGTAGTCCTCATTTAGCAACTCCAACTGAGGCCAGCAACTCGGTCATTAAGTGAAGCGATCTCTAAATGAAACCACAACTATGCTTATGTTCTTACTTCAGCTTTCCTTTGCTTTACAGACCTGTGAAGGTCATAAATCTAAGGAATGGTCATAAAGTTACTTTTTCATCATTGTTGTAACTGCAAATGGTCACTAAATGAGGCAGTCACTAAACAAGGACTACCTGTAATGTAGAAGCAACAAGTCACAATGGAAGTATATAATCCTTCTGGGGGTTTCTATGAAAACTGTGCATCACTTCCATCTTCCATAGAATTTCCTACACAAGCTCAAAATATTCAGTCTTAAGTACTATTTTACAGGGGAGGTCCTGAACATATATTTCATTACCCACATTTATTTACAAGTTATATATCTTTATGTTATTATAATGGCAGATTTTCATCCATGAACAGAAGTGAAAATTGGCAATCTGTATGCTTCTCAGCACTGATACCTTACTAAAAATCACATCTTACATTCCTAGATAGAGTCCAGGGGACATAATGTGTGAAATGTTTGCAGTTAGCTGGGCCATGAAATTTGTTCATAACATAATCCATTTAGTTAAGGCTGGATCTGGACAGCATATTTTTGATTCTTGGTCATGCTTAACAACAAATTGCATAAATGGGCACAAACCCCAGGAATCACAACCCTTTCACCCTATAGATATAAAATTGGCCATAGTACAATGAAAGATAAAACAGTATACTTTTTTAAAAAGTTAATCTATTCCTATAGCCCTTCTGCAAAAACAACAACAATCATTGGAAAATGAATAAATCTTTCCATAGATCCCAGTAAGAAATAAACAGCCACCAGATGAACTTAAAGAATCAATCATTTTATGAATGATATCAAGCCAAGGATCAAGACAGAGTATTGCTGTAACACATGGAAGGAAAACTCAAAAATTTATTATGGCATAAACCTTCATGGACTAGAGTTGACTTCATCTGATGCATGAAATATTAATCTCCGTTGTCAAGAATATACCCACATGGGCGAAAAGGAAAATAAAATATAAACAGTAGGTTTAAATATATGGATCAAGCTGTCATCAAACCTACTATAGAAATAATGGCAACAGAGCAGATTATTTCAGACTAAATAATCTTCCTCAAATTTTTTGAAAATAATCATTAAAATTAAGTAAAGAAAATAAAATTAAAGAAATGAAACAACT
Organism: Liasis olivaceus; assembly: GCA_030867105.1. NCBI lineage: Eukaryota > Metazoa > Chordata > Lepidosauria > Squamata > Pythonidae > Liasis > Liasis olivaceus. The sequence continues at coordinate 21,207,166 of CM061353.1, read as the reverse complement.
CACATATGGGAGGGAGAGAGAGAGAGATTATGGCTTTTTCTTCCTGCAAAATTATTGTAAATGAAACTTGAGAAGAAAAAGTTCATCTGAAATTGTTAAAACATTTGCAGGATGAAATCTCATAGGTTTAGGCATTCTTCTAATACTAAAGCAAAATTTTAAATATCTTTAAGTCAATGTGGACATGTAGACAATATGTGATCCGGGTAAATGAAAAGCATTATTAAGATGAAGATGATTTTCAAAAATGAAATTACAAGTCTAGTGTTAGATTTTATGTCTCTGTTTTACATGAAGCATTAAGTAATCCAAAGATTTATATAACAGTCATTAAAATTCATTTAAAAAATCACTAACCTTTGGTTCATGAAGAGATACCATATATACTCATGGATAAGCCGACAATTTTAGGTACCAAAATACACCCCCAAAAATTGGGTTTGGCTTATCTGCAGTTAGGCTTATCCATGAGTATTTTTATTTATTTATTTATATTTCAAATTTAGATACTGCCCATCTCACAAAAAGTGACTGGGCGGTTCACAATAAAACAACAATAAATATTAAAATAGAATAAAACAATATAAAATACAGTAAAAATGGAATAAAAACCAAATACATACACAAATAATATCTTCCAAGTTGTTGATGGTCAGTAAGATGTTAATATATGGAAGCATCTTCAGAGTGCTATCCACCCCCAGGGTTGGTTCTGCGCCCCACGCCAGTTGGCAGAGCCAGGTTTTGACTGCTTTCCAGAAGGACAAGAGAGTTGGGGCCCTCTGGGGGGAGAGTACTCCATAGGGTGGGGGCCACAGCAGAGAAGGCTGTCTTTCTGGACCCCGCCAGTCGACATTCTTTCATCGACGGGATCCCCAGCATACCCTCCTTGCCTGACCAGGTGGGACAGGGGTGAAACGGTCCCTCAGGTAACCTGGTCCCATGCCATGTAGGGCCTTAAAGGTATACCATATAAAGGTATATATGGTAACATTTTTTTAAAGTACCCACATATTGCATATATATTCATGTATAAGACCATTCGTGGCTAAGCAGATCCTTAAATACCATGAAAAATGTAGGTTGGCTTATCTGTGGATGGCACACTTTTTATGATATTTTGGTTGAAAATTCAAAGGTCATCTTATCTGTGGATGGGCTTATACCCAAGTATATACGGTATTTAATCGAATTGTAGTGAGAGAAACATGGCACTAATTCTCTTCTATTTAGAGGTTTTATGCACAGTTTCTCTCAATCCATGAACAAAATATGGTGATAAAGGGGGCAAAGACCACAAATAGATAGTGTGAGAGCCAGTTCTCACAAGGTTAGAAGCAAACAGCTTGATACCAGTTCCATCCACCACCAAAACCAGGAGTAGATGGAAACCATTCATCCTGCCCAAAACATAATGGCTTCAAGACTACTGAATTTCACAGGTGGGAGAAAAAGGCACGAGCAACTGAACCCTGATTTCACTATAAACAGGGCTTGAATTTGGTACATAGCAGCCACAGGCTTTTTTTCTTCTTACAACAAAGCTAGGTATGAGAGATTTGCCTTCTTTAACTCCTCCTTACACCTGCTTGCAGGTCTAGTGCTATTATGAGAGGTTTATTCGGTAACTTGCATATAAAATCCATGACTGAAAGCTGGAGGAGCAAATGGGGTAACAGGAAATAGTCCAGGGGGAACACCTGTTACCCTTTGGGATCATCCCTACTGCGATCACATGAAACAACCACGCCTTCTAAATTGTATGTATGCCATTATTGCCTCGTTATGTATAGCTTGAAGGCCTGCAGGAATACAGCTATTATGCAGGATTCCAGATTAAGTGAATTAATCTGTGAAGTAATTAAGTGAATTAATCTGTGAATTAAGTGAATTTGCAGCTTATATCCCCAGATTTGGGGATATAAGCTGCAAAGCCTCCATTCTGGCAGATGTTCAAACAGATTTTAGGAGATGTCGTCAGCATGAACAACATCAGTGGTCTGCTGTCATTCTCCCACTCTCAGGAAACTCAAAGGACCAAAACAGGGATGAAGAATGACTCTGGGTTCAAACTTTCTACACAAACACTATGCATATGCAACCTCTAAAGCAAGGCTTCCCAAACTTTGTGATACTATGATGTCTTTCCCCCCCTTCCTGGATAAAATTAATGATGTCACTGAAGTTACAGTTGGGCAATCAGCCAATCAGTCCTGATGTCAAATAAAACAGCGATGGAGCAACTGTACAAATTAAAATAATTTAATGTAGTCTAATGAATATATTCAATGTGTTCATTAGAAATACGGAAAAGAAACCTCAACAAACAAAACTGTATTTTTTTAGTAGGAAGGAGGAACTTGCTTACTTTTGCCTGATTCCTGAAATCTGAGTTTCCTTTTGAAGGCAACCACTTTCATTCCCTAAAGTCAGGAAAAAAGAGAACAAAAGTGTTTCCTTGCATTAAATCAGTTTCTTTTTTACATTTCTTAGAATACTGCAGCTTGCAAAACCCTGGCAGGTTATACCTTGTTTGGGGCCCTCTCTCTCTCCCCCTCCCAGGTCAGTTTCAATGAAATAACAATCACAGCCACCTTCTTTCCTTTCTCTCTTTCTTTTTCCTTTGTTCATCAAACTAGTAAGCCTAGTCAGAAAGAAGTAGAAGGGAGATCCTGACAATGCTAACGCTGTGGGGGTCATGACTCACACTTTGAGAAACACAGCTCTTGGCTATAAAAGGAGAGTCTGGTTTTTTAGTTTTTTGGTTCTTTTCCCCAAAATCTGTTTTAGAAAGGTACTTCCCTTGTTTCACTCAGACATTAATCTCAAAATAAGCAATTGTTAAAATGATTGGCGACACCCTTTGCCAAGACGGCATTTTCTAAGGCCCTTTTTCTGTCAGAAATGAAAGAGCAACTGATGGTAAGAATAGCAGCAAAATCGAACAGGTTAATAAGAGAGAAACAAGAGAGCAGCAAGGTGAGAAATTAGAGAGAAATCCAGACATCACAAAAAATAATTCTTAAAAATAAGCACCCAAAAGACTGCTCTGAACTCAGCCCCCGGCTCTCCTATACCATTACGTTACTGTCAGCCCCTACTCAGATGAGTTATTCAGTGATTAAAATTTACAGGCTTTTTATGCACAAGCGATCATGTTTTTGAAGTCATTCGGAACATCCCTTTCTGTCTCTCTGTCGATTTATAACATACTCGGTAGTTTGTCTGAATTTGAGTTATGAGAACTCAGGGATCAAGAAGGGGAATTATGCACCTTCTTGGGGCAAGATGGAGAATGCAGGAGCAATATGCAAATCTAAGCTGTCAGCAATTCTAATTTATAGGATATCACAGAAAAGCCGTGCACCACCAGGTAAGTCCTCAAAGAAACTAATATCAGAGGTTGAGACTGCTGCATTTTTCATGGCTTCAGCAGTACTTAAAAGGTGATTAAGTTGCCCACTGTTTCATTTTTATGTGGAACAAAATAAAATATTTATTCTACATAAACGTCCATCCTTATAAAGCCTTGGAAATCACAAGCTAAATAAAATAATGAGGTGAATGTCCTGACCCCTGCTCAGATCTGTTAACAGACTTGGAACAAGTCTGAGTGAGAATAAATTAGAACTTCTCCAAACCTTCCCAAGAGACCTGATTATTCATCATCCCCATCATCATCCCCTTTCAATGAGGCTGCAGTTCTGCAGAGTCTTCAGCAGCTTTTAGCACTGGCATTATGTTTTACAGGAGTCCCTGGGAAAAAGGCCTGCAGCGTTTGAGAACATTTGTCAGCTTCCTTTGGATCTGTCCTACTAGTGTTTGGATACAGGTGATAGCTGCACCACCACAGATATGCTGGCAGTATATTTATCCCCAGCAGATCCATGACTTACAGCTACATGAATGCTCATTAAAAGTGAAGTCTGCCCAGCAATTGACACACACTCTTTTAAGGATTAAGAGGATTCATCTTATTTTTAATGCACAAGATGATGCCTCTTGTATTCACAGTAGCACAGGCTCTCTGAAGAAGTAGCCTCCCCTGTGCTTCCATAGGCAATGTCACATGATCATTCCAGGAAGTACTGCAAGAGAAGCAGCATCTCTGAAAAGACTTCCAAACTACAAAATACTTTAATGGTTAAAGAAAAGGAAAAGGAAAACCCATCATGCATTTCTAACCTGTTTAAAAAGTCACTGTGCCCTCTGAATGGCCCTATGAATTCCTTAAGCAAATAATCTATTGTGGGAAAAATTCAGGCCAGAATTCTGATCCCAAAGGTGGACAGTTAGACAGAGCAGATTCTAAACTGATCCAGAACTGCATCTGTTCTGCTCATACACTCATGGGGGTACGTTTGCAAACAGTGATCACTAGGAAGAGAAAATGCTGTGACAAAGGACTTCAATGAGTTCCCTTCTAAGCATGAACATCAGCAATTTCTCTATGATGCCTACAGCCTTATGTCTGACCTCCATCCCTGACTCTTCCTGTTAAGCTCTAGGTTCACTACTTCTGCAGAACTACTACACAAATCAGCCTGACTGTACCAATAGCAAAACTGTTCTAACATTTAAAAAAATAAGCATAATCAAACTCCACATAGTTCCATCCCTTTATCCTTTAATCCTCACTTAACATAGAAATCAGGCTTCAGAGCATATGTGGTTGTATTTGCATAGATTCTTCCTATGCTCTCTGTCTTTCTTGTCTGTAAACTCCTCAAGACAGGAACATATTTTGTTGTTTATGTTTGGCTGCAGTTCTATGTGTATAACTGGAATTAAAACCCATCAAGTGAAGTGGGATTGACTTCAAAGTAGACATGTACATAATTACTCTCCTGCTCTATATTGTCTAATATGTACTGATATCTCTCTCTCTACTTTTTAAAAACCTATCAAGCTATTCCCCGAGATTATCTAAAGTCATCAAGGTTTATAGGACTGATACAAAGAAAGACTAGAGAATTATAAGGCATTCTGAGCATTCAAGGTACTTCACATACATTATTTGTCAAGTAGGGTAATGTTGTTTAATAGTTTTTCTAAGACATCTTCCAGTTAGGCATGCTTATACATGGAGAGGGGCACTCTCAAAAAGTTTTTCAAAGACTAGTAAACTCTAATAATGCATAATTCAAATCCATAATAACTAGCACAAGTCAAATATTACAAAAGAGCAAATACAATGACACAATAGAACAATTTCCATCAAGCAGCTGCATGAACCTTATCTTTTCATTCATGCATTCATTAATAATAGGAATAGAGGCTTAGAAATCACTGGAGGAATCATAAATCCCACTTTACAAAGGACAGTCCTTTGAAGTCTGCAAAGGACAGTCAGTTATCTGGAGGCATCTGTACAATCAAAACCTGTGGTGTAAAAGTTATGAAAGCCCATAGCTAATAAAACACATCACGTTTGCTAGGACTGGGATTGCTGACAGTTTCATGGGAAGCCAGCAGACACACATAAATATAAATAAATTTTATCCAACCTTATTTTTTTAGTTCATCTGTTTCTTTTGGCATTACATTACAAAACACTTTTGACACCTCGCCAAGCTACCAGGTTGGCAGATCTCCTTCTTTGGCTTAAGTTAAAAGATACATTTAATTAAAATAATGAGCACTGATTCTTTGCAGCCATCAAGAGTGACAAATGATTTGTTGGCTTATTTAATTGCCAAGAAATGATTGCTGCTTGGAAAGCAAATGGTAGCGCCTGAGGAATTCACTCTGTATTATCTATAAGATGGGCAGATGACACAAGCCATTGTTCAATTCATCCCATTACAACAATTAGCCAGCACAATACAAATTAGAAAGCCTGAACATTGCATTCCCCCATGTCAGAAGTCTGAAATAAGTCATTTTTCAAAAACACTTCTGATGTAGACATAAAATACTCGTAAGTTACTCTTATATCTTTTTAGTTCATCAAGTCAAAGGGCTAAACTAACATAAGTGAATGATACATAGATCAGTTTTTGAATATATACTCTTAAAATACAAGCCATCAGTTTGAATGTTGATTCATCTGCACATTTCTAATGCTGCTGGCATCTTCCCACGTTTTCATCAAGCGATCTTGTCTTTCCAACCAGGTGTTATTATTCTGTTTCATGGAGACTGTTGCTATTCTGGTCAACAGATCTGGTTTTGCAGGCAGGAACCCTAAAATTGGATCTCAGTCTGTGGACAGCCTGGGACCAAACACAGGTATTTCCCAGTCTCTTTGTCTTTTCTATCCTCAGATGATGCCTATTAAAATTCATCTCTAATCCTAACTTGGTTTTATATTATGTTTTTGTCTTTGTTTGCCACAGGTTAGATGGGCAGCCAGAAACATCTATCCCATAAGCAAACCAACAATTTCTTTTATGAGAAACTGATAGAAATAAAAGGATGTTTAAAATCAATGGCATCTTCAGCGGGGCAGGAAGGGGCAACGTGTTGTAGCATTACAGTGTCACAATGCACCTTTTGTACATGCATTGTTCTGATGAAACCAGCAGCCTCTTGCAGGGGGCCTTGTTTAAAGCCCACTTAAAAAACTATTGAGAGGAAGCTAAATATAACATTTTAGGAGGGAGTTCCACAAATTTAGAGCCATCACTGGAAAGAAACTTACCTCTAAGGGCTGCAAGCTGAATTACAACAATGGTAGATCTGTGAGCAAAGTTTATCTGCATGACTTTAATGAAGAGGATCCATAAGGGCCATGGTGGTCCTTCAAGTGACCCAAATCAACTAAAAAACTTTAACATCATACCAACACTTTAAAGTGGGTTTAGAAATGGATTGATGGAAGATACAGAATTGGTGTAATTTGCTTTAAATGCTTGGACTTCCTCAGGAATCCATGTTGCTGCATTCTAAAAAGAAGGATAAAACACTTTAATTAAAGAAACAGATTGAACCTGGCACACTGTCCTTAAAGGTAGCCCCAGCAATCGGGCATTATATGGTGTGAATAAGTGAAGCAAAGTCAATTACTTTCTATAAAGCATCAGAACTCTGACATGAGAAAGGTACTATAAAGTACTTCTAAATATTGCTACCATTGGACTTTCCACTGATACTCACAAGACCCAGAATCCCTGAAGCTATGGTTTTGGTCTTTTAAAAGAAACACAACTCTCTCTAGAAGCTGATATACAGACCACCAAAGTATCCTACCCATTAATCTTTCCTCTTCCTTGAATTAGGTTCCAATTTCTTTGCCTTTACCCCACCAAAAATTGCTATCAAGCATCTTGTTCAAAAGTTCCATAGTTTTCCTAGGATTATGAGGTAGAAATGAAAGACATGTGTGTCTATATAAACTGATGACATCCTAGCCCAATTCTTTGAATTTCCCCCTGCAATTTCATGTAGACATGGAGCAAAGCATGAAGGGTAAAATAGAGCCCTAAAGCACTCTAAAACCAATAATCATGAAGAGTCACTGAAATGTCTGTCATATAGCCATCATAACCCAATGCCCCCATTATAGAAAGACAACTTAAAAGGATATCATGATTGATAAGACTAGAAACTGGTGAGATACAAAGAACAAATCAGTTCATATTTCAGCACAGACTGTTCAAGAGAATATTTCCATTCCACAGCCAGAGTAAAAGTCCACATTCCCATTGCCCTATCATATTCAAAATGTTTATTTTTCAAAGAGCTTAAATATGCTATAATTTAAAACAAAAAAACAGCATATTCCTCACCATGTGCACTGGCCGCTCTTCTCACCATAGGCAAAACTATATTGTATGTTTTGGGAATGCAGTTGTTAAACAAGAGCAACTTGTCAGAAGAAAGTGGTAACACAAATTCATCATATGCAGAGATTTGGATCCAAACATTGAAGAGCAAAGCACTCCAAGTTCTCTCGGGCTGAATAGATTTTGTTTTCTCCTACTCATGTTCTGAAGAGTCAAATTATTTCCATCTGTTCAATAAAGTGTCTGTGAGTTTTGGTGAGTTCTTGTAGAACATTGAACGAATGGATCAAAATTCTTAGCCATCCCAACTACATACTAATCACCAACTGCTGGTTCCTATTGCCTTGCAGTACATCTCCAGCGTTTCAGATATGACACTTTCCAGCTCTAGAAGAAAATCCCAGGGAATGTATTTGGGAATTTTGGTATGCAGAGAGTGTGCTCTATCACCAAGCAACAAGGTTTCATGCAGAGGAGATCCTTGTAGGAATAGATATTGTTTGCATACAACTATGGATTTAAATCATTATCTGCTCCTTCTTGAGTATGATTGCTGCATCTGAGGATGTATCCCTTTATCTGGGATTATAAAATACACAAAACAAAGTATAACTAGAGTTGATGGGTTCTCAGACATGCTTCTGATTTGAGTTTGATGGGTTTGCTGTTTTAGTATCTATGCTACCTTCTCATTCCCATACATTACATCCCCTCCCCTCCCCCACAATTAATGGAGCTACTGTATATTGAAGGTGGAGGACAATAGCTCCAGTAGTTTCAGTGACTTTTCCTTATTTAGAAATATGATAATTATTATTTTCCCTCCAACACTGTTCTTTTTGAATAGGAAATATTTGGCCTGTTGGGCTGTAGGTAGGCATCCCCTTTATTCAGCTTGCAGATCCTGCATTTGTCAAGTGTTCCCTTCAAGCTTATAAAATTGAATATGTGCCTATTCCTCAGGGGACATGAGACATTAATCTTGTCATGTTTCACTTATAAACTAAATGGATGGGTTTTTAAACTATCACTCAGGCTGAAAGAAGAAGATTTGTCCAACAGGCAGCAATTAAAAACAGCAACGACTCAAGAACTGATCTTTCCCACTTCATTTCACAATGGATTATTGAAGGAAACTTACTTGTAACAGTCTTCCAGTAAGGACATCCACAGAACCTTCCAGATAATAAAAACATGGGAGGCATACTTTCCACCCATTAAATATCCTTCCAATTCCTACAGTTTCATTAGATTTTCCTCTTGCCAATACAATGTTGAGAAAAGATTATGCTGTCCCAACATCAGGAATTGAAATATAGAAATTGCTCCAAGAACAGAGCTTTCTTTCAAGAAGGTCAAATGTTCAAGTATAAAAAGGTACTTCTTTAGGAAACATTATTTTTTAAAGATCACTTCAACATTCTATAGTTTGAAGCAACAGACTTCTAATGTCCTGTAGAATAGTCATTTCTGGCAAAGACCAGAAATCAAAGGACATCAGATCAGATCCGATATTAGCCTGTTTTTAGTAATTACTTTAGGCCTCCCAGGTCATTCCAGTAATGTCTTTGATCCCATTCATCCAGTCTTTCTATCGTCTTCCCCTTCTAACTTCCTCAAGCTTGTCCAACAATTTTTTTCCTACTCCATTATCTGCTTGCATCATTTGCCCAAAGTATGTGAGTTTTGCTTGTTGATCTTTACTGATTAATTGGTTCTTTTGATAGTCCATGATCCTCTCACTAACTGCCTCAAATCCATAATTTCAAGGTATCTATCTTCTTTTTCTCCCTCTTTCTCAGTGTCCAGCTTTCCCAACCATGTAGTACCCTTGGGAAGATCATTACTTTAATTATTCTGATCTCTATGAATAAGAAGGTATATTCTTTCTCCCATCTGCCAGATAAGCTCTCTTTATTAATCCTGAAGTTTTATGCAACTTCATTGCATTTTCAACAGATGAGGAAAACAACAGCCTTATTGTGTCCAAACAAGCACCCCATTGCTTCTTTTATGCCTGAAGTAGAAATGTTCCATATTGCTCCATACTGGTTTTCCAAGTGGCAAAGATGGAAACATCAATTATTGTAGTGAGATCATATGGATCCAATTTAAAATAAATAGAAATCTCTCTTACTGCTACGAAGAAAGGTCCTAAGGAAATCAGGAATCTACTCATATTTCTTTCCCATAGCACTGAAAGATTTTAATGAGCTTCAGTGCCTCTCTAGACCTATCAGTCTTTCTCATTCATAGTTAATCCTAAAACAAAATGGTTAGATATATCTCAACTTTCTCACCTTCACTCTGCTCACAAAGGCTTTAGTTGGACCCAATCATTATCAGAATCGTGCTTACACTATAACACAATATAACTTCTACCAACTCACATGATCCTTTTCTTCTTCATGCAGCAAAAGGTTTCAGATAGTGAAATTATTAATGAACAACCCTTTTCTAAAACTATAGTTGCATATCAGTCAATCAATCAAATCTTTATTATTGTCAAAGACCAGCATAGATAGTTTCATATGAAGGTATATGTTTGCCCAAACAGAGACATGAGTGTCCTTTTCTAGAGATGTGATGTGCCCATCACAAATGTATTTATTGTCTGTAAATCTGTATTGGTGTAGCAAAAACATAACTTATCTCTAAATGGGAAGTCATAAGCCTTCCCACTTTTGCACATTAAAAAAAACCGCCTGTTTTTTATGGGCATCACACAGAGCTCCAATTACACCAGCCAAGCTGCCATCTTGACTTTTTTGACCATACCCTGCAGACACCCCTGCCCATGTTGCAAAAAATAGTTTTGACTGGTAAAACTCCTCCTCAGCCCACCCACTCATTGACTACTGTCCTCAAAATTAATAACTGAAAAAAAGATGGTAAAGTTCCTAGCACTGAATAAATAAAAATAGAGCTATTGGATATTTGTTTTCGGTGTCATATTGTTTAGGCCTGGTGTTGCATTGCCCATGGATCCATTCTTTTATTTTGATCTGCTCTTCTTTTTGGGACAGCTTTTTAAGTTTTATAACATCTCAAAAAAAAAAAAAATTACAAAAACTATTAGTTGAGGCAGTTGGGCATGGCTTGGCTCGGCTCGGCTCGGCTCGGCTCGGCTCGGCTCGGCTCGGCTTGGCTTGCTTGGCAACACAATGCTTTTTGCTATCACCTGCATCTCTCTAATCTCAATTTCATCTCCAGAACAATGCAACAAGTAGACCTGTATCGTAGTGGCCTCTGTGTAAGCGGCTGTAGCTTAACATGCTTTAATCACTAGCTACCTCTGACATAAAATATTCCTCTGAAAAACTGAAAAAATGTAGATATATTGCAGCTGAGGAACAGTGGAAATGATATTGGTCCACTAAATCATCCATATCTTTTTTACTGGGCTTCTTTGTATTGATATGAAACCAGGAATTGCATTATCCTAAACCTTATCATCATCATTATCATCATCATTTTTAATTTTAACAGGAACTGCCTCTCACAGCTCATTCACTGAAATCAAAAGTAGTTTCTAGAATAATAATATGTAACTATATGTATGCCTACTGACAAAAGTTCTATTAAATTCAATGGGAATTTTACTTCTAATTATGTTGGTATACAATTGCATTTTTAACCAATCTACTACTATTTGCAACCATATTTAAGTTCCACTTTCAGTGTTTTTAAATACACCACAAATATCTCCAGCCAGATAACTTTAAACAAAGAAAAAATGTTCCTCTAATTTAAGAATGAATAAATAAAAGCATATCCAATTACTTACTGACATTTATTTAACTTTCAATGATAGATAAGCTGAAAACAACAGTAACAAGAAACTTTGTCTACACCAGTCCATAACACAGGTTCTCTCTGATAAAACCACAGAGTTTTCTCATAGAAGGGATTAAAATCCTCTACAGACATAATGAGGTAAGTGGATTAGTATGAAGTTATTTTATGAAGTGCTTCAGAAGGAGAACATTAAACTTGCAGAATACAGGCTATGTTTTCATAAAAGTTTCTCTCATACATCTCGTCTTCCATCTAGTGGTCATCCTGATGTGTGCAGTCATGATGCAGCCACTGGAGAAGTGTTGAACATCTGGTATTTGACACAGGGCTTTTGATGTGGGGGTAGGTCAGCTACCCTAAGACAATAACCTGAGGAGAAGAAATAAGGAACCAGGAATTCCCTGCCATACAGGCTACAGAAGTACAAAAGCTGATTTCTTTATATTACCCTTTCAGTTACATGTCTTAAGCCAGAGATGGGTTTCACACACTTTGGGTTGACTGGTAGACTGTTAGGCCTTTTGAAAGTATGAATTCCTTCTCAATCCCTTTTCTGCTTGTTCAGCTGCTTATCAGGTCATCAGATTGACCATACGATGAAACAAAAAGAAACAAAAGGCCGTACATAGCAATCCAAAGAACTACGTTTTTCACTTGCACTTTCTGTAGTGTTCATATAACCAAGGGGAACTAGTCAATGTCAGGGACAAGTGCTCTGCAGGTTCACTGGATGACTGCTTAATCAACTCATTTACAAAGGAAAAAGAAAATCAGGGAGTGGGAGGCTGCGAGATCCAGAGATCCAGATTCCATAACAGCCAAAAGAAGATTGGGGGATGGTGAAGATGTCAAGGATCAGACCAAAGGACCCATCCCAGAGGAAACCCAGGCGTTTGTATATTTTAACATTTTAAATTTTTAAAATTTTTGATAATGTTTTCATTTTAATAATCACTTTTGATCTTTTTATAATGATTGTTTTTATCCATTTGTTATTTTATTTAACTGTACACCACCCAGAGTCAGGTTGTGTGATATGGGTGGCTATATAAATGTGATATAAATAAATAGAAGAACAAGTTGGAGCTACAAGTTGACCAGTATAAAGCACATTATTGCAGATGCATATAAGTGCGGCCTACATTGCCCACATGCAGCATTTTTTTAAATTTATTTTGTTTTGTTTTATTATTTATTTATTTAGAAAATTTAAATGGCAGCCCATTTGACATATGAACTCTTGGTGGTAACAACAAAAAACAGAAACACTATAATAAAACCTCTAATACTCAAACAAAAGACACCTAAATTTAAAAAATCATAAGACAATAACCCAGGCACTGCAAAACCCCATTGCGCAAACAACACCCAGGGAGAAAGCCAGATCTTCAAAGCCTTCTGGAAGGTCAAGAGTGTCAGGCCTCTCTGGATTTCAGGAGGGAGGTTATTTCATAGGGCAGAAGACACAACAGAGAAGGCACACTTCCTTTATGACATTCTTCAATGGAAGGGACCTGGAGAGCATCCTTGAGTTGGGATATTAGAGAAAACACCTGTTGTAGATGCAAAAAATGGAGTGCAACACTGAGGGGGAAGATCACACTTTCTTGCTAGCAATGGTCATTGGGGTTCACTTCATAGAAGAAAGAAGAACAAGAACAAAGAAAAAAAGGTAAGGACTTTTATAGAAGTTGTGACTTGAGAAGCAGGAAATTCCAAGGCTCTGATTTGCTGGTGGATTTCTATTGCCAAAGAGTGGGGTTAGATTATTTTTATTCCATGTTAATGAGAGGAAGAAGAATTGTACCTTTTCAAAGGAGAGAGAGCGGTGCTGGGAAATGCCCTTTGTCACCCACATTAATGAGTGGTGGAACATGGGAGATTAGGCCTGTGTCCTCAATTTAGAATGGAACATTTGCAGTTTTCTGCCCAGCTACATTTGAAGGGGGAAAATCCCCAGATCCAATGTACAAGTGGAGACCACACAATCTGCTTGACCAAGTCTATTGAATGGTGTAGGGAACAGAATACAAGGTTGTGCCCACTAAGAGGGGGCAAGGCAAAGCTTATGTAGTGATCAAGAGACCATAGCATCCCTTGGACCTCTGGGGAAGAAAGGATGGACTGAAGATGCCAACACACTGTTTCCAAAGCATAGCACCCTGTATACTACTTGGGCTGCCACTGTTGTGGGGTGACATGGAGATGTAGACAGATACGTGCATACATTTGCTTAGGAAATGGTTAAAGAGCTGTCTTCGTGCAAGGAAAGAGTCTGTGGATCTGCTCTTAGTTAAGTGATTGATTTATGCAGGCTAGAGTTTGGACAACTTGATCATTTGATTTCCACTTTTCAGCTATTCAACAAAATAAATCCTGATATTCTATCATCTTCTACACAAATATCTTTTAGGATAGAAATAGCGTATATGGTGTACATTTTAAGCTTCAGATTACAAATTATGTATATGTACGTGATTTTGATGGGCTTGTTTGCTTTTGAGTCATTTCTACTTTCTGAATTTGGTTTTCTACTCTTTCAGTGTTTGATGATCACTGTATATTTAAAAAAAGAAAAGAAAAAGGAATAAAGCCTTTTAGCAGTGAAAAAAAATTCAGCACGGTTTTATTGTTTAATCATGAATAAATCAGTATGAGGGCTGTTCTTAAAAAACCTTGCAAGCATTTGCATCATAGCCTCTTGATGCGATAAACTGCAGTAATATTTGTTTCAAGCATTTATGATCACTAATAGGAGCCTATAATCTCCCAGTGCACCAAGAACATCTGTAGATGGAAGACAAAAAGAGCATCTTGAAATTCGTATCTTAATCTTGACACATGCAACTTGTTTTGAGTTCCCAAATATAGTTGCTCCAGGAGAACTGGGAATTATGAGTCTGTAGAAATAATTTACAATACACAAGATCAAATATTCAGAAAAGTTATCCTTCTAATCTGTCACATAAATTTTGCTTTTAACTAGGTATGTTGCTTCTCTTTATTTATTTTTTTCTTCCTAGCGTTTTTCCCGCGGGTAGAGTCTTGCTGTTCGTCACCGAAGACAAATTCCTTGTATATATTTTATACTTGGTCATTAAAGTATTTGTATTGTATTTGTAGAGGGTCTGCTTTTTTTCCAGATCAACCAAATGTTGGCCCATATTGCTTCTCTTTATACTAGCAATAAAATGACTTAATGAAAAGACCTAATGTAAAATTCAGTGAGAATCTAATATATATATATAAGGATATGAATGGGTGAAACACTGAGAGAATTATACCAAGATAATCATGAAATGTTTATTAGGAAAGTTAAGAAGGACAGTTAAAAATCACTTAAATTATCCTAAGCAAGAAAAAAAAATCTGCATTAAAAGTAACAGAACACATGCAATCTTCCCTCCCATCATGGTGTCTAGCAGCCCAATATAATGCCTGCATCTGTTCTGAAACCCTGGGACTTGCTCCCAGATGTCTATAACAGGATAGGAACAGAGCTAGGAACTAGGAACTCAGGGAACAAATATACTCCATTGAGTTTATCAATGAATCAGCCTATCTTGTTCCTCCTCTCTCTCAGGAATTAGGTTTGGGGAAGATACTTCCAACTGGAACCAATGGCAGGTGTCCTTAAGCTTCATTACTATTCATTCATTCATTCATTCATTCAATTTATATGGCCACCCTCAACTGTAGAAGTCAGCCAGGAAAGAAAAAGAAACACTGTGAGTTCCTTCTTAATCATCTAAGCTACAATTAAAGGTAACAACAAATTTGTTTGTTGTTGGATTCTTGATGAACATATCTATGTGGTTTTCTTGGTAACAATACAGAAATGGTTTACCATTGCCTTTTTCTGGGATATATATATATACATACATACATACATACATACATATACCTTTCCATCTAGATTCCAGCCATGAATTACCCTGATAGACTCTCATCTAAGTACTAACCAGACTAAACCTTGCTTAGGTTCAGAACCCAGAAAAGATCAAGCAAGTACCTGTTGGGGACTAATTACATCTAAAAGAGGCTCCATTAAATGGGCCCTTAAAATATTACTGTATTCCCAGGCCCTGGGTTGGATGAGTGGTAGTCCTTTGAGGATGCTGTGGTTGCTTAATTGATTGTTGATTTTCTCCAGAATCTCTTTTGGGCAATATATTTTGTATTTTTATTGTGTTTTATTGTTGCATTTTGTAAGCACCCAGAGTCAAAACAGATTAGGGTGTCCTATAAATCAAATAAATAAAAAAATCCATCCACCATTTTTTAAAAAGACACCCATGATGAATAGTACCACAGCTGAAGACAAATGTACTAAGCTAGCAGATCATAATTTTAACACTAATAAAATAATTACAAACAAAGCAAACAAAAGATTGGCTATGCATTGATTTAATTGACTTCTATAACTAGTGTGGATCACAAGATAGAGTCCTTGGGATCAGAATGCCAAGATGTTGCTGTAGCCTTAGATATAGTACAATGGATACAAAAGGGCAGAACGGAACAACCTTCCATGAAAGACACAAATGGTGGATTAAATTTTGAAAAGTCTGAATCATCACTGTACTAAACTCAGCCCTCACCTTTCCTGTTTAAAATTAACAACACGCCTAACATTTTAATACCAATTAATATCTGGATTGTTTCAGCTGTGGCTAAAGCTATCCATCTATAGTTTTACTGATGTTATTTATAGTATTATAAAGTCCATGGTTCATCTTGTTTTACTGCATTTCCAAGATCTGTCTTCTGTACTGAGATTTCATTCTGAAATTAAAGGAAATAATTCTCCAATTAAGACACAACTGAATCTAAAATATGTGCTGGAAGAAGTTTGAACAAAGCAAATTAAATCCCATTTAACTAGTTAAATCTCTTTATGTCAACTGCACTTTTTTTATATCAGTTCTTCCTTTCTTCTAGCAACAGTTTGCTCTTATTTAGTTGATTCTGCCAGTAGCATCAGCTGGTCTCCAGGATTAAGTGATAAATGTCTAAATACACATGGAAGTTACAGTGAATCAGCTCTAAACGTGGAAGTTTTATTTTCCAGGTGCCTTCATAAATCCCCCGTCCTCTGCAGAATATGAATGTAATCTCATTATGGTTTTGCTTGGATTTCTGTTTGGACATCGTGCAGCATAAAATCTTTAAAATAAATCTCCATTCTGTTTCAGAAAAAAGCCATACAGGAGCAGTAGACCGTGTTTTAAAAATAAAAACTCTGTTCTGTATCAAAAGGACTGAAACAATAAGTTGGTTTTAGAAATAAAAACTCTGACCAATATTGGAAAAGCCTTACTGGAACAAGCAGCCTTTTAGTGATCACAAGCAGACTTCAACCTGCTTTTGAAGTTTGAAGGAGCAGAAATAATAGCAGTCTTGAAGTTCCCAGAGTCTGCCAAGGTGCTCAGGTGAAAATCATGTTGTAGAGAATGGGCAGATGCTACACCACCCCTACCCCGCTCAGCAACCTGCAAGCCAGTCCTTCAAGCCAAACACCAAGTTGTAGACCGCAGGCTGCAGACTCCCCAACACACAAACTTCTCAAGTAGGACCCTCCCATGTGTGACATTCTCCTGCTCACCTAGGCAGGATGAAGTTTCCTCTAAAACAGGAAGCAGACCCTTCCCATCTACTGATCTGTCACAAACTTATATCCTCCCAGGTATGTAGGGGACATTTCTTTAAAACACTCTCTGTGCTTTTAATTCCTCCAACACTGATTGGTTGACATGGGATTGCTTAAAGCAACAAAAGGAATTTTTATAGTATTTTTCCCTCTTTTTAAAAACATGTCATTTTATTTAACTCTTGTGTAATTGAACTACTTTCAAAGCCCCCTACCTCAGACCTACGAAAGTGGTTATAGAATTTGTTTCATGTTTATCAACTTTTGGGGATAGGCTGTACAGGTTAAGAACAAGATCCATTCCTAATTATGTCTTTAACTTGAATTTGTACGTAACTCAGAACTCGTACTTACAAACAGGCTGCCTACTATTAAAAATAATGTTCTCCTTCCTTGAGCTGACGAACCGCGGAACCCACACAATGTTTTCATGAACCACTGAAAACTGCTGAAAACAGGCTGTATATTAAAAACGGGCAGCTTCAGCAGTTCATGAAAACATTGCATGGCTTCAGTGGTTTGTCGGCTCAAGGAAGGAGAATGCCATTCACCATTTTTAGTAATAGGCAGCCTGTTTGCAAGTACGAGTTGTTCATAAGTTGAACATTCTTAATACAGGGTCTGCTGTAGTGGTTGTGTCTGTCTCACACACAAGGATTGGCGGGGGGGGGACACCATGTAAAAATATCCCCCAGGAAAATGAGTGGTGGCAGCCATAACTACAAGCAGCAACATTAAGAACAGAAGGTTCAGGGTTTGTAGACCCAGAGGACTTTGGGAGAAAAGGATTAAGATTTCTTATCTTCTACTTCACATGGTCAACTTTGCCACTGCACAGAGAATGGAAAAAAGTTTTGTGATTTTTTTTTAATGGCATATTGATCACTCTGTTGTAAATAAGCCCACAAATATGTAGCTGAGGACAGAGAAGGGCAGCAGTCATATTTTTTCTTCCATCAGCCTGGTCATTCGTCTGCACAGAATTTATATTCAGAGGTGCATATTGGAATACCATGGATGGTTTGTGAAGTTTCATTACTTTAGCTCATATTGATCCTTTTTTTTTTGCCCAGTCAGTCACCACCTCCGTTTTTGTTTTTTTGTTTTGTTAAACATTTACACAAATCATCTGGCAAATGTATAGAGTTCAGACACTGAACATAAAACTTTTTGTTTTTACATCTATGGGCAGTACATGGAGAGGCCAGAATGAACTTACAAAGTGCAATTTTAAATCAAAATTATTTTAACTTGGGACAAATCACTCTAAAAATAATTGAAGAAACCTTATGAATATAAATCTGGAAATGCACAGGTGCTTTCTTGTTTCTGGATGGTAATCCTTTTGATCTGAAACTCCAAGGAAAAGAAAAATATCTTCCGAAATGATGGCACTGATACAGGGAGAGCCTACAAAGGCTACTTAGTTTCTTACACTTTATCCTGGTTGACCCGAACTGGAAATATACACCTGAATAGAGGGCATACAAAGCTGATAAAACTGAGCAGGAGAATTAAAGTTGTACTTTAGAATGAACAGTTTTTAATGACAGTTGCCCAGTGTTTAAATGAACTCTACTTGGTGATGCTCTAAAAACCTTCATGTAAGTCTCTGTATTATTTTACATGCTATGTTATTTCCAACCATAAGGTAAATTAAAAGCATTTTTGCTTTGCCACTTGACTGAAGCAATTCAATTAATATTCTAGCAAAATAAGAATTAAGTGCTCCGTTAGAGGCCAAATGAGAAATGGCCCTAAATGTATCATTAGAAACCACATCAAGTATTTTATTCAAAAAGGGTTGAGGAGTAGGTGACCTTAATGAAGCCCAAGAGAAGAAGAGATGTAATCTTTATTTCCGCCAACACAATCTTTTTAAAAAATGTCCCTATACAGGGCAGTGATTACGCTTAACAAAATGTAAAAACTTGCCTCGCCACCAATGGGGGTTTTTATTTCAAGGCAATGGGAAAAGGTCTTATGCTGTTTTAGCAGTATGGCTGGTGTCAAAGAAAGGCCGATTTCTCTCTATGTGTCTTCGTTGTGGTTCCCGTAAAAATGGCGGACATGTGTACCTACTGTGAAGTAAAGTAAGAAAGCTGATCTAACCACTAATTGTTGTATGAAAGCTAGTAATGTGGTGGATGTGGTACCATAGCAAAATAAGATATTGCTGGATTCTGAAAAGTTCAATTTCTGTATTGTATCTGTGTGTGTGTATTCATATATATGGCCAGAATGAACTTACAAATTCCAATCTTTCAGAAAAATATTGATAAAATGAAGTACTTTACCACAGAATATAGCAGTATATTTTCCATCGAATATATATATATATATATATATATATATATATATATATATATATATATTAGATGGTAAAGCACTTCATTTTATCAATATTTTTCTGAAAATATTGGAATCTGTAAGCATTTGAACAACTGAGGAATGGAAATTAAGACAGCTGAAATGGAAGACGTTATTTTTGCTTAATTATGCTATTTGGTTAATTATGTATGATTGTTAAAATCATTATTCTATTTTAAAGGGGGAAATAACACTTTGTTACATTCACAGTGTGACATAGATGAATCCATTTATTTGGAGATTATAAGTTTTCATCACAAAAAGAGAATTATGTTTATAATTTGGGTAAATGGGATAATAGAAGAAAAATTCAGAAGGGGTGGCACCAGACTGGTAATAAGAGCAAAAGTGAATACAATATATGCAATATTACATTTTCTATTCAGTATATTCTGTTAAATTGGCCAATGCTATGCAAAATTAACATGCATTAAATCCTACTGATGCAGCACTGTTAGAGCTGATAAAATCATATATAAATATATTCTTTTCGGAAGTGTTTTCTTGGAAATTTCCTAAGCAACGTGGATGCAGCAGTGTTCTATTCTTTCTGGCTAAAATATATTACTTACCCTGTACTAGCAAGTCTCAGGACGACATATGAAGGAAAGCTCTGTGTGTATATATGCATGAAAAGGTAATACATTAAATGATCAATTAACAGTTGTTAAACTACAAAACTGAAATCAGTATACAGACCAGGTTACACCATAGGCACAGAAAATTAGCATTAAATTAAAAGCTAAAAACCTGGAAAAATGAAATAGTGTACTACATTGCACTGAAAAGACAACAGAGTAATATTAGGTGTGTCTTTCTGGGGGACACCCTGGGTTGTCTCTTAACTGTAGGAAACATAACCCTTGAGCAGATGAGTAAAGCCAAAGAGAGTCCCACTTAAGAATTTATTCTCATTAATTTTACATTATTCCTTCAATTTTCTTTCTTTCCATTCCAAACCCCTGCCTTTCCTTCTTAATCCCTTCTTCACCCTTCTTTTTTCCTTCTTCCTTTTGTATCAATGTGTACTTAAACCAGAGTTTAAATTCAATACAATGTTCCAGATATGTCCAATGTTGTGACTTCCTTGTGCCTATGCTTCTCCAGAATGATACAAATTATAGTCCAGCATTTTGGAAAGGGTAAAGTTGGGGGGGCTGCATTGAAACTTAGAAAATATGCTCTTCAAGAGGATGCATTTCTAGAGATAAAGCTGCATGCATTCATAAAGAAGAATGCTATTCCAGCAGCATTTCCCTTAGGGACCTGGAAAAATAGATTCAAGGAGCAGTAAGTACTGCTCCTTCATGTGTTAGAATGCTGGAAAACTGGCTAATGTTGCACATATTTTATCCATTGCCTTCACACAATCATAACTGTATTATGATTTATGAGGTGTTAATTATGTGCTCAGCAAAAGAAGTGCTTTTAGCTCTTGATTATTTACAATCCTACTTACTTGGAAGTAAATTTCACTTAACTCAATAAGACTGAATTCTAAATGAAGAGGCCAAGGTTAGGGCAACAAGTCTTGCTGATTTTAAAGAACTTAGTTTCCTTTATCTTTTCCGGATTGAATCTTACAATGTAATCTAATCCATATCTATACAGAAGAAAGTCCATAAATCCAGTGGGATTTACTCCCAGGTAAATATATAATGGGTCTAGCATGCAATATGTATATATTGATTTAAGGAGCCATAATGTGATAACTCTTACACAGAATTAAAATCTACTTGAATTCTAGGAATTGGAGTCACATTTGATTAATCAGTATAAACTTAATCTTCAGTGCTTCATCTTGTCCATACTTGCAGACAGTGAAAAGTTGTATTATTTGGTGGTCAACCTAACCCCTGAATGCATATTTTATGTTTCATTTTATATACTAGACCTGAGGACTGAAGATGAATACGCTGAAAAGAACAGATCACAAAATAGGTAGTCAGTATGCATGTTTTAAATGAGAGTAGTTTCTGAGACCATTGGATGTAGTGATCCCATATAATTGCACAGAGTTTTCAGTTATAAGACAAAAAATAGTGCAATATCACACTTTTAGGGAGGAAAAATACAGCACCAGTTTTTTTTAAAGTCCATCTTTCTGTGCATTCTCTTTTCTTACAATAAAGAGTAATTACATGCTTTATACATTGATTATGGTGGATCAAGGCAATGTTCATCCCAAATTATTGAGTCACGCATTTGGTTCATTGTTGCCTATTTTAAAAACTACTGGGTTAGGCATTACACTTGGAAGTACACTGACATTGACATGCAGCCCAGTAGAATAAATACTAACTAGCATAACTGTCTCCACTGGTGATACTTTGGAGAGGGGTTGATTAAAGTGGTTGGTGGATCTAGTTACTTGTCACCTTCCTTCATTGTCCTGTCTCCACATTCTAATTAAAATCACTAAGCAGGTGAAAAGATTTGTCAGTTTCAGCAGTGTCTAGCCTCCCTCTTTTTAAAAACCAGATCATTACAGTGTGCTGCACTGTTATTAGGTTTTTGTAGGAAAAGCTTCAGTTCATCTCCTAGAATAGCAGGACATTGGACAGATAAGAATTAAAACCATGTTTTCACCTTTGTCTTTACCTATTTGCATTGGGTGAGCTGACATAATCTTTGAGATTTCTTTTTAATATTGAGCATCATACAGTCTTTTACATGTTCATTTTTCACCTTCAACAAGAGATTTCTTAGATCCTACTCATGTCCAGTCACCAACTCCCCAAAGTTGAAGTTGTGAATATTTCTTCCACTAATTTTAACTTCACCTTCTGTTTCTTCTAGTCAAGCATTTCTCATTATATCTTTTGCATATAGGTTGAAGATCTAAGGTGATACAATCGTGGTGCATTCTTTTCCCAGTTTTGAAAAAAACTTTGTAGTTTCATGCTGTATTCTAAATATTAGAACAATTAATAGTTTATTCTATATTTCCTGTTCAGCATGCACATTCTTCAGTGTGCAGGTCAGGTACATTCATGTTTTTAAGTTCTGTGCACAATCTTTCATGGTCTCAGCAGATAGAAAGACACAGAGACGTAAAGTGAATGGTGTTCAGAGTAAACTAGAGTTAGTTATATTTCCTTTTATTCTTACTCTGTGTCTTTAATTTCTTCTGCTTACTATTCCTAACTCCTATTCCATATTCTGGATAACCTTGTTTACCCTGGAAGAGATAGTATGATGGTATGTATGTGTGCATGTATGTGGTGATTTCATGAACCATATAATTTTAATAAACCTTATATTTAACTCAGTTTTTATTCTGACCACAAATTATCAGGTTGGCATGCCACTGAAAAGCCTTTGGTGCCAAAACTCTGTGGACTCTTCAATCAAAACCAAAGAAACTGCATTATTTTTTAACATAATATGAGATCCAACCAATATTTCCCATTATTTGATCAATTATTTTACCCAACTCTCAGGAAAAGGGGCAAAACCTTAAGATCATAGCAGTGGAGTTAGTGTAGGCATAGCTTCAGAAACGTGAGTTGCTATTGAACATCTGCAAGATTGTTTCTGGGTTCCTCTCCTAGGAATTATATTATGCCCACCCAACTAGAATTGGGATGGCTACCAATTTGCTTTCAGATGCTATTCAGTGTTTTGCCAGTTACATTTAAAGCTCCTATGGGGTTTCCCATTGAGTGCATCTACTTCCCAAGTTGCAGCAAAGAGGTTCTCATTTCTATCTCTTCTATAATAGAATTATGTCTGATGACGAAAAGAGAAATATCCTTTTGGGGAGTACCTTAATCTAAACTGTGAATTCTGATTCTTCCCCCCCCCCAAAAAAAAAACCAAGTTGTCTTTCACTGATTGGAGAAAATATCATTATTCCAGCAAGCTTTTGCCATATGAGGCAAATGACACTTGAAGTGATGAATCCAGTTTTTATCTACTGAACTTGTCTCTAATTTTATATTGCCTTATAGTGTTTGCCTTGCTTTGTATGAATAATTGTGATATATTAATTGTTCTAAGCCAGCTAAATAATGCATTGCATTAGAAGGGCTGAATATAAATCTCTGCAGGGCGGGGGGGGGGGGGGGGAGAGATGTGTAAAAGAATCCCTTCCCTTCCCAACAAGTATTTGTTGCATAAAAAAGGCGGGTATGAAAAGCCTTATTTATAGAGAAGACTTGAAATCCCCTGGGCTGTCCTATGAATGCTTTCCCATTGAACGTGAGGGGGGAGGAGGGTGAATTTTCAAATCACATGTATTGTAGGACTTCTAAAGCAGAGAAGAGGGAACCTGTGGCTGAACTAAAGTTCTCAGCTGCTTCAGCCAGTCTGTGTGGAATGCTGAGAGTTCTAGTTCAGCAACATCTGGTGGGCTACAAGTTCCATTTTCCTGTCCTCAAGTAAATAGCAATTATTTTGCTCCAGTTTAGACAACAGTAAGCACATATACCAGCATATTTTTGTTAGTCTTTCAGGTTATGGAAGCACAGCTTTGTTTTTACCCACACTTGCTCCGTTTTATTACAGGGAAAAGAAAACATTAGGGACTGGGGCTTCCAAAGGGAGTCAAAATCTGCAACATGGCTGGCGTAGTGATGTGATCAAAATGCTGAACCGTGTGTATGTCTGTCATCTTATCAATTTTGTAGCCCCCTCATCTTGTGGACTCTTCAGATTAGTCATGGTCCTAAATCATTGCATTTGGCTCCTTTCACCATTTTGACTCAATTCACCTGTTCAATAGAAGTACAGTAAAAGTATTCAGTTAACAAAAATTAGAACTTCTGGGTGACCAAAACAACTGTGACTATAAAATACTTTTTCAAGTACAGAGTTTCATTGATAAGATCACATCTACTCCTTTCTTACCTACAAACAGGAAATAACCTATGCATTTCAAAGCCAGCTGGTCATGCAGAAATCCGAAAGTGCTACTTCAGCATTATTTTCAGTTGTGTATAAGCAGAAGATGTAACAATTTTTGTTAATAATGTGGGTTATTTGTTTTGCTTTTATTTATTTAATTAAACAGAATAAAAGAAAAATAAATGAGGTAGGCAGGCAGGAAGGAAGGAAGGCAAAGTATCTGTATATCTATATCTATATCATCATCTGTATTGGATTTTCATAAATGTGAGGATGGATGGATGGGTGGATGGGTGAATAAATAAATAGATTACACATTTTCAATAAAGAATGGCCATATTTCATTATAATCATCTGTACATAGTCTACATCACAGCAGTTGCTCTTCAATCCCCTGAGTAATTGGAGTTTAATAGCACATTTCCCCATTCAGCTGTGCCTGATTAAGAGTTCTGAGGAGCCTGAAAATTTTCTCATTAAAAATGTGGTTGTTTTTGACATTGCCTTACTATTGATTTTAACTGTTTTTCCTTATGTTTTGAGAAAGGTGGTGATTTAGAGAAGTTTCCCTTAAAAGAATCTGTCAGTGTTTAAGGCATTACTTCTGGCCATGCAAGTAACATGGTACTAGGCCAAAATGAGTCAGCTCACAGTGGTATTTTTGTTTTATCTCAGTGACTCTGTCTATTCCCTAGAATGAGATTCTGGACTGAATCACTTCAAACTAGTATGTCATTTTTAATGTTATTTCAGATAAATGCAGGAGACACAGTAGGGTGAGAGGAGTGAATATAACCTTTTCTTCCTTGCTTATATATTAATCTACTTGAAAAAGGAAGATTTTTTTTTCCTCCATGAGAGGCCATTTAAGAATGAGTGATTAAGATTTTGGCTCCCCTGCTTTGGTTTTCTTTTTTTCTTTTTTCTTTTTTCCTGTAGAATCAGAAGTTTCAGTTTAGAAGATATAACTTCTAAATGTTTTATGTGGATGTTTATGTGGATGTTTATGTGGATCAGTGCCACTGAATATCACCCAAAGATGTATAGAAGGTATTAAATTAGTGGTAGAGACAAGTAACAAATTTTACATGGACTAATAAAAGACTGAGTAAATTTAAGATACTATAGGGTTTAAAAAATGAGGCAATCTGAACTTTAAACTGAATTATCAAGCTAGCCGATAATACTTGGATTACAGATTGGATCTTATCACCCTACATGAGGAAACTGGCCCAGGTGAACGCAGGTATAAAATATTTTATAAAATATTATTCCAGTATTGATTGCTAAAATTGGACAGTTCATTCTCTATTTTTTTAAAATATAATGACTATGTTGTAACATTCCATGTAGGTAGTCCTCAACTTATGACCATTCGTTTAACGACTGTTCAAACTTATGACAGTGCTGAAAAAAGTGACTTATGACATGTCCTCACACTTATGACAGTTGCAGTGTCCCCACAGTCACGTTATCAATATTCGGGCCCCGTTAGTATTTAGGGATCATTTCAAATCATCGTGGCAAAAACAAGCCTTACATAGAATTCAATTGCTGGGCTTCTGTATGCAAACTCTGTGCTTATTAGGATTTGATAATGCTAGAACTGCCCTTAAACAACATATCTGAGATATAGATTTACAAACAAATATAAGTAAGGTGCTGCACCCCAATATTTGTCAGTTTCTACTGTAAGGGTTCATTCCAGCTTCTTATTTAACATCTATTACAATTCTGAAATTTCACAAAGCTTTCACCCTAGCTAGAATGGACGCATTGCCCTCAGCAGTCCTTTTTGGACGTTTTAAGGGCATTCTCATGCACCTTCGATTATGTCCATGTGGAGATGGATCAATAGAAACATTAAGCCATATGCTATTATATTGCTCCCTATATAAGGATTCTAGACAGATATATACATATATACCCAATATTGAAGAGATTTCCTGGCAGGGAGTGTGACTTCCATCTAACGCTACTCCTTTCGGACAAAGACCCGGAAATATCCTCCCAAGTTGCCCGGTTTTGTGCTACCATCTGTACAATACGCTCCACCATTATTTAGAGTTAAAATTCCATAACATAGTATCTTACTTTGATATATTTTAGCACTTTTATTTTAATCATTAGATTAAATAATATTAATTGTTTTGTTTTATAGATATATATAAATGTAAGATGGTTGTAATTGTATACTTTGATTGTATCTGGCCTTAGGGCTGTAATAAACGTGTGTGTGTGACCCTTGGCAGCTGGCGTGTATTTACAACAGTTGCAGCATCCTGGGGTCACATGATCACCATTTGCAACCTTCCCAAGGGGCTTCTGAAAAGCAAAATCGATGGGGGAGGCTGGATTCGCTTAACAACTGTGTGATTCACTTAATGGCCATGGCAAAAAAGGATGTAAAATCGGGCATGACTCACTTAATGACCATATCACTTAGCAATAGGAGTTCCGGTCCCAATTGTGGTTGTAAGTCGTGGACTACCTGTACTTGTTAGCAATATTGCAAAGCTCAACTATTTTGGAGACTGATTTATAATACACTAGAATGAAACAAATATCAAAAGCTGAATTATATTTCTACCTACTTTTTTATTATTATTAAATACTACTAAATCTCACATTCACATAATTATACTGGGCTAGTTTTGTAAACGGCAACTGCTGCAAGCATACTCTATTCTTCCTATCAGAAAGTATCCACAGTTTCTTCTGCAGCAGAATGGCTAATTAAACTCTAGGAGGACACCTCAATGTCCAAAATAACTTTGCATTTCAAAAGTAAATCTGACACAGAATTTAATTCAACTCGAAAACCCTTTTTCAATTGCAATTCTATATACAGGCTTGGACTACATTGAAATGTGGGTTTCTCTTAACATTTTCAATTGCTTAGTTAGAAATTATTAATAATTAATGTAATTATTAATCTCATGTTATGATTCATACTGCATTCATTATTGCTGTTGACATTCATATATTCCTTGGGGATTTTGACAATGATTGGTAGTTTAAAAAAAACAATATAGCATATTCATTTATTCAAAACTAGTGAAATATTGAAAATTTTAACCTAATTCTGTGTTGTTTGTAAATTCCCTGTTTATTCACTTTATGCTTTATTTTTCCTTTTTGCCTCTATTTTTTTTCTTTTTGTGTCTTTTTCCTTTTTTTTTCCCATCTCCTTTTCTTAATACACACACAAGTATACACACATATATTTAAAAAGAAGGTATAGAAAGTATGTATAACAGTGAGTGGCTGTAAATGTTCCTAAAGCTCAGGTAAAAATTCTCACTGTCAACAATGCAAATCTTTTTCTTTAGGCAGGGAAAAATTGAGGCAGCCTTGAAACTAGAGTTGGCTGATTGTTGCTCGTTACCTGGCTTCTTATTTTGACTGAGAAGCCTCTGCCATTTTGAAATTTCAGTTTCATCTGAAAGGTTTTCAGGATACAAGTGGAATTGCAAAGGAGCATCCTTTGGACACTAGAAGATTGCGCAACTTGGTACATTCCTTCTACAAAGCAGGCCTGAAGTAAACATATGAATAGCATTGTCCCCTTCTCTTCTCTGCAGCATGATAATCTCCTGTGTTTTGCAAGGGCACTGGAATTTACAGGCTTTGAAGCCGCTCAGTTACAAAACCTGTGTGAAGTTCTCAAAAGCACAAGCAAGGAAACCACCTAAGTTTATTTCCAGGTAAACATGGGTATGAATCGGTTAGTCCTACACAATTGTACACAAGAATGCCTCTAGTCTAGCTAATTTTGCAGTTCGGTCTGATCAACCAAGCCAACACAGACAATTTCACAGTCTGATCAAGACTGTTTCTCAATGTAGCTCTTGAAACCTGTTTGATCTTTCTCAGCTGTAAAACAGACATGCATGATGCAGCACTAAGAGGGGAATGGCATTAGCGTTATCAGATATCTGGACAGGCAAAGGAGGACACAGACAACTGGAAAGGAGAACAAATGGGGGAGAAAAGAGGACACACTAACTGTTTAACTTTTTTGGCATCTGCAACAAAAATTACAGCAAAAGCAACCAAAAAAAAAGTATTTAGGCCTATATGTATATGGAATTATTTTTTCCAGCATCAGAAAGACTGGTTTTTCAATCGCAATACTTTTCCAACCAATCTTTATTTTCAAGAACATACAGTATGCTAGCAATGTAGAATTGATGACAACACACTCTCCAAATTTCACCATAGAAAATTATAATGAGTCATCTGATCTACAGACTCCAGTGATCATAGATTTGAAGGGGCCGGATTGAAGTTGATTGCTGGAATCAATTTAATAATGTAAATCTAGGCTTTTAAGTCTGTTGAGGGATGAGAGAAAGAACCAAACAATTTACAAGGTCACAATACATGAAAATTTCAATGACTACTGTTGTGAAACAGTCCAAAAGGAAAAAAAAAAGCCAGTCAAAAAGCCAGACAATTTTGATTTTAAGGCTATGCCTGCCAGATGGAGGACATGAGGATAAAAAGGAAAACATGCCCTCCTTTTTCTGAATGCCTGTCTATTAAGGATTGTGGTGGTTATAGCTATAATAAAATAAGTAAACGCACCTCCCACCATTTCCAGGAACAATTTCTCCCACTACAGGTAGTCCTCAACTTACAATCACAATTGGGACTAGAACTTCCATCGCTAAGCAATGCAGTCATTAAGTGAGTCATGCCCAATTTTACAACCTTTTTTGCCAGTCTTTAAGTGAATCCAGTTTCCCCCTTTGATTTTGCTTGTCGGAAGCCCCCTGGGAAGGTCACAAATGGTGATCACATGACCCTGGGACACTGCAACCATCGTAAATACATGCCGGTTGCCAAATGCCTGAATTTTGATCACATGACCACGGGGAGGCTGCAACGATCATAAGTGCAAGGACCAGTCATAAGTCACTTTTTTCAGTGCCATCATAACTTCAAGCACTCGTTAAATTAATGGTTGTAAGTCGAGACTACCTGTACTGTTATACTACTAGATTATATTGCTACTATAATATAAATTATACTACTATTTTGTTCTTCCCTTTCTCTAGTAATAAAAAAGAAAATAGGCAATGTGTGAAAGTATAAGAAGATTACAAAAAATTATTAGCACTCTCCATAAAACTAGGTGATTCGGGCATGCTAAAAGCATCATTTGCTCAAAAATAATTTTGATTCTGAATATACAGCAAAAGCATCATTTGCTCAAAAATAATTTTGAATCTGGATATACAGATTCATAATGATTTCTTGAGAGACAAATGGAATTGGATAGTTTTGATTCAAGTATTTGATTTGGCTCTCCAAACTGAACTGACCTCCAATTAAATTCAACTTCATTTTCTGGATCAAATTTATTTCTTCATGGATTAGACATGATACATCCGGGTCTCAAAATTATACCATGTTCCCATTGGAACTGAATTCCGTTAAGTTAGATTATGAGATTTTGATGTATTAAAAGTGTATTAATTGGCTACAAAATTCCCAAATATCGGGATTTATTACCGGTTTACTCAGCAAAGTCCGATACTCCCTTGCCAAAAAAAAAAAGAACCTGAGTGGGAATCATAATATTGGAAATATCTGTATAAAGACCCTTAGGAAGAAGGGACTTAGAGAGGAAAGAATGATTCAGTCTGTTATACAGGTATAAGATCAAGTTTTAAGAATTCAATCTACAGCAATCTGTATGTTGGAAAGCTGGGTTAGTTAATGTATTTGTACATGCCACTGCCAATTTGATGTAAAATACTTAAGGGTTTCCTCAGTTCTTTATGATGTCATTTTTCTTCAGACGTCCTCTTTCTTTCTATATTACCTTGAGCTACAGCAGAGACTGAAGAATCTTTCCCTGGCTGTAAAAAAAACCCCAATGAAATATAAATATTTTGAAATTATTTTAATGCTATCCCCTAGGTCTCATGAGAGGTATTTCTTGCTATGTTTTAACTAAAAGCTCTGTCAGGGTTTTGTAGAATGAGAATGGCCCAGTATTTTGCATATTTCCTATGAAAGAATATTTCTTCTTGCGATCCATAATGGAAGGACATCCAGCTTCTTTGTGGATCTAATGCACACAAATTGCTACCATAGGGATTTCTGCACTAATGCTTTCATATTATATTTATTATCTCAAGCAGCTAACAGTTCTCTGATCCCTTTTTATATGTTTATTTCCATTTAACAGGCTTTAGCAAAGTGGCAAAGGCCTCCTCTTTGTCTAATAACGGTAAAACACCCTCTTTCTCTTCTGTTCCACCCATAATGAGTGGGCTGAATGACCAATCCTGGGCTGAATTTCAGCATTTAGCAATGTAATGTCATTATTGTTTTTCTGTGCTTAATCATCATTCTGTATCTTTGCATTTTTTAAAAAATCCTTTTTTTAGCTGAGTCCATCTGTGCTTCATATAAATGCTATTACTGCTTTGCAAAGTTGTCAAAATTGAGAGAAAGCAAAACACTTCTGTCTGTGCTAACCTAGATGCTTAGAAGTTCTCATGGTGGAAAGAAGCCTACAAGGGAGATATATCCAATAGGAACGCACGCTGTGGAAAATTGCATCTACATGTTAAGGAAGAGGACATATTTCTTCCTTAACTTCAAAAAAATTTCAAATACTTTCCATGTTAATAGACATGGCAGGTTATTCTTGCTCACCTTTACCAGTTAAAGGAAAGATATAATTGTATGGCTCCAGTTAATGTCCATTAACACAATTCACAAATCATTTTAGTACATTCAATTTGTTATTACTAGCATTATGGCTATTACATCCATGCATCTGTCTTTGCCCCAAGAGGAGGCATTGTCAAGAAACAGACCGAAGAGCCAATGGAAGAGAGGCAAGCCAGGGGTATATAAAGGAGGATATAATGCCATTGTTAAATATAGAGTTAAATTACAGATGAGTTTGAAGGAAAAATAGATGTGGTCTTTTGAGGAAAAACCGAGACATTAACATAGACATTCAGCCATTTTTTTTTTTACAAGTTCAGCAATGGAACAATGGGAAAATGCAAGTTTCGTTGTTGTTTACAAAGGCATTGATGGAACAATGCAAGGATGAAGCTGTCTTCGTTTTGTTTTTTAACAATATTGACAAGAATTCTGCCACTTTCCTCTTCTAGCTCTAGAAGAGGGTAACAATGGTATTTATTCTTTTCTCTCTCTTTTTTTTTTTAGTAAAAAGTAATTTAAAAAAAAAAAGCAATCCAGGGAGAGTAAAGAAGCAGGGGAATCCACCTATTAGGAGCCATGGTGAACATGGTTTGGACAGAACATCAAGCCGTCACCATGGCCAAAGCAAAGGAAGGGGCTGAAATCCAGAAAGGGATGTTAAATTATGCACAGGAGACAGAAGCTGAAGACTGCAGTGTGGGGGAAAAAACTCAGAAAACATCAACTAACCCCTATATGCATATTATTAGGAAACCATCAAATTATACAAAAAGTTGACTATCGCTTCACTTGAAATAAAATAACATTTTTACTCTACTGTCATAGATCTCTCCGATGTTTATTTTTATCATCTTCTTATCCAACTGGCAGAGCTCCAAGCAACTTAGCACTAGCACCATAACTGTGGAGGTCAACTGGGGAGTGGTAAGGCATTACACCTCCTGAAGCATCCTAAATACCTAAAGGAGGTATTTATTTTTATTACCTACTCACAGAACTAAAAACACTTTAAGTTGTAATACAGACAATAAATATATACAGGGGGCTAGAGAGTGCAGCTGTTTGTTTGGGTTTCTCTACTTCAAAATGAATATTACGGGATAAGGTTCAAACCTGAATTTATCTCACTGGAACATGTCTCTTTCTGTGCAGAGTCCCCCAAATTGGCTTTGCTGGAAGGTATCTGATTGGGCAAGCTACAGCCAAATGATTGTTGGGGTCTTCCACAAGACCGTGGTCTCATGTGGACCAATCTGCAAATTGATGGCACAGGTTACTGCATAGAGGGATGAAAAAAGTCCTACAAGTTGACCTTTTCCTTCTTAATTCTTTTGCCTGAAGTGCAGGAAGCAGCTTAGGAATTAGAGCAAATCGTTTTCTAAGTGAAACCATTCAGGAGCATGTAAGGCAGTGGCCTTCTCATTTGCTCAGTTGTTTACAAGATTTTGCTCAGCTGTAGCAGGAGCACATCCACCCTTAAGCACATGAATAGGGTGCTGAGATCAATGGCTCCTCTTATGCCTCAAGCTACTTAGGTTTATAGGTGCATGTTCAGCTGCTTGTTACTTCAAGAGCACATTTTGGTTGAGGAAGTGCTAAATAAAGCGTATTCTGTCTAGAAAGCTAAAAACAGCTTTTGAAAGGAACTGTCCTAAAAGCACCAATGGACAATAGTTACAGGAAGCATTGTAGGCTAATAATGGAACAAGTAGCAAATAGTAATAAATTAATCTGGGCTCAATCCAGGGCAAAGCCTAATTTGTTTCAATCAATAAAAGTTATGCAGTTAATGGTATGATGTAACCCTTTTGATCTGTCACTGTCAAATATCTTACCCACAAAAGGCACATTTTTCTCCCAGTTACATTTCTGTTGATGAGTTCTAAATGTTGCAAGGTGGGGTAATAGCAACTCTATTGGCCCCAGACATGTAAAAGGAATGGGGAAGCACCATAGAATATCTTCCAAGCCCACATGTCTTATAAAGATAGGCCCACATGTCTTATAAACTTTGACTCAAGTGTAAGAAGCATGCATAACCGATGTGTGTTGGCATGAAAGGCCTGCTTAAACATGCACATTCTAAGCCAGTGTACTGGATAGAATATAAATCTTTAAATGTTAGAGATTCTGTCCTAATTGAGTTCTTCAGTGCCAGAGCTCACAAAGAGATTCCAAGGTGTCATTAAGGAATAGAGAGATGTAATGAGAATATGTTAGTGAAGACTGGTAAGAGAGTTTAAGGGAGAGATCCCTCAAAGTGAGTTTGATCTCTTATTAAAAGAAGACAGATATGAATTAATAGGTATTAAATAAAGCTGGCTGGTTGATTTTTATGATCTATGTTCAACATAATGTAGATTGTAGACGGATCATAATGCAGCAATTAAAGGGAGGACGTGTTGCATTGTACGCTAAAATTATCCATTGCTCCACAGAAATCCAAAGGGATGAATGAATGGCACTGCTGGGAACATCTGGGTTAAATTAACTGGAAGAAGAAATAAAAGCAGTATGTTGTTTGTGTCTACGACCAACCACCCAGCTAAGGACACATACACAGTGCTTTCCAGAAACAAACTGAAGATCTGTTAAATTGATACAGAGCAATAGTGATGGGGGATTTCAATTTCCCCATTTCTATTGGGACACCATTTCTGTCAAGTGTGGATCTTAGAAGATTAGTCGGCAAGGTAGATCTTCATCTATCTTGCTGACTGCTTTCTTCTTTAAAGAATGGAGAAAGGCACAAAAGAAGTAACTATCCCTGCTTTGATCCCAAGCAATAGGAAAGAATTAATTGATAATGTGGACATGGTGAGAATGTTATGGGAAAGTGACCGCGTAATGCTGGAAATCTTGATAGGTGTGCAAATTAAAACAATGTGTTCTCAGGCATACCTAGTCTTCAAGAAACTAGCTTTAATACATTCAGAGGAATGATAAGTTAGATTTCATGACAGGAAAACCTAATGAAAAAAGAAACCCTAAGATGGGTGTGAATTTCTAAAAAAGGAGTGCTAAAATATAACTGCAGGAAATTCCAGTGATTTTTGGGTGGTGGGGGAGAGAGGTGGAAGACAGCAGAAGAAAACAATATAGCTAAATAAATGTGTAATGAAATCTGAAAATCAAAAGGAAATAGGACCGAGTATGAAGGAATATAGATCTAGCTTTGAGAATGGGAAGAGTAAACTATTAACGGGGAGTGGGGGGCTTTCAGAAAAGCTTACTTGGCCCTGAGAAAGAGGAAAACATGAGAAAGAAACTCAAAATAACCCTTCTTTGATTATCTTTTGAATAAGATGGGGCAGAGAGAAACTCCGACAGGCTTTCAACATTCTGTTATTCTGCCCTATAACAATAAAGACCATGCCTGGAATCCTTGCCATGCCTGTTCTTGGCCTGGCCTACCTTGAAGGGCTAACATCTGGTCACCAAGGAAGAGTGCAGACAAGTTTGCCAGGATTTCTGGAGATGGTATCAGGAAAGCTAAAGTAGGAATGAGCTGAGATTAGCAAAATATTCTTCAGATGTGTTTAAAACAAAAGAGGAACAAAAAATGGTACATCAAATGCTAAGTCAAGGTGGCAAAAGAGTAACAGATAATAAAATGCCGAACCATTCAACTCTTATTTCAACTTCATCATCTCTGAATAAAGCCTATGCATTCCATAAGGCTATTGTGAAAAGCTAGTTAAAGGAGCAAGATCCTAGTTCATGTCTGATAGAAATGTACTCACCTTAAATTAATTCAAATCTCCAGAGCCAGATGACCTGGGGTTCTGAAGGCCCTTGTTAATGGCCTGCTTATGTATCTATCCATTATCTTTGAGAAATCCTGAAGAACAGGTAAAGTACAAGTTAACTGAAGGAAAGCAATTATCTTTAAAAGAGGGGGACAGACATCCCAGGGAACTACAGACCAGTCAGCCTGACACTGAAAGCTGGAAAAATTGAGAACAGGTCCCAAACAGATTGATCTATGTAACAATCCTGAAAACAATAAAGTGATTCATTTTTTTATTAAGTTCCTTAATAAATTTGGGAGTGTTGTGGTCATAATATATCTTGACTTCAGCAATGCATGTGTCAAAGTACCCTTTGACATCATGATCAACAAAATTAATTAAGTAGGGGGTAAATGATGGTGTGTCTATTAGGTGGATGCATACTCAAAGAGTGCTCATAAGTGATTCCTCATTAAACTGGAGTGAGATATCAAGAGAATGGATTTAGTCCTGGGCCTACTATTCTTCCAACACTTTCATTCATGACTTTTATGAACATGAGAAGAGAAAGCTCATCAATTTGCAGCTATCATGAGATTGGGTAGGTTAATTAATACTCTAGAAAACAGATATTGTTGTGCAAAGACTTATCCACAACAAAGTCTCTAGCTAAAAAAACTCTCAGAGAAGAGGTACACTACTTGGTTATTGGTTACAACTACATAACTCATAAAACTACATGATGAACTATACACGACTGACAGGCTGGGCATCTAGCCCTCCCGTTATATTGCCAGCATGTACCCCCCCACTGCATAACTAGCATACACATTACAATAGGTGGCAGTAAAAAGCATAACACAGTCACAAGATACTTTGTTTACCTTAACTTTAGACGAAACAATTGTTGTACAGGGAACGGGATGACTTTCTTCCCATGAGAACATCCTGACAGATATGGCATTCAAATTTGCTTTCCCAGGTTGGAGAAGTGATCTAAGAATAAGATACTGAAATTTACCAAAGAGAAATGTAAAGGTCTTCACTTAAGGGGGAAAAAATTGCCCAGGTCAGTACCTGCCTTTATAATAGTATGTAAGGTGATCAGAAGCTGAATATGAATCAGCATTGGCATATTGCTGCTAAAAAAAGAAATGTGATTTTAGGCAGCAACAATGTAAATGTTATTTCCAAATCACAGTAATCCCCAGTCCTGTTACATTCTGCATTGATCAGATCCATCTCAAGTACTCATTCTAGTTCTGGGAGCCATGTTTTAAGAAAGATTCAGGGAAACCAGAAAAGGTGCAGAGATGGGCAGCAAGGATAATCAACCAAGTCTTATAAGGACAGGCTGAGGGGAATATAACTGCACTTTTTATGTATCCAAAGGGATGTTATCTAGAAGAAGGCCAAGACTTGTTCTCTAAAGGCTCAGTATACAAGACATGGATAAGGGTTTGAAATTACAGAAGCAGATTCCAGGTGAAAGTATGTTATACAAAACTTCCTAACAGTAAGAGCAGTTCAGGAACAGAGCCAATCCTCAGAGGTGGTAGAGTGTTAGGGATGCTTTATTTGGCTGCCTGGGAGGAAACTTGAACTAGATGATCTAAACATCCCCTTCCAATTTTATGATTCAGTTCTCTAGTCCAGTGTTTCTCAACCTTGGCTGATTTAACAACAACAACAAAAAAAAATTAGTTCTTGGTCACTAGACCACCAAACAATGCCAGTATTGTAGATTGTAATGGTCTGTGGGTGGGGGACGCGGTGGCGCAGCGGCTTAATGATGCTGAAAGTGCCGGCCAGAAATGGCTGAAAGCTTCAGCGGTTCGAGTCCAGCCTCGTGTTAACAAGGTGAGCTCTTGTTTCTATACCCGCAGCTTCTGCCAACTCAGCAGATCGAAAACGTACGTGAGTAGATAAATGAGGACTCTCACTCCGGTGGGAGGAAAAATGCTGGCAACGGCTCAACAGAGAGACGGGACAAGTTGCCGGTAAAAGCGCGAAAACCGCGCTCGTCCGAAAAAGGGGCGCGAAGCAATGGAAATCCCGCCTCCTGTGCTGCCAGCTGGGCTGACGCTCTAGGAATTAGGCTCTGGCAAAGTCTAATTCCGAAACTAGAAAGATGCAATTGCCTTGAAAACCGCTAGGGGGCGGTCACTGCAGGGTCAGTAATGACTGTTAAGCAGATTAAAAAAAAATGGTCTGTGAGAATGTCCTTGAGAGAGAGGAGGAGGAGGAGGAGGCGGCGGTGCAGACTAGGTAACGGTCAGATAAGAGGCAGCTTAGCCCACAGAAGATTAGGGGGCACGGCAAACATCTCAGAAAGGTCCCTCCCTAGTTTCTTGGACTGTAAAGGTTGAGGGGGAAGAGATGCACTTTCAGACTTGCAAGATTCTTTTACTGTAACCTTACAGTAAAGGAAGTGTTAGTACTCACGGTTGGTGCTTCTTGTCTGGACTACCTCTAAGGACTGACATAGATAGACTGGGATATATGTGTGTGTGTATGGCGCTCGCTCGCTCGCTCTCTCTCTCCCTCTTTCTCTCTCTCTCTTTACATAGATACATCAGTGAAGTCACCAGGAGTCCAACTCAGCATGAGGGAATCTTTACCTTGCTATACCTTTGCTACAGCCAGTGGATTAGCATGCCTGCTTACCCAAATCCTAACCTGCTCACATTGTTTTTCATTCACATATTCATTCATCCAACTTCCCCACAAATACATGCTCTCCATTTACCCTCCAAGGAAGCTTTAAATAATGTAATTTTAGGCCTACTCAGAAGTATTCAAGAGACTTATTTCCAGATAAGTAGATACAGCTCAGTCTTACTCCAACCATCTGCAATTTAATACTTCCAAGTTTTACATTCCAGTCTCTCCAGAGGAAAGATAGCTTCTGGAACTGCTCTTTGGATGTCCCTGGAAAGGAAGATTAGATCATGTCTTATATAGAGTCAGAACACTGGTCCACCTTTCTCAGAATTGTCTGCACTAGAAGCAGCTTTCCAGAGTTTCAAACAAGTCTTTCCCTGCATTACCAAGTGCCAAAAACTGAATTGGACAGCTTCACCTTCTTCATTCAAAGCATGTACTCTAGCACTGAATTACTGCCCTCACTTTGCTTTTGATTGAAGATATGTTAGCAAATAACATTATAGAAAAACTGAATTTTCAAACAAGTTATGAAACCAGGCTGTTAATTATGCATTAAATTAAGAAGTTCATATATACACTGCAGATATAACTTCAAAGTTTGAAGGATGAAAATGGTTTCTTATCAGCATATAACCAAAAAAAAAAAATCACAGCCAGGGGTTGAAATCAAAGTCTTGTAATAAGCACCTAGTCACTTTAGGCCAGGCTCCTAACAGTATCCTTAATTAGAATATAGCACATCTTATCAATGAAAGGGTTGAGAATGAGAAAGAGAGAGAGATTTTCGCTCTTCTGCTTTGCTATTCAAAGCAATGAAAGACTAAAGAATCTTCAGTTTTGCTTGGGATAAAAAAGCATAAGCATCAGCTACACTTCAGCTGGGAATCACCCATTAAACTCAACATAATCATTTATTGATTTGATTCAATTTGTTTGATATACATATCGCCATCCCCTACAAAGACTCCAAGCAGTTACAACAATGGAACA
Source organism: Liasis olivaceus (assembly GCA_030867105.1). Lineage (NCBI taxonomy): Eukaryota > Metazoa > Chordata > Lepidosauria > Squamata > Pythonidae > Liasis > Liasis olivaceus. The sequence goes on along the minus strand of CM061353.1, from coordinate 21,168,689 downwards.
GCAATATCCAACTTAACATGTCCATGGTAATAATTAAAATGTCTACCAAATATATGGCAATAAATTAATTAAAATTAAAATAATATAGATAAAATGGAACCATACAGATTGAACGTACCAAATCATGGAAGTACATATAATAGCACAAATAATGTCAGTCTAATTAGCCATCAAACACTCTCTAGAACAGCTCGGTGTTCGCCAGCTGCCAAAATGCTATCATTAAAGCCTACTTTCTAAGAGAACGCTGATCAGAGATACAGTCTGTCAAGTAACTGGGTACAGCCTTAGAACTAAAAGCTTAGCAACCCAAGGATTAGGCTGCATTTCAAGCTGAGTATTACTGATAACCATTGAAAATCTAGCTGTTTGCCCTGCTTCAATATTCTCTTATCTTTGTGAGTCATTGTAAGTCCAAATTCAACACTTTTGTATTTGTAATTGCTGGAAATTTTCAGATCTCCTCTAAGCCTCTCCATATAATGATCAGAATTGGGAGAAGCAGCCATTCTGGGGACAAATGTACACCAGTAACACTTCCACAACTTACTGCATTGATTCTACTGTCTTCACTTTGTATCTGATTTTGGATGGAAGCTTCATCCAAAATTGAAAATCTGGTTCAATTTTGGACTTTCTTGCTTTTTTCCAATGTTCTGTGTTTCATAACATCTTGCCTGGGTCTGAAGAATGTTGTGGTGGGGAAAAAATGCCCACTTAAATAAAGAACCAAAGTGTTTGAAGATAGATACAACAAAGTATATTTTATTGGCATGTAAAACTATACTGACTACTGGGCTCCTGGCCAAAAAAAATACAAAAGAACCGCAGTTAAAGCAAGGTTATAGATTATGTATCCTCAGAGATGTTACATAAGGGTGATAAACAAAGCAGTGTAAATCATACAGTGACCTTTTACGCCCAGAATGTAGCATCCAATAACACTACAGGTAGTCCTCGTTTAGCGACTGCCTTGTTGAGCATCCATTCATGGTTGCAACAGTGATGAAAAAGTAACTTTGTGACCAATGCTCATATTTACAACCTTTGCGGGTCTGTAAAGCAAAGGAAAACTGAAGTAAGATCATAAGCACAGTCACGATCTTACTTAGCAACCACTTCACTTAACAACCAAGTTGCTGGTCCCAATTGCCCAAGCCCTTCCATTCTATTAACTGGACTCTGTGACCTCCCTCCCTCTTCCAACTGATGTACCATGTACCATAAACAATGGCTTTTACTGGGTACATATCCCTTCACACAGAGAAAAGACAGCAGTCTGGTTTCTCTTATCTTCCTCCTCTCCCTCCAGGATCATCCAGTGATTTGCTTGCTCCTTTTTCTGTTTCTATGCCATGTACATATTATTAACCATCCACATTCTCCCATTTCTTCCCCCACCCCTTCAGGTGGACATTAGAGAAGAGAGGAGCCTTTATGGTAATATGCAGACCATCCTGGAAGCTGGTAATCAGGTGGAACTGGCCTACAGTGTTGGCAACCAGTATTACAAATAGTACAACAGTCCCTACAGCAGTGGGCCGACACATTATACAGTCATATATCAGCATCCCTATAAGGAAGATAAGTAATCCAATGAAAAGGATGTCCTTCATCCAGATAGAGGCAAGCTAGGTATGGAGGACTGTAGCATATGTTCCAGGCTGTCTTCTAACACCTGTGCTTTACTGACCATCTCTAAGAATTGTGCCTGCTTGTGGATTACCGCAATGTCAGCTTCGAAACAGCTATGCTGGTTGGTCCAAACACAGCAGGAGGAATTTACTCATTTACATATCTCAACCCCCCACCCCCACCCCGTAATTTTAGTAAATAATCAAAGGCCATTCTATTGTCCATACCCAGGTAGCCAAGATACCCCATTTGGCCCTGTACAGTACGCAATGCATCGGATGGGGTGTAAAAAGCCAGTTTCTCCACTTCTATGGAGACATTTATAATGGCCTTTGTAGTTCATACACCCCCAGGTTTGGTAATAAAACTCTCGGAAGATTTGCACAAGTTCTGCCAATTTGCTTCATCCTAATAAAGATTCTGTCCTGCATTGGGTTTTGCTATTGAAGAAACACCTCAACACTTACCACCTTGTTATTAAGAGTGAACTATAATTTCACCCCTATGTGAAACAGAGAGAATAACAGACTTGATGCTTCTTTCCTAATTCCTTCTCGTGCTTTTTCCCACTGCCTTCCCCAACCACCTAAAAAGAAATGCCAGAAGTGTGGATTTGACTCATTACTACATTGTCAGTACATATTTTATGAAGCGTTAGTTTCTTAATTGGGAAACTTTACACTGCATCAAAGAAGCACTGTTAACATTGATTGCTGATCACTTTTATTGTCTATATGTATAATGGTATGTGGGAATGACTTTGGGCGGTGGGGGGAAGAGATGCTGCCTAGGGAACAATCGGATAAGAGGGGGCATAGTCCACGGCTGTATAACAGACAAAGAAACTCAGAAAGGAACCTCCCCAACTTATCAGGCTGTAAAAGAGCAGGAAATTTGTATGTTCACACTTGCAAGATTCTGTTAATATAGCTTCACAATAAAGTAGAATTAGCTCATCTGGTCATAGTTCCTGTCTGGTCTACCTGGGGTGACTGACAATATGTGCCCTGAAAACATTTTTCTCCATGCACAGAAAGTGCCCACTTGATTCTCTCTTTTACTTTCATTTTATTTTTATTCTGTACAATTATGTTTCCTTCCAAAACTATTAAACCACAGAAGATGCATTTTTACACATTGCAAAATAACACAAAATTACTTATGAAGTTGTATAAAACTGCTTTTTCTGTGGACTATAGTGAAGTGATCAGCCTAGAATGGGAAAAAGATCGGTCCAGATTTCCAGGAAGAGCCAGTTTGGTGTAGTGGTTAAAGGCACCAGGCTAGAAATTGGGAGACTGAGTTCCAGTCCTACCTTCAACACAAAGCCAACTGGGTGACCTTGGGCTAGTCACTCTCTCTCAGCCCTACCCAAACCGGGAGACCATGAGTTCTAGTCCCACCTTAGGCACAAAGGCAACTGGATGACCTTGGGTCAGTCCCTCCCTCTCAGCCCTAGAAAGCAGGCAATGGCAAATCACTTCCGAAAAACCTTGCCAAGAAAACTGTAGGACTAGTTTTGTCATCACATGTGTTACATTTGCTTTCTCTTACAGACACCAATGAAATGGTTCATACATTGCACTAAACCATAAGATGGTTTATTTGGTTTTGGCTAAGCATGCTGTTTGACACGTAATACTGTGGTCTGTAAACCATGACATACAGCTGTATCAACCAGCTGATCATGGTTTATTCCATAACCATAGTTAAACAAACCACAGCTTAGACATGTACAATCTAAAGTAACAATATAAAATTAATCTTAATAGAAATGAATAGAAATAATTTAAAATTAATATTAAAAAACCTTAACCTAAGATAATTCATTAAAACAGTTGCTTAAATATCAGCAGCTAAACAGCAGTAACTGATAAGCTATTCCTGGGTACATGTGCATATACAACAGACACAAGACTGTATGGAACACAAAAAGATTTACAGTTCAGTTAAAAAGTAAAATATGATGGCAGAGAAGGAAGAAGAACCTTCATATTCAGGATAATTTGCAGAAAGGTCAATCAGGAAACCTTTCTAAGAGATGTGGCCTGCTTTGTGGTATTTCCTGCATTTTACAAAGATATTTAAAAAAATTAAAAGGCAAGACAGCCTTCTTCTGCCTTGTCAACATCTGTCATTCCATAATGCCAGTTATTTTCCCTCCATAAGAGCTGTTTCTCATTTTGATAAGAAATCTAGTAGCCACTTCCAAAACAATCTAGACCTCCTTGCCTTTATATCAAAAAAAGAGCAAAAACAGAACCAGATGCTTTCCGAAGTTCTTTATATACATGTTTGTCATTTGAAAGTAGAACCCTTCCTGGAATTCTTGTGTGGTTACTTTAACCTTCTTTTTTATAACTCTTATTAATCTAAACTCAGAAAAAAATGTCTTCTTGGGATTAACCACTTCCAGTCCAGGCTGCAACCAATAGCCTAACTCCTTCAACTACTGGTATTCAGTGCTGTTGGCCTATCATTTGTTATGACATATACAGTATCTGTCATAACAAATAGTCACATACTGATCTACTGGCCAATTTCTAGCACGCACTGAAGGTGAGAGTGATGTAGGTATGCTCATCCTTGACATGGTGATTTTTGAGGGCACTTGGGTTGGAGATGGAAGTGGAAGCAGGAACAAGTTGGTGGTCCTGCAAGAGAACAAACATGCATCCTGCAGCTGCTGAATGACCAGCCACATGGAATAGTAGCCATTTCAGCCTTTTATTTATCATCTTTTAGTCACTCGATGGTATGGATTTGGGACTACAACAGTTTACTGCTGCTGTCAGACTTGCAGCTTATGGTACCCCTAGTGTTACATCATTCCTGCCTCCAAAACTTGAGAGAGAAACAAGATTGAAGTTTTGGATTGACTGTCTTGCTGTGAGAAGATTTTGGGAGAAGGTGTTGGGGGGGGGCATTGGAGGGGACTGGAACTGCTTACCCCTTCCCAGATGAGAGACGGTGGGGGGGGGGAGAGTTTATTTGGCTGTGTTTCAGAGAAGGATAAGTAAGCTAGAGTAAGCTAGAGTGATTGCTAGTTAGAGCAATAACTGAGTTCCCAGCCAGCAAGAGCAAAGAGCCCTAAAACTGATTAGCACAGATCTTATACAGATCTTTGTAAAGAATTCAGAGAGCATTATAATGACTGAATAAGTTGTTTACAGCTTAGATAAGAATTGCAGATGGTGTTGCCCAAGGAAACAGGGTGCTCTCTTGCCCAGTACAAAGATAGCTTATGGTATACAGACAGTAATGTATCAAAAACACAGATGCCATGTAAATTGCCCTTACTTTGTTATTGTAACAATGTGAGCCTCTTCACACTGCAAACAAGAGAAGTAGCAAATGAATTTATTATCTGCATTCTTTGGGTGAGCGGAATTGTAGAGGCATCTGGTCTGCAAATCAAAGCCAGTTAGTCAAAGCCAAAGTCAATCAGGTAGGATGTTATGCCAAAAGGGAATGCAAATAGTAGAATACCTGTGAAGATTTGCAACTTTTTATTTATTTGTTTATTTATTTATTAAATTTGTATGCCGCCCATTTCCCCCAACTGGTTAGTTGACCTTGTGGTTGAACTCATTTTATCTTCATGGCTAAGGGACAGGAAATAGTGGTGAGTTATGTGTTTACTCAGGGCAGTTCTTTCTAAAACTACTTTTCTAATATTTCTAATGACATTTCTAATGTTTGTTTGTTTGTTTATCAAATTTCTATAGCCCTCCATCTCATGAGAAGTGACTCTGGGTGGCGTACAATAATCAAATAAAAACAATACATATATAAAAGAGCAATTAAAAATACTCAATTTCATTTCAAAATAATCACAGATGGACATACAAAAAATTTCCTCTCTTAAAAACCTTAAAGCAAGTTACATCTTGAAGACAGAACAAACAACCACAACAGAACACAAAACCATTTTGAAATACTTCTCTGAACCAATCACACATCCATGTGATCACCCAGAATACTAGCATTATAAGAGCAGGATAACCATTATTCACATCTTAGCTTTGAGGAAGAGTTGGTGATGAAAAAGTTAAGATGGTACCTGTGAATGTGTGATCAAAGCCCCATTCCTGTGCAATGCACGTGAAAAAGTTGTGGGGCTTCAATCACATAGTCACAGCTGTCATCTTGACTCTTTTGATTGCCCTTGTGAATGGCCCCACTTTGAGGGTGTTTTAAATTCCCAGTTAGGACTTCCAGTTTCTCCCCAACCCAAGCACTAACTTCCTTCCTTTCTTATATGTATATTTTTATTAAATATTTTAAAAATGAAGATAAAAACAAATAGAAACTAATATAAAGCAAGAAAAAGAAAAAGAAAAAGCTAAAAGTGCAAGAAAGGGGAAAAAAGTAAAAGAAAAATAGAAAAGAAAGAAAAAAGATACAAAGAAGTAGCTTCTGATCTTCTTTACAGCAGTTATAACTATAATTATAAGTTTACTTCCTGCTTATGGTTACAACATAACTGTTCTCTTTCTACAATCTATCCTGTCTAATCATCAAAACCATAAATCATAAGTTCATTTTTTTTTTCTGTTTCACACAAAAAGTCTATAAGGGGTTTCCAATTAGCAATAAATGTAGATATTGTCTTTTCTCTGATCAAGGAAGTCAATTCAGCCATCTCAGCAAGTTCCATCATCTTCACCAACCATTCCTCCATTGTGGGTAATGCTGAATCTTTCCATCTCTGTGTAAACAATAATCTAGCTGCAGTTGTCATGTACAAAAACAAAGTTTCATGACTTTTTTCCAACTGTTTGTCTATCAATCCCAAAAGAAAAACCTCTGGTCTCAGTTGTATATTAATCTTTAAAATCCTCTGAATTGGCATATGTATTTGAATCCAGAATTTTCTAGCTTTTTTACAGTCCACCAAACATGATAAAATGTCTCTTCTTGTTGTTCACATTTCCAACATAAATTTGAAGTGCCTTTATACATTCTAGACATTTTCTCTGGTGACATATATCAACACTGCACTAATTCCTTTCCTGACAGTCTGACAATCCATTTCTAAGCATTCAGAGTTATTCTATTTTTACAAGTTTTATCACTGTATCTTGGCTGTTCCGTTCTGGGTTGTTTTAAAGTTTCATATGCAGTGCCCTGAGCATTTTGAAAGAAAAGCAGGATACTAGTGTCATAAAGAATAAAGACAACTAAAACAAGTATTGTTTTGCTGAGGAAAAACTACCTTACCTTGGGAGATGTTTAAAACCACAGCCTGAGAGAAAGCAAAAAAATGAGACAACTGAAAGATGGGGGGGAAAGTGGGTCAAAAGTAGAAATGTGCAGATTGGTCTAAATTCAATTCATGTCATTGTTCTGTGTCCTGAGATTTAAATCCATTCTGACAACTTTCAGCAAATGGATTCAAAGAATGGATTCACAATTATCCAATGCATCTTTCCCTAATGTTGTGCTTCCCTCTCCTCCATGCAATTTCAACAATTGATGCGTTCTTATACCTCTTTTTGGAGCCAAAAAAATTGTTCAAGATGGACACAAACACTCTCTGTAAAGTATACATCCAGTCATGCCACAGCAGATTCCATTTTGGCACATCACACCATTCCTCTTGAAAGAAAAGTGTTTATGGATTTCTTTTATATATTCAGTCAAAAAACCCAACGACTCAATTAGCTACGTTAGCTAGCATTCATGATTCGCAGAGGAATGACTTAGAGAGCATTTAATACCCATATAATCCCAAATGCTCTCCCTGCATCCACTGTATTTATTGACTCCCAAATCATTTAAACAAGGATTAAAATTTGGGGAACAGCCAATCACGGGTGCCATGGGGGGGGGATGTAAGAGGTAAGAAAAGGACAATTTATTTCACAAAAGATACTACTTTGCCAAATCCCTTGCTAGTAAATCCTGCAAGGCTCTCAGACTTAGGGGAAATAAAATAAACTAATGCACTCTAGCTCAATACATGGAAAATAGCTAATTTAGCTAGGGAACTGGGGGAAAAAGAGTTTTGAGCACATTCTACAATATCAGATATGCCAGTACAGTAGAACCAAACTGGTACTAAGAATGGAGGGAGGTGGGACAGTTACATTTCCAGCTTATTTCCAAGAGTGACCCAGAGAAAATGCAGTAGCACATTTGTTCTAAATAATTTCGACAGAGACAAACCAGTGGTGAATGGGGTTAAAAAGATACAAATCTGATGTGCTTTATAGCCTTGTGCTCTTTATCACCTTATCAGTATGTGTCAGGTTTTCTACATTTAAATTGGAGAGGAGGTGAGGGTGGGGAGAAGACTAAAACCACAAAAAATAATATCCAGAACATGCTGTGTAGATTTAGGTGCTGGTACTGACAGTGGAGATGCAAGCATTTCCTTTAGGGTATTTTCATTTTTCCCTTTCTAACTCTTATAGGAGACAGTAACGTTTTCTCTGTCAGGGTTGACCCTGAGGGAAGCACTGACTCAAATGCTCCCCTGCTCCCCCTTCCTTATCTGCAAGCTTTCACCTTCATTTAATTGCCAGCTTTCTCTTCGAAAATACCAGGGAAGGCAGGAGATTGAAAATGAATTAAATTAATTAAACAAGCAGCAGCTGTCCCTTGTACCCTGGAGATAGAAGTCAGAAGGGCCCTAAAGTGTACTTTTGAATCTTTGGAGGTGGGGGGGAAAGAAGGTGCCTATACTGACCCACAATGTCTATAGGGCACCAGGTGGAGCACCCTCTCCCTGAGGGTTTTTTCCCATCCCACCAGGTCAAATAGGGTAGGTGCACTTCAGGACTCTTCCCTTAAATGTTGCCACCTGGGGAGACCTCGAAGACACGCCTTCAGTATGGCTGCCCTGGGTCTTTGAAATAGCTTCTCTCAGGAGATTCAGATGGCCCCCACACTACTAGCCTTCCAGAGGGCTGTGAAGACCCAGGCTTTGGACTAGGATGGAAGTGAGCCCAGCAAATGCAAATGTAAGTGTAGAGTCGGTGAGAGGTTGTTGTGCTGTGATGAGATACATGATGTTGTTGTGGGGTTTTGTGGGTTCATTTATCTCCGTTTTTATGGAATGTTGTTGTGAGCCTCCATGATTATCATTGCATAAGATAGGTGGCCATACACATTGGAGGGAGGGAGGGAGGGAGGGAGGGAGGGAGGGAGGGAAAATAGGCACAAATTTTCCCCCTGAAGCAAAGAAATACAAAAATATTTTTGTTTCTTTGCTTCAAGGGGAATAAGTATAAACACTTATTCCATTATCTGTAACAAGTAGAACAAGTTTCTAAGGGAAGCTTATGTGTAATTCAAAACAAGCAAAATTATAATCTTCTACCTTATACAAGTGGTGCCTCATATGGGAGATATCTTTCCAATCCAACTTAAGTTTCCAACCTTTGAAACCTTATAGTTCAAAGACAATGTTTCCAACAATATATTTACTTTGAATGCTATGAAAAGAAAATCCCTAGATCATTTTGATATCAAAGCAGACCCTTACCTAAAATAGCCACCACATCAACACAGACATGCCTTATGACAATTTATGCCAATGTTATTTTTGCAAAAATTTTAATTTGTTTTAAATTGCTGCTTAATCAACCTAAATAGTTTTATCAGTTGACAGTCATAGATTTGCATAATAATGGTTTCTCTATTTTAATAATTCTGAATTATAATAGAACCATTACCTCAGCTTTCAGATAGGCTGTTCTGAAATGCTACATTGCCAAAATCTCACGTTGTAAAAGCATTGTCATCAGGGTGTAATAGGATTCCCAAGCACTTGCATTCAAAATTGCCTGATAAAACATTTGCCATTCATCAAAGCATTAACATCTCCATAGGCTTGCATTAAATATTGCTACTGGTGGAATCAGACACCACATAATTTTCTAATGTTATTGCTTCACCAGAGAATCAATTTTTTGTTTGTTTGTCAAAAATGTTTTTGTAAGGCCATTCCCACACCTGAAGTTTTATATAAGAATATAGGAAAGCGATTATGTTTTTCACTCAAAGGGACCAAGTCCTTAAGAAACTGCCCAAACGCACTTTACCACAACATCCACTGTAGTTTTGACTTCAAAACCTCAAATCCAGCGAGGGCACTAAATTAAAATAACCAACCTATTTATTTTAAAATAATCCAGTTGTGTAATGCTTCAGTTGAAAGTGAATGAAATGAATTTTCAAATTAAAGATAAATATTTCTGGGTAAAGGACAATTAGTTGTATCCAACTGTGATAGTCTGACGGCAGAAAAGGAATTATCTGGGAAATGGAAATTATTTGTGAACCTCTAAACTTGCTCTGCAGATGTATTCTCGAGGGTTGGGATGTGCTCAAGGAACTTGGAGGGGATGTTTTTGTGGGGGGAATAGAAGTCTGCCCCAGAATGTTGGATCCCATTACATAGTATCATAGTTCAAAGAAGCTGCAGTACAAAATCATGAATAGTTCATGAAAAAATATGGAACAGCATCGAAGTGGCATGTGTGAGTAGACTTCAGAATTGTGGTTTGATTAGGATCAGACAATTAGAGAACATCACAAGCTGAAAAGGTACGTCTGAAAAATTAGGCATGTTTCTTTCATGACATCAAGTCTGCTTTAAAGAGAAGTTTAATCAGATACTGACAAACTATGTATAAAGTGGTTGCTCTCCAGGTAAGTTCATTCACATTTCTAAATGTCAAAGGAGATAGGTTAATAACAGAACCTGAGTGCAGTCAGCTATGACAGGATTTGTCAATCTTTAGATAATAGCAACTCAAAGAAGCAAAAGTTAATGCCTACCTCTTTAGCAGGTTTTTGAATCTCGACATTAGCAAACAGCTCTACTTTTGCCTTTAATTCAAAAACAGATTCATTAGAAAAAATTGGGGAAAGGATGCCAGACTGCAAGATTCCTAATGGCACAAAAACATCAAAAATATAGAAAAGAAGGTATAAAGACCAAAACAAACTGTGGACCATCATGTTTGGATAGTCTAGTTCTCTAACAGTTAACATACTGAATAGGGATTCTTGCCCAAGAAAGTGATTATCAGGGTCATATAAAGACCCACGTTCTCCAAAAGTTTATCTCCCATACTGACTAACTTGATACTAAAAGCAGATAACAAATCTTAAATGAATCAAGAGATTGTAGGACTTGCTAGAAGCTAAGAAGGCCTAGAGCATCTGGGAAATTTTGAGTTGCTGGAAAGAAAATAAAATGCACGTATTATATAAGAATGCAACAATATCCCGTATGGCATTCAGAATTAAGCTTCAGGTTTCCTAATGTAAAGACCAGCATGCTTTAATTTAGATGGCAAAGTGCTTTCTAAGCTACCATCTTAAAATTGAAAGAAATATTGTTTCTGCCATGACCTTTACGAACAGTGTATTTTTATTTCTTCCTCCAAACTGTATATTTAAGGAAGAGTTTTTTCTAAGTGAAAGTTTTCTCGGCTGCATGATTTTGAATTGGACTTGATTCTATTACTATTACTGATTCAACAATTTTCATTAAACCTATTTCCTGTACTTCTGGGGTACCATTCCAGTACATGTGCTGGAAGATTTTTGTTGGAATGGTGCCTATATAAATGCATTTTAAAGCATTTAATGACCAAATGAAAGCGTCTATATTTGAGCATAATCAGTATTGCTTCAACATGACCCATACATACTTCAGTACTTCAGTTAAAATACATACAAAATTTTGGTGTATACTTTGGTCTCCCCAGTAATGAGAGAGTAGTAAAGATTAGTGGGTTCAACCAGGGTGTCTAAATCAAGTAACAATTGAGAGTCATCTGTCAATTAAGAATTTACAAACAGCAATTCCAAAGGGATGGAATGGAAGTTTAGATAAGAACTTGGCATATATTTTTTTTAAAGAATGTAATGCCTTTTTGTATGTAAACCCTTTTCCTGGTATTGTATATTGTATGATTATACTCATCACATCATCCATAATAACATCACATCTGCCAGAACATCACAGCTTCTGCTTATTTTATCTCTGTATCATAAATGTTGATAAATACCATGCAAAGAAGGGAAGAGATAAAGCTAGCATTTTGTAAAATGTAAACAAAACCTAGTAAAAAGTTGAGGAATAACACAAAATGTTATATGGCTCCTGTTCCAGCAAATGTCTCCATCGATAGTAAGCAGGGCTTTCTCAAAGCAATTCGGATTACCCAAAATCAGATAGATACCCAGGAGATTCAACCCAGAGCAAGAAAAGGAATGGAACAAAACAGAGCCTGGCAAGGGGGTATCTCCAGAAAGCAGGCTATACTGAGAAAATAAAAGTTGCTGAAAATCTACTAGCAAGAAGAATCTTGACACATGCCTTGTCTCTCACTAAGCTTCAACTTTTTTTCCAAAAATGTACCCTAGCTTTCAACATCTACCAATCAATTCTCATGGTGATGGATGGGGAGTTTGACTGACCATCAGCTCTTCTTAAACCTGCACCTTGGATAAAGTACTTTATAGACTCTATTAATTCAATCATTAGGTGGGAATCATTAGACAAAAAATTAGGATTGTGCATGTGGTTTTTCCTCATACATGTCCATAACCAACAATCACCAGTAATGTCAGACTCTTTGTCAGCTGCCTAAACCAAAAGTGACTCTTTTTCAAGCACATTTCTCACAAAAATATCTTTAGTAAGATTCACTTAGAGGCATGGGATGGGGTTACAAAACTTCCAGCAATTCAGCTATTTTCAAACTAGAATCAATATAGCCCCATGTAAAATATTAGAATGGACATTTTCTAATTCTCTTCCTAACAGCCTTCCAATGAACTTGTGAGGAGATGGGACTTTTCACTGATAATATGGAGATTTACAGCTGCTTGTTTACATAATGGTCTCTTGAATCTGTATCAGTCTGGGAATAAACTCTTACAAGTAATTGTCATAAAGAGTTGTGTTTTGCTGGTATCTTTCACCTCAAAGCTGTGTGATGTCATACCCAAAAAGTTAGGCATGGAGACAAGGCTACAATTTATATTGACATGCCTGGAAGATCATAAGAAGTCTAGCAAATTAGCTTTTAATCTAAACATAATTTATATAGCAGCAAATTAGGAAAAGAATAAAGCAAGGTAAGACTATTAAAACTCTTACAGTATAGTACAGCATCTGTTTCCAACAGTAGTCACTTGGATAGTAGATTATATGCCTAGGTCAGTCAGAAGAGGAGATGGGCGGCATACAAGCCTGAAAAATAAATAAATAAATAAATAAATAAATAAATAAATAAATAGATAGAATAAAAGTGGTGAAGCGCTATGAGTTCTAGATGGTGAGACCAGTATATATATAGTCACGCAGCCAAGCATTTCACTGGATGGCTTTAGGTCAATCGCTGTCTCTGTTTCACCTATCTTATAGTGTTGTTGGAATGAAACAATAAGAGGGAGGGAAAAACTTAATGTGCAGGTGCCTGGTGCTACTTGAGAATGTGTCCAAAGAAAAAAGTGATACAGGCACAAGCTCACTCACTCCCTTTGTTTCCTTTTCATGGTTAAAACCATCTACAGATGTTTAAACTCTTACCAAACAAATGTACATCATTTATTCCCTCAATCAAATAAATGAGCTTTGAAAATATACCTTTAAGGCACTATATAAAACTATTGTAAAAGCTGCACAAGTGTAATTAGTTTCACAGCTAAGGTGAACAGAGATCCCAAAATCTCCTTGGGCTACAACTGAAGAGGAGTTTGACAGTAGAACTGTTGTCCAAAGAAGTGGTGGGTTTTTTTTCACTGGGTGCATTCAAATGGAGTTTAGACTGTTAGAGTGTTAAAGTCAAGAGGTGGATGTACTAAATGATGTTAGAGGACAGTCGTATTCATTTTAGCGCATCCACCTCTTGACTTTAAAACTGGAGACAAGAGATGTGCCAATCTCACCATGTTCACTGCATATCAGGCTTAACAAAAACTGCACAAAAATCCAGAATTTTGGATGCTTCTTGAAAAATATGCCTTTTATCCTAAAATATTCCTTGTTCAATATATTTTTTGAGCAAAGAACTATATTGCAAAATCAAGGGAATACTGAGAGCGAAGGATAGCTACATTCTGATCTGCATATTACTACCAGAAGTGTGATTTAGGTCAGCTCTCTTGAAAATGAAGCCAAATGAAATCTTTGAGCATCTCTACTGGAGACAGAATAACAGGAAAAGCTCTGGGGAAGGGTTTCTCGCATGTCAAGGCACTGTTCAAACAAGTCTCAATGTACTGTCACTGCTGGAGGTCATTGAGAAAAAGTTGGAGAATGCTATTGGAAAATGTATGTCTTTCAGCCTAATGAATGACATGAAATAAGTTTCAAAACCTTCTGTACTCATAGGCACTGAAATGGAGCTTCAGTATTTCTCTGCATTAAAAAAAAAGACTACATCATTCATTCATTCATTCATTCATTCATTCATTCATTCATTTTCATTCATTCGTTTATACTAATGCAGTTATTTGCATGTTGTCTCACTGAATGATTCTAGGTAGTTTACATCTCATTGGGTTCCTGGGAGAGACTGTCTTACCTAGTTCCATCCCCACAGAGAGGTAAGAACTGCCTATTAGCCTTATGAACAGAGAGAGAACTGGGCATGATGAAGAACAGACAGTAACATCCTCTACCTTCAGATCACATTCCAACTGCTGCAAAGTAAAGGTCAGATCCTCAGGAATGCTATTCCCATCTCCGCAGTATTGACACTGAAGACAAATAATGCTCTCCTCACATTCTAAATGTTAAGTCCAATCACTCTGAAATCTAACATCCTTTTGTACTCTGCTCTATGATCCTTTACCAGACCTTTAGCCATCCAGATCTCTCTTCACACCACCATCCTACCAGGTAATCTGCTGCCTCTCTCTGCTTTTTTCCCCTCTACCATCACATTCTCTTCCTTCCAATTTTGTCTCCCTTCTTTTCCTCTCCCTCCAGCGTCTTCTATTCCACCATCAACACTTCTCACCATTCATTCTTCTTCTCTTACATCCTCAGCCACTTCACCAGCTTCCACCTCCACTTTCAGTCCCAACTGTCCAACTGCTATAATTTTGCTGAGGGTCTACTACCTCTTAGCATTTTTACCCAATTTGATTTGAATTGACAGATACTTAATATATTCCTTAAATTATCTCCAGCTTTGTGAGTAAAGAGTCTGCCTGATTGACTTTGGTTCAGTTTTCCATCCACCATGGGATTTTTTAATCTTTCATACTTTGAAAAAAGTGTGGATGTTGACTGTTAGGATCATACAATCATGGGAACTTTAAAAAATCAAATATTTTTATTTCTTTCTCCTGATATTCTTAGAGAAAGCCTTTTCTGCAGTTCAACACTGCACTATCCTATAGTAAATGACACTCAAATTACATTCCCTGAAAATGTGTCCCTCGCTCCATTTAAAAACAGGGTTAGTATAAGGAATTTCTCATCACACCTGCCACAATTTTTTTTTTCCCATTCTCCATTTTTCTGGACACTGGATTGATGAAGACTTTTGAGAAATATAAATGCTTGCAACAATTATAACATTTTGATTATCCTAATAAAAAGTAAAGTTATTGGCTCTATAGATATTTAATTTTGATTCAAATGAGTTGTTTGTCAATGCCAGGCTTTATTAAAAGGATTCTGTAATTCAAGGTCAATTAATATCAAGCATTCATAAAACATGAATTATTTAATCTGATATCTTTCATACAGTATCGTGCAAATAATGCATATAGCTTATTACCTGAGCAAATAGCAGAAATGTGAAATGGATCCAAGTCCTTGCTTAGTAAAACAGAATGCTATGCTAGTGGATTTACTCCTTGCAGACTGAGAGTACCACCTAGTGTTCATACAGGATTTCACAGTTTTCTCATAAATTTCATCTCAGTTCCCTCCATGAATTATTATGATAATATAATTCTAAGATATAAGGCTAAACTTGAATTTCTAAGAGATAAATAACAATGCAGTATACAGAGGCCCTCTGTTTTTTAGTTCGTGTTTTCTAACTTTCTTGTGGGATTCAATTTGTGCTGGTGTTAAATTTGGAGATCCTCTGCATTTATCAATATAAAAACATGGGTATCTGATTTTACAGTGTCACTTTTACCACCACATCTCAAAAAATATATTGCAAAGCTAAAAATAGGATGCAGAAAGAGGCAGTCAAAATGATCAATGAATAGGAGCAATTATGCTATGAAGAAAAGTTCTGAGTTGGGGCTGTTCATCTTCGGGGAGGTGGGCAGGGAGGAGAAGGAAGTGACATGCTAGAATTGTAAAATATATGAATAGTACAAATAAAGTAGACAATGAAATATTTTCTCTCTTTTCTAGTAATACTAGAACATATGGTCACCCAAAGAAGCTAAATAATGGGATGTTCAAGACTAATGAAACTGTGGAATTTACTCTTATAAAATGCAAATGGTGTTCACCAACTTATACAGCTAGGATACACCAATAAATGGCTTCTGTCATGAAGGTTTATGCAAAACATTCAACAAGGTGCTTCACTTATGAGCAAATTGCCCATCTGGAGCCACTCCTCAAAGCTGTGAAGCAGCATCAGTTACTCAAAGACTCTGTGGAGCTGCAACAGTACTCTTCAGAGGTCTTCTGGACATGAAGATCTGGAAGCAACCACATAAATCTTTTGTATGGCTACTTCATGCTTCAAAAGACAGACTGAAATGGATGTAAGCAAACCACCTCACAGGATGATTAACATATATACTTGAATATCAATGTCAGTAGGCCTCTCAATATCACCTCCCAAAAAAAAGAAAACCAAAAAAGGAAGTGTTCTTGTTCTGCTGGAAGATGTCACATTGGCAGAACCATGCTTTGATCTGTTCCAGTATGGGTGTTTTTTACATTTCAGATCCATTTCTGACAGCAATCTGTAGAATTTTCCCAGGGATACATCTGAATTGGAGACCAGGACACATTACACTGTTGTAATGGCACATACTGGTTTATTGATACTACTGGAGGCAAAGACAGGCTTAAAGTGGGGAGGGGTTACAATCCCTCTTTATAGATTTATGCAAATTAGAGTATGCATACATGTGATTGAGCATAACAGCAAAGTATTTGATTGGATCTAACACATAATGTACCTGGTGAAGTCAGTGAGACCATTTGGGCTTAATTATGAGATAATGGGACAGGACTACAAAAACAATGGGGTTTTGAAAAAACAAAGAGACAGTATTTCTTAAACATAGTTTCTTTCTAGGGAGTTGCTTTCTTATGTTTTCCCGGAGCTCTGCTCATCTTGGTATCTTTCTCAGCTTATCATCATTCCTTGGACTTTACAATGTTTTATGACTGGACTGACAGTTTTAGTTTCCCTGGGATAGTGTATTTGGGTTAGGGGCTTTTAGCTTGACCCCCACACACACAATACTCCTTCAGTATAAAGGCGAAATAGCTTCTCAAACAATGGGCCAGCCTCCTCTTGCAATGATGTATCTCATTCTACTCTTTGTTCAGGAAATCAGAGTTTGAAGATGGGATTTCACTTTCTAGATAATAACAATGTTTCTGCAATTCTACTACAGCTGTTAACCTGAACATCTCTTTTCTTCTTCCTTGGAATCTCATCCTGTCCTGGCATATATCATATGGAGGGTGGGGGGAAAACCAATGTTACATCAACAGAAAGTCATAGACAGTTGACTAGATCAAACCTGAAGGTTCAAGTTTTGCATGACCGATCCATTGTGGCTAGTATACTTAGGAATCAATGTACTCTGTCTGCAGCATGCTAAAGAATTTACCAAGAACAATTCCTTGGAGAAAAGGCAAAATAAATATTGGAGTATTGTGTGTGTGTGTGTGTGTCAATCTATGCAGATGTGCCTCCTCTGATTTCTCCTAAATCTGCCACCTTTCCTTTTTGTTATATCAGTTCAGTGTACATGCTCTGTATGTCTTTTTTTATTGATTCCCATCTTCCAAGACCACAGTAAGAGACATCTGCAGCCTCTCTAATGGAATGCTTTTAGCAAGATAGACAAACTCTCCCCTTACTGACTGCAGACTTCCATACATAACATGGACACTTCAAATCCATCCTGAGAGGCAGTTTCCTGGTGCAGAACATTGCTGTCTCTTTGATGACAGCCGTCCCTCTTTGGGATTCAGGAATTGCTGACCCTGTCATTGTGAGCTTGGCTTTGTACATTATTTGTAACATCCTGGTCTCATGGTCAGTTTAGTGAGGAGAGCTGGTCTCTCTGCAGTGCTCACATCTCCCATATTTTTAAACAGCACACTGTGCTGAAGCAATTGTTGTAGATCTGGTTTTAGCAATGCAATTAGTGAGAGTTCCATTAGAACCCTTTTTATGGCACAAAATCATCATGAAAGCAAAGAAGCAACTCCTGTTTCAGGCACCAAATTATTTATTTATAGTGACATCAGCCACATTATGCCACCTAAAGTGAGCTATAGCTGCTTTTTAAAAGGGTTTTCATTAAACTTCATTCTGAAGAATGGGTAATGTTTTTGGGAAAGTAGTTCCTGAAGTTGCTCGTCCAGGGTCAAATCTGGTCTTTCTTACCACTAGCAAAAGAAATCTGAATTTTATTTTAATACACATACATACACACACACGCACACACACACACACAGAGGGAGAAAGAGTTAGGTTAGTTTGTTAACTTTAACACACACACATGCACACACAAAGGGAGAAAGGGAAAAACTAAGATGCTTTGATTTCCCACCATTGTGTTTGGTTGTACCACCAATATGGGCCATCTTGCAGAAATATCTGCCCAGTCTCTTAGACTTTACAGTAACTGTTCAGAAACTCAGGCCAACATTGCACCCTGACATTTCTCACTATGAAGGGAAGCAGATGGAGTCTAACAGCATCAATATTATTGAATGAAAGAATAGACATACTATGCCTTTTTCCTTTGAAATATGCAAACTGAGGGTAGAAAATGCAGTAAGCAGAAGGATTTGTGGCTGCAAGTTCCAGCACATGAATCTAAAATAGATTCTAACACTGGATCACAAAATGGTTGGTCTGCAGCTAGATAGTCACTGACTTCCTTTAATAAATCTGAGAAACACTAAATGCACCAAAATGCTAAGAAAATGTGTTTCCAGCATTCTGCCACAGAATTAGGAAAGAGACTAGACAAAAATTACAGGGCAGACCTCTAGTTTCATCAAGTTTTATGATGCCAAATCTTGTATGAAATCAACCTTTGTAACTGACAAACCATCCTGTTATTAATTAAGCTGGTTTTTTTCCTTTCCTCCAGCAGGAAACAACATTCTTCCATGCTGGTGATAAGAATCTCAGCTCATCTTCTTTTAGTTATTTGAAAGGGTCTGCCAGTAATGTGACTTTTCCTTAAAATAGTGAGTGACTGGTTAGCAGTCTCCTTCAGAAGATGAAAGTAGACCAAGTTTCCCTTCAGGCTGCCCTGAACTTTTCTTTACATGTCACTGGATAAGCCTGAAAAATGAAGGCAAACATTCTCTTTACTCAGATTTCTAACCACTGACCTGTTTATCTCCAACTGTCTATATCTGAAGATTTACAACAGAGGCCTTTTTTAAAAGAATTCTGCCATCAGAGATATGCTAGGTAGCTAGCAAGGAAAAGGACATCTTAGAAAATGTTGTGCACAGACAGAGTTACCTGGTTCCTATTTTTGTAATGTCTCAGAGCCACTATAAGTCTTTTCTAATTTTCCAAGCTTTTCAAATTGAACGTGTTTTATCTATGATATTCCTTTTTATGCTACTTTGTCTATATATTTCCAATTCAGGTTTTCCTGGATCCCTGGAACTGGAATCTAAATGTATCAACCACATACAGTGTAAAGGTATATATAGACTCAGAGGAACACAAAGGCTACAGATTCTCTCTCTGTGCATCACAGAGAGAGAGAGAGAGAGAGAGAGAGAGAAACAATCTTTTTTGGGGAAAATCATAAACATAAGGGGAAGCCACAGACATCCCAATAAGAATACAGTGGTGTGAAATAATGAGCAAGGAGAAGGGAAGTGAAAACAATAAAATGAGATGACTAAAAAGTGAAGATGAGAGAGAGAAGCATAGATCTGAAAAAGCATGAATCACTCATTATCTGAAGATCAAGGTCCCAAAAGACTAGGCACACACCCAGGAGGAAAGGAAGCAACAATTGAGCGAGAAAAAAATGAGGTAAGGACTGAGAATACCCAGACAGCAAAGAAGATGGAGAAAGAAAAAAGAGAAGTGAAAATGGAAAGCTCTCCATGATCCAATTTAGGAGGCACAGGAGTAGGAGAAGGTGCATGGCTTTAGTTATCCTGTTATACTGAATTTCTGCACATTCAGATCTGTTTCATGGTAATTGCCATTTTTGTTAGGATTTGTTGAAGTTTGTAGTACAAATCCCTAAAATAATACATCTGAATGTGCAGGATCTTGTCTCTCCACTCAACAGTAGAGTCCTTATGTCCATTTGGTGGCAACATAAGATATGAACATTGGCTTTGCTCTTTTGTTATTGTTGTAATAGTGCACTCACAGATAAAACCTTGCCTCTTGGATGGCAGTCAACAGTAGTAGCTGCTACCCTGAGGAAGGCAATACTGGCTGCAATTGATACTTCTGTTAGCTTCTGATAGGCATCTGCTTAGCTACCATGTGGACAGAATTCTGTTGGCAGCTTTGGTCTGGTATAATTCCTCCCTCTCCCCCTCTTTTATATTCTAGTGTATATGTCTATAATTTATTTCCTTTGGCCTGTTGATTCCCATGCAGACTCCATACTTTGTGTATCAGCAAAAATGGCTTTCATCTCCCTACTTGCAGGTGATATAAATTGAGGCAATTTGCTAAAAATAAATACAGTGTTTGCCAGGACTTCACTGCACTACATAAAACCATGCATATATTAGTATGATATAATGGTATCATGCATATCAGCTGGTGAATTCTGGCAACACTATTTCATAGGTTTGGGTGTGTTATATGCAGGCACTGCATAATCCAAACAGAAGAAACACTACTGGTGAGTTTGGATTATCTGGAGATCCACTTGTGTCATTGTTGAATGGACCATCTGAGCAAATTCACGTCTGCAGAGATGGATTAAGTGAAGGGGTGTGGGAGGATTCCTGCACATTATACCAAACATTATCAATTCATGGTTATATGTGACTGCTCCAACTGTCCAATCTAGCTTTCTTTCTTTTTTTCACATGCAGTACAATGAAAACACCATCTGGCTGTTTTTCAGCTTTTCCTCTTCTTTCCGCAAAAACTGTCATCCATTTTTAAAGGCTCGGTCTGAAAAATGAACAGAATTATTCCATTTTAGCCTATGTTATATTCACATACTTCAAAACAATGAACAAAAGCATAGTGGTAACATTCAGTCTTAGAAAGGTAAAAGGAAACCAGTATTTCAGAAAAAGGGGAGGGGCTCTTGCCTTCCCACTTTAATCTTAAAATATGCCAAATGAGAGCCCATCCTGAAGTACAGCTCTCTTTCCTGTGCCTTTGGGGAATAAGCTCATGCCATAAGCCCAGGCAGACATGGTCTGGCTTCTGCCTCTATTAGAGTATCACCCTGATTTATAGAATGTGGCCCAGATTTCTCAGCTAAAATGGCCATTATGGAAAGGACTTAAATTATATCAGGGTTATAAGACACTTCCATCCAATGTGCTACTTCAGATTGGCTGATTAATTTAACAAACTCAGGTGCCTTCTAGTCAGCTGGGACCCTTTTCTCAAGTTGAATCTTCAGACTGATTTGATTTGACAGTGCACATAAATTCAAATAGAATGGACAACTTACCTTGGATCTTGTCTTACCTGCATCAAACATAAATATTGGAGA
The DNA here is from genome assembly GCA_030867105.1 of Liasis olivaceus. Classification (NCBI taxonomy): domain Eukaryota; kingdom Metazoa; phylum Chordata; class Lepidosauria; order Squamata; family Pythonidae; genus Liasis; species Liasis olivaceus. The sequence continues at coordinate 21,147,167 of CM061353.1, read as the reverse complement.
GGACCACAGATCTATAGTACCAGTAGATTCTATGTTTGCAAGGCTGGGTTCTTTCCTTTTTACATCTCCAAATAAAATGATGAAATGACAAGTGATGGGAAAGTCTTCTCACTGCCTGACCCTATGGAGACCTTTGACAGCCAGTATAGAATAAGGAGGACAACAAGGATGGATCAGAGAACTAGAAATTAAGTCCGACAAGAAAAGATCAAGTGAATTGATTATGTTTAATTCTGAAAAAAATATATAAGTGAGGGGGGATATCATAACTTATTTTAAGTACCTGAAGGGGGCTCACACATTTCTCTATCAACCCAGAATGCAGGACATGGAATAATGGTTTTAAGTCACAAGAAGGAAGATTTCTGCTGATTGTTAAAACAAAAACATTCTAGCAAATAAGAACAGCTCACCAGTGGAGCCAGGTTCAAAGAGAGGTGATAACACTATTTCAATAGATGTCATTCAGCAGAGCCTGAGTAGATATTTGTCAGGGATGATTTAATCTGAATTTATGAACTTGATGGACTATATTCTAAGTGTTTCTCAACACTGTTCGAAGTAATGCTATTATATTCAACATGAACAGAAAAATAGAATATCAATCAAATCAAATCAAATAAACACTGATTGAAATAGAACTGACTTAGGTTAATTTGAGTACATTGAAAATAAGCTCTTAAATGATCAAATCTTGCTTTCTTTCCTCTATTCCCACCTGCAGAGTATCATGGATTAGCTAGCTACAGGGATATGAAGCAACTTTATTTTAGGACGTAAACAAACTCCATCATTTTCACTGGAAGTGAATTTAGGTGCCCTTCTGCCATTGGATTTTACAACGCCATGAACTCTATTATAAATAAATAGCCTTTCTTTGATCAAAAATCTTTTAATGCGCTTAACTTTGCAGAAGTTCCCTATTCAAAGCCAGACATTATATATGTCATATAAATAGCTTACATCATAGAAATTTATGCTTAAAAATCCTGCATCAAGGAAATATAAAGTGTGAAGAACCAAAAGCAGGATAATTTGTATTAAAAAAATAAGTTGGGAGAAGGTTTGTAAATAGGCTCCATTATGTTAGAAGGTACAGCTGGTTACAAACTATTTCTGTAGGGTTCCTTAATTCGCTTAAAACAAAACACCTGCCATGCTAGAATAGTGTCCAATATTTAGTTAATCTTTAGGATTTATAACCTTCCTTTAATCAAGGGGTTCAAGATGGTGTACATAGCAATCATTCCTCTTTTTTTCCCCACAACAATCCTGTGAAACAGGTTGACATAAGAGATAGTGATAAGAGATAGTGACTGGCAAAGTCATCCAATGAACTTCCATAGCTAAGACTGGACATGAATTTGTTTCTTCTGATTGAACACCATAGCCACTTCATTACACTGGCTTTTATTATGAACTTTATGAATGTTATCATACCTTTGCAGAATAGATTTTTTTTTAATATCAGCTTGTAAGATCACAAAGTACTTTCTTTGCTACTGCTTTTTGTTTTGTGTAGAAACAATATTCCCTGATCATTTGATTTTGTGCCAGGAAGTCAGTGCAACCACATAGATTTTCTCCATGATGATCTGTCCTTATTGCGTCAGGTCTTCCAATGGTGCAACCATCAGTGTAACTAAGTCCATTCACCTTGCTCTGGTCATCCTCTTTTTCTCTTTCCTTCCACATTTCCTAGCATTAGAGTCTTCTCTAGAGAAGCAGGTCTTCACAAAATGTGCCCAAAGTAGGATAATTTGAGCGTGGTAATTTGTGCCTCAAATGAGAACTCTGGGTTGATTTGCATGATGATCCATTTGTTTCTTTTCTTGGCTGTCCATGGTATTCTCAGGAGCCCTCTTCAACTCCAAAGTTCAAAAGCATGAATTATCTTCCTGTTCTGCTTCTTCAAAGTCCAACTTTCGCTTCCATAGAGTGTCACAGGGAATAACATTGCTTGCACAATTCTGATCTTTGTAGGTATGGATCACGGCATTTGAATGTCTTTTCCAAGGCCTTCATGGTTGCTCTGCCAAGTACTAATCTGCAGTGTATTTCTTGAATTTCCTAATCATATAACTATGCCATAGTTCTGGATCTCTGAATTTTTTGTTTGTTTGTTTGAATGAAACAGCAATAACCAGAAAAGATTGGGGGGAGGGTTAAAATAAGGATGGAAGTTTGTTTTTCAACAGTGTGGGATGGAGAAAGACAGAAGTAGCTGTGGAAAAATAATGCCATCTGTATCTCAAATGTAATAAAAGCCTTGTTTCAGGCAGGATAATCACTCAATAAAAGCCTAGTTCAAAAACAGAGGTACAAGTCTTTTAAATGGATGTTTGTTTAGCTTGGAGCCACTGTGCATTAAATAATAAAATGAGGAAAAGTCAAACAACATACATTTGTCTGAAGTAGCCTGAAGAAAATACATTGCCTACCAAGCATGTACTTTTCCTCTTTGCTGTCTGTCCTAATTGTGCCTAATCAAAATCCAGAATCACTTTTAGTGATGACTTCTTCCCAGTTATCTGTAGTAATGTGAATATCTTAAAAAAAAAAAAACTATCTGAAGGTCATCCAGCAATTGTTTCCTAAGAATCACACTATTTGCTTTTAGAGTAGCATGGGAGGATTCTAATAGCAGAGTAGCAAATCCACAAACTAAGCCATTAATTTTCTGTTTCTTACCAAAAACAGCCATCTATGCAGGAAACTAATACTCCTGCTTTTTCCTTCTTTCAGTTGATAAATTAATATCAACAAGCCATCATTCTCTCTCCCCCCCCCCCCCGTGTGTGTGTGTCTCCTGATCTATGATACCTATTTCATAGCATACAAGGCACAATTTTCTCTTCTGTTCTATCTGTTGAATTAATAAATTTATGACTGCTGAGCTAAACTCAAACTACTGATCAGAGAAATTGGGTGCAATTGAGTGAAAGAATGTCGCGAAAAGGTTTCCTGCAAATGGTCACATGGCTCTAAACTTAAAGATTAAACAATGAAAGTGCTGCAGAAAGCTGAGGATAGTGTCTGTTTTGGGGAAAAGTTGAAAATGTGAGCATGATTATTGAAGAAACACATTTCAGATAGAATGAATCAATGAATGTCTCCATTCCCATTACTCCTATTGAACAAAGGTTGAGAATTGGCTTCTTAATCCTCAGAATACTACTAGTAGAGGTACATGAAACATTTCTGCCTCAAGATGTTTAATCTTAAAATGATTGTTTTGAGTGTGAAATTAAACACTTGTGTTTAGAGAATTTTATTCTGAGGTCAGAAATATGGGTGTTTTTGGCAGGAATTATTGCTTTGACTGTTCTGAGCACTATAACTGAGCTGGTGTTTTGTGGCTTATGATTAGACTGCTTTTATTTTTATTTTTAAAAAAGGCAGAGGGCCAATCATCTCTCTGATTTGGTTTGGACTGGATGAGTTATGAGAAGGTAAAGAATTAGGAGGAACACAATAGTAAAGTACATGGCCAGACTGAAGATGCCTGCCTAGGGAGTTACTGCTAATTTTTAGAACACTTCGCAAGGAAGAGGACAGAGATGATATGGGGAAGGGGTGTGAGGGTGAGTTCTCACACAGTCAGTGAAAAACATGACAGCAAGTCTTACTGTTGCATAAACAAGACAGAGATGGAAATGCAAAAGAAGGAGCTAGGCAGTCTGTTACATAGGACAAGAACAAGAAAAAGATCACAAAAAGGTTTGAGTACTGTTGCTCTGCATATGGACTGCTCTTCAAACACAGCAGTCACTAGAACTCCTTGATTACAGCTTCCTAACTAATCTTCTATGAAGACTACTTATCAGGGATTCTTGGCACCTGAGCAGTGGGTTTTATGTCTGTGGTGTGGAGCTTTATTTTGCAGGTAGGTAATGCAGTGGGTGCGTATGGGCTTGTATGTATGCACTACTTTGCTTTACCTAAGAATTGTGATTGCTGCCTAAGGTTGTGTAAATGTAAAGACTGTTAGTACAGTGTTGACTTGGTTCACTGGTTAGACTGGAGTGCATGTGAATTCTGTGTATGCTGTAACTAGAATCAATTGGGACCTCTGCCAACACTGTCAGGAAAAGCCAGTAAAGGATATTAAAATATTAAACAAGCTCATGCATTCAAAAGTCCAAAATTATCTATAATTGTTGACTAAATTATATAATTCATAAATATTTGGACAAATGGCACAATGCAATCAAGTAATCACTTGATATTCAATGGATACAATTAAAAGTTTGCAAGCTAACACTCTTAAAGTTACCACAGGGATCCTCTGCTAACACATCTTAATAATAGAAAACAATGGGCATATAATATACAACTGTAGGCAATTCATTAGAGTGACTTCAAGAAGAGTGGGGGAAAAAAAGATCACAGAACAAAGGAGGCTTATGAGAGAATTGAACATTTAATGAAGCTTACGCAGAGTTCAGGTGTAGATAAAACATAAGAAGAGAGATTAAATCTATGCAAGGTTTTCTACCAGGCAAATAAAGTAGGAGGATTAAAAATATAGTACAAAGGCTTCTTGCTACAGCAAGAAAGGCCAAAGATTTTAACAATGTACTATTATTACTTTTGCAAGGGTGAAGTTTAGCTTGGGAATGAAAAATAAAAAGTTTACTTTCATGAATGGAGTAAGATCAGGAGACAGAATCTTTCCTTGCATGGCTGGAGTTCATTGACTTACATTGCTGGCTTGGGTGTGACAGAAGATGGTTTAGTTTGTCTTGGTTAAAGAGGAGGACAGAGAAATAGAGAGGAGAGTTATTCAGTTGGGCAGGAATACTTGTTCTCTAATTGGTTGTATGAGAAGATGGGCACTTTTATCCTTTCCTTGGGAATTTAGTAAATTAAAAGAAAGAAAGCCAAGTTACTCAAAAAGTAAGATGTGGAGAAAGCAAAAGATGATGTAAACAGTTTATTAGGACCCTCAGCAAAAGGTGTGGAAGAAGATGGAAGACTTGATAGAAGTTGGCAGTTGACCCCAAAACTTTATCAGGATGAACAGAGTGTTCCTAACTGGCTTGAGAGAGATCATTCATTCAACATTTAGGATCAGCATAATTGTCAGCCATCTGGGGTAGGCAAGGTCAAGAAATAGGCAAGCATTCCAGAAAGGCCCTTTATTGTTGTAGGGTAGAATAATCAAATCTTGAAAGCATGCCAGAGTTTCCCTCTACCAGTCAGCCCCACTAGGTAGACCAGACCCGGAAAACAACTCCACAAGAAGGCTAAAACTACTTTTGTTGATATGGCTATAATAACAATCTTGCAAGTCTGATTGTGCTGGATCTCCTCCCCCTTCTTATAATCCAGCGAATCAGGGCAATGTCTGTCTGAGTTGTTTCCAAATGTCCCATTTTTCTGGACTTCAAAAAATTTCAGCCCCTTTTGTCTAGATAACACATATTTCCATCAAGGTCACCTTTTTTACTTTCTACAATATCCTGAGAGTCTTGGCCAATCCAGAGATCTCAACATGCCTTGAGCTCTGATCAACTGTAATCAGGAAAGCAGGATCATTGAGTCTTAAGGAAGATACATAAATGGCAAACCAGGGGACTTGGGCTTCAGAGGAACTCCCACCACCAACCAGGTTTGGGTTCTTCCATCACACTTGTCTCATTCCTATACCATTCTATATCCTGGTTAAACTGGCAATCTAACTAGAATTATCTTTAGCTGAGGAAAGCTATTAGCTGAATCTGTTTAATTTTGTATCTTGTTTGCTTATATTAATCCTTGAATAGGTCACTAAATTTGGTGTGATTTTCTTTCTTACAGCAGGTTACCAAATTTGTGCACTCAGTTGTGGAAGTGTCTGCAATAATCTAGCAGCTGCTGAAAAAAGATGTCATCGGAGTATGTGGTTTCTCCAAGATAAAGCTGTACTACAGCACTCTCTATGAGCCAATTAGGGATACAATCTCCAGTTACTCTGACAGGGCGTTCTGTGAATGTACTCGGGCAAGGACCAAGAAACTCCTGAATCTGGGAAAAGACATAATTCTCAAAGATTCTCTTATGTTCTTGAATATAATTTGTCTCTGACAGTAAGAGATAACATGTTGGCTTGAATACAATATTCAGGAATAAGTCAATCACCAGATAGTTCATCTCTAGAAGAATTTCTTTGGGGAAAGGTGTAATTCCTCAAGATTCTCCCAGCTCACTGAATATCATTCATCTTTGTGGGGTCCTTGGTGCTCTCTGAGCTTGGTTCTTTGCTTGCAGATGTTTCATTGCCCAATTAGGTAACATCAATGTGAGTATGGGCTTTGCTGCCTATTTATATATACTAGCTTGCCTTGCCAGTTTTGGTGGGGGTGTGGTTTCCTCCTTGGTAGTTCCTTGATTAGAGTATTGTTTTCTGCCTGATTGTTTGTCTGGTGTTAATATAATCAATCAAGCTCAGAGCACCAAGAACTCCACAATTCAACCCTGAGCTACAGATATTCTCTTCTATTGGAATCATTCATCTCTGGCCACCAGATGTCAGTGTCGGCTTGAGTGACCTGGCCTAGTGAGATATTGGTATAAGCCAATTGATCCTGAGGACTGTGGTTCAGATCAATATACATAAGGAGGCTGTGTCCTGTCAGTTAGGCTGCCCAGAGAAGGAAACAGGATTCAAGCATAAAATAACATTATAAAGAGAACCTCACTATTCAGCATATATACTGTCCTTAACAAAATGCATGAGAGCTAACAATCTAGTTCCTGTGGTGGAAGTGGAAACCTAAACATCACAAAATAGCTCATATTGGTTCCTGGTTGGGTCTCTGTGTTATGGATTCATACACTTGGGGCATCATCTAGCAGGTCAGCGCTATCCTATTTCCTTCTGTAATTATTTGCATGGCCAATACTACTACAAGGAGTTACATGCCAAAGCCAAGAAGTGTTTTTCACCAAAAAAGATCAGCAGTTGCTTTTCCTTTGGCTATAATATGATTGATTAGTAATTTGATCAGCATCATCAATTTCTAATACAGCTCCTAATACTTTCAATTTCAGTAGTTAATACTGTAAGGATAACGAAGAAGATATTTAATGGCCAGGAGAGACCAAATCCAAGGGACATCAGATATATTTTGTTACATTTACTTTCACTAAGACCCATGCATGATTTGATATAGTTAGATCTCATTTTTGCAGATTGCAGATGCTCAGAGAATCCAAAAGAAGAATACAATCAGTCCTAGAATATGAACTCTGCTCACTGAGTAGTACGTATAATCCTTAGTGTTAGGATCCAAATCTCTAAGTGTTCCTTGATTCTTATTTCCTTAAAATTGTCTCTGCCTTTTTTAATCTATATTCTCCCTTTCTTGACTGGTATCTCTCTCTGTTTTAGGAGTCATTCCTCTATTAAAGTCACCCCTTAAGACTATTTCTGTCTTCCTGAATGCATGTAACTTTTAAAGCACTTCATTTAAATGTTTTGGAGAGTTAAACAGAGAAATTGGCACTGTGAATCGAGGTCTATCAATTCTGTATTTGATGAAAACTAGACTTAGGTGGGTTAAATCTGTGTACTATTGACTCATCTTCCCACAATAAACAATCATTTTCTGAAGTGGTTTATAATTTACAAATCCAGTTGATGGCAAAATCTTGAAAAATTTCCCAAACCAATTTTGATGAGCTAAAACAGTGGTTTTTTTCATTTGATCAGATGAACTCCTATAAAAAAACTCAGAACAGGAGCATTGTGTTAACAAAAAAAAAAAAAGTAAGTCCTAACTGCCTAGGAAGGATTGTTTTGTTTTTTTTTAATGTTTATTCAAAAGTAAGTTCTCCCACTTGTTTTGGGAATATTTCAAAAATCTCTTCCCTGGAGTATTTTTTACATTTAATTAAATTTAATAGCTTGATTCCAAGGGACACATCATTATTTAACAGCTGTAGAGTCATCTAATTGGTTAGATAGCAAATAATTTTTTTGTTTTAACAAACAGAGATGTCTGTTTTGTGCTGCATAACACTGTAGTTTTATCTGCCTCTCCTAAGGAAACTTCCTTTAGACTTTCAAATAAGAAAAGAGACAAACTTCAAAAATAACATACTTCAGAGGGAACTCTGTTAACAATTCCAGCTGTCCAAAGATATACCATAATTTATTTTCAGAGCTGCAAGATTTCTGTTGCAATTATTTATTGGCAACCTCTTGTGTGCTAACAACACTTCTACAAACCCAAAAGCATTTCTCCCAAGAACATTTTTTTAAATTGTTTCATCACTTGGGTGGTTGCACTGAACAACATTTTAAGCTTCATAGCATATATTTTTTTCACATTATGTTTGTATAAAGAAACAATGTGCTCCTAGAAATGAGCTGTAAATACTTCAGAGTATTTACAGATGAAAGAAATACTGTCTGTCATCACTGCCAGTGGTCTGTCACATAGATTGGCTTTTGGCTGCCTGAAGCAGGTCTGCTGCTACAGAAACCAGAGTCAGGAACAGAAATACAATGGACTTTGGCCATAGGAGCAAGAATGTTGAGGGGTGAGCTGTCAAAAAAGTCAAGATGGTAGCTGGGACTTTTGTTATTAAAGCTGTGCCCCTTTTGATGTGTAGCACACATCCAATGTGTATAAAAAGGGGGCAAGACTTTGTGCAGTCACAGCCATTATGTTGACTTTTTTTGATCCCCCTGAAGCTATCCCTGAACAGGAGATTGGACAGGAAGGATAAGTCCTGAAGCCTTATGCATGTCTCTTTCCTAGACTTACTCTTAGCTTTTTAGCCTGACTTTCACTGCATAGAAAGGCAATACTGGCCAGTTCTCAGGATTAGATAAATTCCTATATGATAAAACAGGGAACAAATATATAATTCCACCAACACTGTCAATTAACACAAGAGGTTCTAGTTCAGTAATCATTTTGCTTTTAGGTGAATTTCTTCCCCCAACCCCAAACCAGCGGTCACATCCCTCCTCCAAATAAATAATTCATGTGATAGATTCTCTTCTTCCCTGAAATAGAATGTTATCAGAATAGGCCTTTAAATCCCTTGCCTGCTTTCTTTCCTTCCTTCAATTTTGATGCTATTATGGTTCATCTCTTTCCCATGCACATACACATACATGAGTGCTTCCCTTTCTCAGTTCCGGGAGTCTTTCCCCACTGCTGAGTTGATGTGCTCTCTGCCCATCCTTGAGTCAGCACAACACTGTACCGGCATGAAAGCTGCTGTCCCATTGCCAATCCCAGGTTGCCTCTGCAGTGATCTGATGCCCCTCCAAGGTCAGAGGTAATGAAGCCTAACAGATTCTAGACATCTTCAGACTGCCCTGAATAAAGAGGAGAACACAACTTGAAGGCTACTCTAAGGGTTACAGAAGCCCATCTCTCTCACAGGCTGGGGATGAAATGTAGACAATGTCATGGCATGTTAATCTCAAGGAATGTTTATGCCATGGTTAAATACAGGTAGGGAAAACCCCTTCATTTCTTCTGCTCTTCTCTCCCTCAGGCATCTCATTTTCACCTATCCTTCCTCAAGTTCCTGTTGTTCAGGACTTTGTCTACTTTGTCCTCTCCTTCAACTTCTCAGTTTTCTGCCTCTCAGTTTCATCATCTTCAGCTTTCCAGTCTTTTAGGCCTTCTATCAGCTCAACTTCCAGATCCTCATCCATATTCATAAATATCCACTGGATGCTTAAGAGATGCTCACGTGGACAATAAAAGAGTCCATTTCCTATTATCTTGTATAGCTCTCACTTTGCCTTGGAATGACTAGGCCCGATGAGACCCAACACTCATTGAGAAGATCAAGAAATGTGTGTGTGCATAAACACATTTCTAATACTCTAAAAAAGAAAGGGGAGAGCATATTTCCTCTCAGATCACAACTCTCAGAATTCAGCAATATACTAAATGTGTTGTCAGAAGAAAAAACACCTCTGATGACACATTTAGCCATCAAGAAGTTATTGAATTGTTGCTGGTTCAGGCAACTACTTTAAGATGCCTTTAATAATCCTGTGGTTTAAATGTGATTTTTAATCATTTAATCATCATCATCATCATTATCATCATCATTTGTTTTAGAGTCTTAATAGTATCTTGTAAGAGCTACATGCACTGAAAGTCAGGATAAAATATTTTAAATGAATGAATTAATATAAAAGAAATCTCAACTGTTCACCCCATTTTATTAATTATATACAGCAATCCCAACCTAACACAACCAGCATTCCAAATTCCATCATTTTCAATCTAGAGTTTGAGAACTCACACAATAAAAATAAAGAGAAAAAAGTGGTAGACCTCTTTCAGGTGCTACAAAAGAAAAGTCTTCTTATAGTTTGGTGTATGACATAACAGTCTATTTTGGAACTTTGGTGATGAAATATTATTTGATATATGCTTTCACTCAACTTGAATTGTTCTAAGCCTTGAATTGTTCTAAGAACTGCAAATATATTCTTGTGAGGACAAGAAACCCAACAAGAGTTTAAACCAAGACAGTTGATACAGGGGATCTTGCACCTGTAGTATCTTCTCCACCTTGTGCAAATTGGGGTCATCAAGGAAGAGTAATTAATCTTTCTGGCCTCTACAAGTAAGGGCCCCTCAGTGCAGGAATCTTCCATATAATGTGACACTTTTGTTTCCTGCTGCTGAAATAGAAATAATTACCTGTACTGAAGGGAAGCAAACAAAGCCGCAAAATTATAGAAAGAGATGCAACTCATTTGAATTTCTGCAAGAACGTTACTTGATACCATGAAAGTCTTACTTCCTTTTTCAGTGTTACTATGATAACAGGGATGCTGGAAAACTTGCACTGGAAGAAGAGAAGAAACTGATACATATATTGCAAGTTCTATGAAACACAGTCTGCTGTTGGTATAAATTGATTCATATTGTGCTTTTCCCAAAGAGAACAATACTCCAGGTATTTAGGACTATAATTCCACTTTCTAAACATTCACAGTATGGGTACTTTCATTTCTATTATGTGGCTGTGTTTTGTATTCTTGTTACATTCAAAAATGAATATTGTTTTCACATTAAAAAATTCTGCTTCAAAACATTTTTTCATTCCACTTCCGTATGAATAGACAAACTCAGTTCTTTTGTTATATGAAACGATAGTTTCTGTCTTCATTTAAAAACACTTCATATTGTTTTCTTTTAATTTTTGTACATTGACCTTGTGTCTCCACATTGCTTTCATCATCATATTACTTTTGCTAAGATACATACAGCCAAATAGGTTTCAAATACCATCTAGATCAAGCTTCTTCAACTTGGAATGATATGATGTGTCAAGATCTCAATCCCATAATACTTAACCAGAACAAACAATAGTTCATTGGAGATTGTCCAGGTAGGGAAGGTTGATTTAAATAACCATGAGAACCATCTCTCTTGTTCTTTGACATCACCCATTGTTCCTTCCTAGCAATATACTTCAGATCCATTACTTTTCAGAATCGCAAAGTTTTAATCATTTGTCCAGCTTCAGTTTCTGCCTTTTCCTACACGTTTTCTCTTTGCAGCTATTATTCAAGGACACAAAGCACTGACTTTGAGTGCTTGAATGTTCAGTAAGAAGGAAAATCTGTACAGAGAAACCACTAACATTTTGACCTTCAATGGTCTTGAAAAGCATGATTTAGTAGCTTTATATGTATCTGGGACAGCATTACATCAGAAAGCCCCAGTAGATGTCAATCACTCACTCTGAGGTACTTATTGGTATATTACCTGCAGCTGTCAAGAAAAGTACCTTGCATTTATACTTAGCTTTGCTGCTGAGGCCCATTGCTTTTCAGAGCCTGATTTATTCAGAGAAAGTGGTTTCCTTCCTCTGCCTTTATGAAGGCTTCAAACTCAGATCATGATGGGGTGGGATATTGTCAGCTTTGTTCCTCTGATAAGGAGGAGAGATTATGACTTTAAATCTTTAGCTTTCCCCAGATTTGGTGCAAAGCTCACCTGATATGAAAGAAATAACTAAGACAATATTGTAGTTATATTTGCTTGTTTTTGTGGTAACAGTCATCAGTTTAGCTAAATATAGTACATCCCCAAAGGCAGCATAGTTTCCTCTTTCTTGACATTGACAAAAATTCCAATTTCATTTCAAGATGGGAGGCAGGCAGGCAGGCAGGCTATAAGAAATAAACAGGTTCTATATGGGCAAAGTCTTTGGAGGGAGTAAGGGAGAAGAATGAAGAAGGTAGCATTGCACCACCAGCTCTGCCCATTGTGTACATGTATTGTAATGTCACACACATGTACAAAAGGGCAGAGCTTGTGGCACCATGCTGCAACACTTAGAAAAGCAGTAGGCTCCAACAGAGGATGGTGAGCCTAGAACAGTGTTGTCCAAACTTGGCCACTTTAAGATGAGTGGACTTCAACTCCCAGAATTCCCCAGCCAGCCACTCATCTTAAGTCCACTCATCTTAAAGTGGCCAAGTTTGGACAACACTGGCCTAGAATCTACTCTGGTTTTTACTAGCACCCTAAAGTCTATCCACTACACTTTGGTGTAAAATATAAGGTCAGACAGATAAAGGAACAAAGTACTTCTGATCGTATGCTTGGCTGCCTTATGGAACCAGCCATTTCGTTTTCTCTCTTCTCTTTCCAATTTGCATCGCCTTACATATCTATAGGATGTCAAGCCCAGTCATGACTGAGACTTCTGAAAGAGAAAGGAAATGTTTAACCATTACTCATTGGCCCCTGGAACCAATGAAAACAATACCCAACTTTGGGGTTTATAAGAAAGGGAACTGTCAACTCTGCTTTAAAGAATCACTTGGATCTAAGAGATAGAATTGTGATCATGCTTGAAGCTTAAAGTTAAACACCATCACTAAATCCCACTAAAACATATACCCTTGTTGGCATTCCAGGATACATTAGCATGTGTCTTCAGCAAAAAAAAAAAAAATGTAGAAATGTTGCATCTCTCTGTTACCAGCAGTGCAGCAGAGGGATGCAAGGGAGAGCACTTATTTGCACCAAATTATCCTTCCTAAGAACAGTCACCTGGCTCCGTCCCTGCTCATGTTTAATCTAATGTGCTTTTTAAAAATTATCTTATGGCATTGCTGCTGAGATCTCTTTGTAATAGAGTTTGTCACTTTTTATTGCCGTTGACCTCTTTTTAATATTAATAGTCTCTCTCTCACTCTCTGAAGTGAAGCTTATACAGGTGAAACACGAAAAATTAGAATATCGTGCAAATGTTCATTTATGTCAGTATGGCAACTCAAAAGGTGAAACCAATATATGAGATAGACGCATTACATGCAAAGCGAGATATGTCAAGCCTTACTTTGGTATAATTGTGATGATTATGGCGTACAGCTTATGAAAACCCCAAATTCACAATCTCAGAAAATTAGAATAGTGTGAAAAGGTTCAATATTCTAGGCTCAAAGTGTCCCACTCTAAGCAGCTCATGAATCCATAACACCTGCAAAGGGTTCCTGAGCCTTTCAATGGTCTCTCAGGCTGGTTCAGTAGGAATCACAAGCGTGGGAAAGACTGCTGACCTGACAGTTGTGCAGAAAACCATCATTGACACCCTCCATAAGGAGGGAAAGCCCCAAAAGGTCATTGCAAAAGAAGTTGGATGTTCCCAAAGTGCTGTATCAAAGCACATCAATAGAAGGTTATGTGGAAGGGAAAAGTGTGGTAGAAAAAGGTGCACAAGCAGCAGGGATGACCGCAGCCTGGAGAGGATTGTCAGGAAAAGGCCATTCAAAAGTGTTGGGGACTTTCACAAGGAGTGGACTGAGGCTTGAGTTAGTGCATCAAGAGCCACCACACACAGACAGATCCTGGACATGGGCTTCAAATGTCGTATTCCTCTTGTCAAGCCGCTCCTGAACAACAAACAACGTCAGAAGCGTCTTACCTGGGCTACAGAAAAAAAGAACTGGTCTGTTGCCCAGTGGTCCAAAGTCCTCTTTTCTGATGAGAGCAACTTTTGCATCTCATTTGGGAACCAAGGACCCAGAGTCTGGAGGAAGAATGGAGAGGCACACAATGCACGATGCTTGAAGTCCAGTGTGAAGTTTCCACAGTCTGTGTTGATTTGGGGAGCCATGTCATCTGCTGGTGTTGGTCCACTGTGCTTCATTAAGTCCAGGGTCAACGCAGCTGTCTACCAGGAGATTTTGGAGCACTTCATGCTTCCTTCCGCAGACGAGCTTTATGGGGATGCTGACTTCATTTTCCAGCAGGACTTGGCACCTGCCCACACTGCCAAAAGTACCAAAACCTGGTTCAATGACCTTGGGATTACTATGCTTGCCTGGCCAGCAAACCCACCTGACCTGAACCCCATAGAGAATCTATGGGGCACTGCCAAGAGAAAGATGAGGGACATGAGACTGAACAATGCAGCGGAGCTGAAGGCCGCTATTGAAGCATCCTGGTCTTCCATAACACCTCAGCAGTGCCAAAGGCTGATAGCATCCATGCCATGCCGCATTGCGGCAGTCATTGCTGCAAAAGGGGCCCAGACCAAGTACTGAGTACATATGCATGCTTATACTTTGCAGAGGTCCGATATTGTTCTATTTCCAATCCTTGTGTTATTGATGTCATGTAATATTCTAATTTTCTGAGATTGTGAATTTGGGGTTTTCATAAGCTGTACACCATAATCATCACAATTATACCAAAGTAAGGCTTGACATATCTCACTTTGCATATAATGCGTCTATCTCATATATTGGTTTCACCTTTTGAGTTGCCATACTGACATAAATGAACATTTGCACGATATTCTAATTTTTCGAGTTTCACCTGTAGAAGGCCTTTGCAATTTTGAAAATTCATCCTGGCTGCTTTAACTTATGATTAATGAGTTGAAATAAAACAGGGCTGTTCAGGTTCAAGTCAACACTCAACCATGGAAGCCACCTGGGTGATTTTGGGCCACTTACTGCTGCAGCAGAAGCTACCTTCTGGGGTGGTTGTGGTGGGGAAATTTGGAGGAAGGCTCCTGGAGAAATCAAATCAATAAATCATGAGTTATAAGGCACTGCATTCATGCTTCTGCATCTTCTGAAGCACCTAATGGGACCCACAGCATTGCACAACCCAATTAATAATACAAATGTGATTCTGGAAACAAGCACAACTGCTTTAATGAGTCCCAAACAGGCACTGGGTTCCTGCTGTCATATAACACATGTTCCAAAACACCTTTCTCCAAATGAAGCCAAACTTTTACACAGCCCAACTATGGTCCACACTAGTCTATGTGGCCCTGATCTCCCTTCATGAACAGGGTATGTAAATATTTTGTGAATTACTGTCTTTGTTCACGCTCATTCCCTAATGATGGTGTGTGTGTATGTATACATAATACATACATATATACATATACATGAGAGAGAGAATTGCTATACATACTGTTTTCTTCCTCTTTCTCTGCAGTGCTGAAATATAAATTATAAACTCCTTAAGACAAGTACCTGTCCCTTCTATATTATCAAAAAACACCCATACTGTGACAATTCTAACTAATAGGCTCAGGAGTTCAGATCTAGTGAGCTCCAACTCAGTTCTAGTGTGCTTGATTTTATAAGCCACAATGTTCATCTGCACAGGTTAGGAGCTAGCCAAATTCATTGCTAAAAATTATCATAGTAATAGAAATATTGGACAGATATAGATTTTATATGTAAGTTATCTCATAATAGGATTGAATTATTTTGTTAGGGACTCAGACAGCTATTGGCTTCTATCTTTTTATCCAGAATTTACAAAGCACTAGTCCCAAATGCCTCATAGGCATTCCAAGACATCTTGGAAGATATTTGGACCACAGAGGAGATGCCTGACAACTTCTACGATGCCCTCATTGTGGCTCTCTACAAAAATAAGGAAAGCAAATCTGACTGCAGAAACTACAGGGGTATCGCACTGCTGTCCATTGCAGGCAAGATATTTGCCCTCATTCTCCTGAACAGACTTGTCACTGTCTTGGAAAGGAACCTCCCAGAGGTGCAGTGTGGCTTTTGGCCAGAACAGAGTACAGCAGACGTGATATTTGCCATGAGGCAAGTCCAGGAGAAGTGCATCGAGCACAACAAGCCTCTTTACTCTGTCTTCATTGACTTGTAAATTAACAAAGCAAGAGTAGCTGCCAGTCTTATGAATTAACAAAGCAAGGGCTTTTGGGGATAAAAGGAGTCTTGAAGCCCACCCACTCCTTGAGTGATCTTTGGATCCAGATTTGAAGACTTCCATCCCTCTAGCTAGTGCCTGGCAAGCCTAGCTGAGAAGGACATGGGTAAGTGTGGATGAATGTGTGGGAGAAAGAGCATATGTACATTGTAACCAGTAAAGTTTTGCTTGTTACTTTAAATTCACTGGATTTTTGTGTATTCCAAAGAACCTGTTGTGCCTCAATGATCAGTTGAAAGTGATTTGTGTGTGTCCCTAATTATTTCCCGCCTCTTGACCAGAGCTGTGTGTCTTGTCTGATCTAATGGCACCCATCTGGAAAACCCAGAGAGAAAGCAAGGGAGGATTATAAGTTCCACATGCATCAACAGGCTGTGAGTGTGTGACTATAAGCCAAACCTTAGAGCACCTGGAACACAGTGTCCCCATTGTGCTAGACTCTGAGCTTCCAGACTGGGACTGCAGAACCACCACTGTGTCCACAGACAAATTGTACAACAGCGGGTTTGAAGGACTACCATATAAAGGAAAACTGAAGAAAATGAGAATGTAGACAACTCAATATATAGCTTTCAGGAATAGATTTTAAAGAGTTTCCAAAGGACAGTCAGAGAGGACCACCATGATCTGATTGCACAACATAATAGATTGTATCTCCTATTTGTATGTCCAACTAGGCTATGAAACTAGTTATTCAAAAAGAAAAAGGAATGGCCAGAAATGTATGGGTTTCTAGGTTGCTGCTTCACTTCTAAAATATATATCAAGGGAAGGGCAGGCAAAATTATGAATCCATCTGAATGAATTACCTTTGACCAGGAAATTCTCTTTCATTCTGGAAAGAATTACCTTGGTGAATGAGATAGTTTTTATTCCTTCCAACCCAACAGAATATTAGAAAGAAATAATGTTAAGGGGCTCAGAACTTTTTGATGAGATCAAATTTGTTATGAGGAAAAAAAGCCAGCAGGAGAAAAATTGAATTGGCTAGATCCAGCTAGGGGATCCAGAGGAAAACAAATTCAGAAAAAATTCCCCCACACATCTTTTGGGAGAGGCAGTTGGGTAGGGAATCAACTGGTGCATTCAAAGCCTCAGTCCCTCCTCCCTCCTTGTCATGTGATGCAGATCACATGCAGCTCACCCTGTCCTTCCCAATATACAATAAGCACAAACATGCAACATGAGGGGAAAGCGGAAACACACACAGTGCAACATGTTACTTTGTTACACAGAAGAAAATACAGACACCTTCTGTAGCCAGTTAGTAAAGGGTTGGGAAACGGTTCCAAAAACCATGCTTTCCCTACCTTTTTAGGTTACAGTCATCTGCTTCACATTAGGTGATATGTCCTTTGAGATGATGGAGACGTAAAATTAGTTAAATAAATAGATATTAAGTGTTGAGGCTTATTCTTTTTGGACCTACAATACTAGAAGGTTTATCCTTTGCTATTTCCACAGTTTAGTAGCCCAGGCCTGAAAGGTACAAATCAGGATCAAGGGATACAAATCCTTGTCCAGACTCAAATTCACTGTGAGCTTCAACTGTGGCAGCTGACAAGATGGCTATGGACCAGCCACGATCTCTCAGCCTAATCCACCTCACAGAATGAAGAAAAATTGGAGGATGTACAACACTGTGAGTCCTTGGAGGAATTGTGAGATATAAACCAGATAGATAGATAGATAGTTCATTCAAATAGTGCCTTCCAGATATACTGGGCTGTAACTCCAAAAAATTCTCTACCAACCTGAAGACTGGCCATTGTATCCTGGGAGCTGTAATACAATACTTCTGAGGTACATGAGCATCAGGAAGGTTAGTTTAAATTTGATCCACTATTTTCTATCTTTAACAGGTCCAAATTTTCTGCCTGAGTGACTGTTTTTCCCTGCTTGGTGGAAGGATCAATTCTAAAGCTTGCTCAAATCTGTCGATTTTAGCTGTGTGTTCTTTTCAGACCACTGCAGATCTGTTCACTAGCTTGGTTTCTCAATCTGCATTTTGCTTTGGCTTGAAAAAAGGTTGTGACTAACCTGGATTACTTGTTGTTTTTCAAAAGTTTAGGTTCAAAGTTTGTAATAGTTTTATCATTTTGCAGAGTGACTGGGAATCCCTCACAAGAAGTTGATGAGGAAAGAATTAAGTGCACTGATTCATAGCCTCTATTAAAATTAAATTAATGGCAAAAGACTAATCTGTGTGAACTCAAAGGCAGTTATCTTGTTTAAAGAGACAAGTCAAGGTGGAAAAATTACAACAGGGAACAAGAGAAATAATTTTACATTTACATTAAATGTCTCTTCACACTGCTGGTAATCTTTCCTGATTTTAAAGGTGTTTTTAATCTTACACCTTTAGTCCATCTGATATAACAGGATCAATTATAAGTTATACTAGTATGGCATTTTCTGTGCCTTGGATCACATTCAGTTAAAAGACCCTTATATAGGATAAATTATTTTACACTTAGGGGAACTTACCAGAAAACACCATATCTGTAGGCTCAACTAGGAAGTTGAAAAAACATTCTAGAAGAAATAGAAAACCACCTCCATGTTGCTGTGAAGTAAAGGACTGCACCAATCCATGAAAAGACCAGGACTTCAGCTCACCCCAATCAAAATGTCAGCTTTACCTTAAAATCCCACCTCTTCATCAATGCCTTATGATGCTGGGTTGTAAAATGTTCTGCTGTGGTAATTTTTATATCATTATAACACAAGGGATTATTCTTCCAATGCTCTCCTACAGAGAAAACCTAGAAGAGCTGGTTTCCATGTATGTCTTCATTGTCATATGATCAAAAGGAACTTGAAAGGTCATTTTCCTTGGCTTCTGTCCCCACCCCTTTCCGGCTGCCAGCCTTTTCCTGCCATGTGTTAAAAGTCTGTTGTGCTTAATTCATTGGAAAAAGTCCTTTTTACTCCAATTGGCTTCTGTGCACTATGATAGAATGGCCACTTCTCTCTGGCCACTGCTGTAGAGGCTGCTGGACCAGTGAAATGCTGTAGCTCTTTTTAAAAAACAAAATTAAACAAGTTCATCAATGATATGGTGAGAGGTTGGATGACTCTCTCTCCTTCTCCTTCCATAGAATGTTGAAAGGCGGCTTCTTTCTTTAAAGCAGTGTTATCCAAACTTGGCCACTTTAAGATGAGTGGACTTCAACTCCCAGAATTCCCCAGCTAGCCATGCTGGCTGGGGAATTCTGGGAGTTGAAGTCCACTCATCTTAAAGTGGCCAAGTTTGGATAACACTGCTTTAAACAAAAGGCAAAATTGATAACAGTTCTACCTGTTTTCCTTTATAGCCCAAGTGCAGAAACAATGGTAAAACTGATGTTTTCTTTCTTTTTTCACTGATGGAAGGGTAAAAACTAGACCTTCCCCCCCTCCCTTTTTTTTATTGCAAGGTCAAATCAACAAAAGTTCTGCTGGCTTTCCCTTCTAATGCAAGTGATGGGAATAATGAAGTTTGGTTTCTTTCTTTTTACTGACCCTTTTTACATCAGATGGTAAGGTATTTGGTATCGGGGGGAGTTAACTAAGAGAGACTCATAGAAAAGGTTTTTCAGTGGAAACCAATATCCTCATAAAATATAGAAAGGTGGTGCTTGCTTTCTAGTGAAAGCAATAAAACAGTGAGAAATCCACCAATCAGGGTGCATGTTAAGCGCGGTCCAGACAGAACATCATGTCATCATTGGGACTAAAGCTCAGGAAGTGGCTGAAATCTGGAAAGGAGATTTCTTAATCAGGTTTCTTATCTAGCTGGTTTATGCACAGGAATCCAGGAGCTTAATGATGCAGGGCAGAAAAGCCCTTAATAATATATTCAGCTCTAGGATTTGCTAATTAAAATCATAAACAAGCTAGAAAGTACTAAAGTGCTAAAGTAGAGGATCTCTGCCTTGGTAAAGATTTGGAAAATATTTATGGTGCAATTGTTTATTGTTCTGATTCTTCTAAATGCCTTGTAATCTCCCCAGATGTTTTTTATTGAACTGATTGAAAAATGCAAATTAATTAATAAAGGGATATGTTTTACAATAGTTTGGAGGGAGGGAGTTCTCCAAAGAGTTGAAACAATTTTAAAAGATGGGTCATGATGGTGTGATTATCCAAGATTTCAGCTCTAGTAAACTTTTTCACCAGTATTTGCATTTGGTATTTGCAAAAACCTGATTAACTAGTGGGGTCAGTAGGATAAGATAAAAAGTTATGCAAATCAAGGAAAGCAAACTCTCTCGCAGCACTTCCGCCAAACTTAAAAAATAATTGTAATTCTCCGTCTTCAAGTCCCAATTTTAAACCTCAGCATTTACAAGATTCCTGTTGATGCATACAGCTTTATGCACTGAAGAGGAAGATTTAAAACTAACAACTAGAAATAGATTAAAATTCAGCCCTGAAGATTCAACACCTGGATTTGACTGTTATATTTGCCTAGATGAAAACAGTTAAATGCTGTCAACCAGAAGCCATCAATCTTATTTGAAGAACATGTTCATGTACCAAAATGTGTAGGTGAAATAGTTGCTAAGGAGACTGTGCTTGGCTTCATCTCAACATGAATCACTCCAGCACTTGAAGCAAATGCAAAGTGTTTTCCTTTTCAAGAAACTCTTATGTAGATCACCAGAGTGAAGAGCAATGTCTTCTGAATTAATGAATCATTTTGAGTCAGAATACTATTTTATTTTAAAACAGATTTATTTTGTGCAATATGCTTTTATGTGTGTGATTGAGAAAAAGATAAAATGTGTGTGATTGTATCACCTGAGTGGGATAGAAAAGAAGCTGAATACTTGATCAGAGAAGAGCTCCTGCCCTCTGGAATGAGGTTCCCCCCGAAATTCGAATGGCTCCCACCCTACTGCTATTTCAAAGAGCCTTAAAGATCTGGCTGTTTGCCCAGGCTTTTGGCAGGGACACCCGACACTCCTTTTTTCTTTTTCATTCCCCTCCCTGTTTTTTCTTTTCTTTGCCATTGTTCTGTCTTGTGCTGGTTTTTTATGTCTTTTTGTATGGATTTTTCTTCTTAAATGTTTTTAACAATTGTAAACCATCCAAAGTCACTGGGAGTTGGGCAGCATATACATTTTATTATTATTATTATTATTATTATTATTATTATTATTATTATTATTATTTTAAGGAGATCAACAGATGACAATGTAAGGAGGACAATTTCATACTTTATCCAAGCTGCATATTTGAGGAACTCTCCTGAAACAATCATTTAAGTCATTGCAGCCTCTTTATTTGCTGTACAATAGCTTTCCCCAATCTAGGGTCCTCAGCATGTATTAGATTATTTCCAACTTCCCCAGCCAAAACGATCAACCACCATACTGACTTAAGATAATGGGAACCATGTTGAGAAACGTTTGCTCTAATGTAAACAAACAAACTTCTCAGGTACTCAGGACAACTTTTTTTAATACAAGTAATTTATGTAGCCCATCGGGAGTTCGGTTTATTAATCTTCTACAACAGATACATAGAGCTGAATTAATCTAGTCCATGTGTATTCACATATCTTTCCGTTCCAGTCAATATTCTATTGAACAATTAAAAAAAAAGTCACTGCATCATATGAATTTAGCATATACCTTTCCATGATGTATGTTTTCTTCTGTAACTTAGAAAGGTAATCTTTCTGTGTTCATTTCCATGCAACTTTCCCTAATATTGGGGGGGGGGGGTATCTTCTTCAGCCTTTCCTGCTTGCACTATGTTTACTATGTATCTATGCAATGTACAACAGCAAATATTCTCGGGGGTGGGGGCAGATTATAGTTGAAAATGAAAACTGCAAAAAGCAAAAACACAAATATGAGGTTAATTTAAAACAAAAACAGCATAACACAGAATTAAACCATAAGCAACAGTAGTTCAGATATCTAAAAATTGAGAAACAATGTTGAAATGCAGGAGAGTTTAAATTTAAAATGCTTGGGAAAATAAGACCTTCTCCTAATACAGTAGATTTTTCATGGGTACAATGCTGCTTCAGAAGGAAAAAAGCATTCCTTTTCCTTGTCCAATAACAAAAGCAAGAGTTATGCCACCATGTTGTATAAGACAGGAAAGGAGGAAGGTCTATGGAAGAGAGATGGAGAGAAGAAAATATGAAATTCACCAACTTACTCCAGAAAAACCTCTTATTTCCAGATGTCTGCAGCCCTAAGCTGGAATATCACTTATAACAGAATGAAGATATACTGCAATAATTCACGATGATCTATTTTTATTCCACAACATTTCTGCTCAACCTGCAAAAATGTATTTTTCTTATTACTGTTAGGGACATTATCCAAACTCCAATAAAAGATTTACTGTCCCTCCCATGATGTTTTAAAGGCATATCAAGTTAAGATCACCAGGGAAATATGGGAATCAGAAATGTCAGCAACAATTTATTTACTACTTCCTTCTCCTTGTCCAAATTCCTAGGGTATAATAAAGGGCATTTTATTGATTTATTTGATTGACAGTTGTTTTGGTTTAAATTTAATAAAGTGGAAAAAATCTGGGTCAATCAGGATCTAGAGATTTTATTTTCCCTGTAAGAATACTTCTAGTTTAAGGGTATTTAAGCTTTTCACTATGTGCCTGTCAAGCCACATGTTTCAGTGGACAACTCCTGATAGAATTAATCTGATTATATTATATCAGGAAGACCAAATTTATTTCACTCAAGTAATTATGGCTCACATACGGGGAAAAGAGGGTGGTAATTATATTTCAGGCTTTATGGCACTGCAGCATGTAGGCCAGAGTTATTCAAATTATTAGAATAAGTTTCAAGCAGTCGCATTGCAGTTAAGGCCATGCATAAAAGTGGCTTTTGTTGGTCTGACCAGGAGTACCTAACTGAGGGGCAGACCAGATTTCCAGATATTTTTTAAAATGTATTTTAGAGGCAGTTGCACCTGCTATTTCCACATTTGTAAAAATATTTTTTTATAAAAGGCAAAGCAATGCATAACTAACATTTTAAGAAAATCCTGGAATAATTAGAGGTATCCAGCAACAACTCTGCCTATTACTGTGATGGCAAGATATAAATTATGGGAAAGGTCTTCACAAGCTGCCCCTGTATCTGTTTCTTATTTGGGGGTCAAGCCCAACTCAAAGGAGACATTATTTTTGCCTGTAGGACGTGCAGCATATCTTTCTGCCACATACAGAATCCACTCTACGTTATAAAATAATGTATGTATTTATTTGCTTTATATGCAGAAATAACAAATGCCTGATCCAAAAAAGGAGAACTATCAGAAAAAGTTGCAGAAACATAATACATAGACAAACCAGCTCAGATTTTAAATATAGTATTACACCTTGATCACCCAGAGTAATATTGACCAGTCTTTCCATTACATCTATGCAGCACCAGTTCATAAGCAGAAAGCAAACACATTCTATTAATCCAAGATTGTAAATTGGGGGCAGCGTTGTTTTTCTAACATAAAAGAGTAATCTTTTTTGCTGTGCCCCTTCATACAAGGATATAAATTCACCACCATATTCATGTCTTTTAACCATATTACTCTTACCCAAACCACATCAAACCAAAACAGGGTGAGAGTGGTGCAAGCCCATTTCATCTCTGTGCATCCCCTCCATCATTTTACATTTCCAGCATACAGAAGGTGACAACCGATCTTTTACAAACACTCTGTAAAGTATCCAACAAACATGAAAAAAAAAAACAATGCACTGAATGTAATAACATTTTAAAACAAAAACCATATTCAGTACTTACATATTTTGCATAATTGGGTGATATTTCCCAGGAGAGAACATCAATCTGCCGAACCTATTCTATTACAGTTAATATTACAGTTAATACTAACTAAAAATCTACAAAGTCCAGTGGGGATGTGGGGCCAACTGATAGTACACTGAAGTCCATAGGCTCCATGTTCAGGATCTCAGAGAGATTCTCAGCTTGATGTAGCAAGGTATTTCTTCTTCTAGCCAACATAAAAGGGGCAAAGACTGATTATCTACTGGGAGCAGGTCCTCTTTAAATGATTATATCTCTTTGGTTTAGATCCATGTTATGGATCTCTGTGCACAATCAGTAAAGTTGGATAGAAACTTTAAACAATATAAAGGGAAGAAATTTAATGGCGTTGCTAAGTTGCTAGCTTCTTGAAATTCCCCTTCTATGCTCCAAAGTAAAGCCTAAATAGCCACTCAGTGATATGGATAGCTATCGCTACAGACCAAGGCACTCTAAAGAATAATTTGTCGAAAATCAGTAGTCATTTTCAACATGCTGTTGGTTAAGTTAAAGAGCTGGGAATATGTTAAAATCAATGGGTAGCAAAATAGATTTGCTCTTGGCATGTTATCCCTTGCCTGCATAGATATGTAACATACCTTCATGAAGAACCTTCTTTCAAAATGACATACTAAAATAGCTGCAGACCCCTGTTTTAAAAGCAAATTAAATAAGCTACCACCCATAAACATGATTCCATTGACTTATTTCTCTTATTCAAACCAGTTCCTAAAAGAAACAATGAACTTGAGTATTCTGAACCTGAGTTTTGAGCTTCATTTCCTTCACATATCATACATTTCTAGAAAACTAAGGCTTTCCTGAACTGAAGAAAATTGCTTAACTCTCACGTGTAGGCTTATCTCTTAAACTGGTTAGTAGAACATTTTCAAACAAGAACCAAGCAGAAGCTACCATCTTCACCATCCTCATCCTCATCAGGATTAAGTAATGTGCTCTTTTTTCAAGCTTGCCAAAACAGCCTTTCCCAATCTGGACTCTCTACAAAAATGTGGCCTAGAGCCCACATATGTTGAAGGTAACCAAGTTGGAGAACTGTACTTTAGAAGCCACTATTCCAAGTGGGCTCAGAGACAAATTTAGTCTTGATCTAGTGCCTAGTTTTCTGAACATCCATTTATGAACACTAAGGGCACTATAATGTGATGTATCCATAGTAATTTCTCTATGCTGGCAAGACACATTTCAGTTAATATTTTAAGCCAATTAAGTTTTGCAAGTTTAGCCACAAAAGGAGGAAGAAATCTGGGATTTTAAATAATTGTGGGATAAATTATTGCAGAGTAATTACATTTATCACCCAGGGCATTCCTCAGAAACCTGATCAATTTGTGGTCTGTTAACACAGTTTGCTCTTCAGCTTACTGTTATGCAGGCTTTCCACAAAACACATCATGGTAGTGTCAGCCTACCTTTATTCTGAGACCAAACAACGCAACAAAATCAACAAGAAGATAGTTTTTTAGCTCTCTGCTAGCTCCATCATACACAAAGCTGGTATTTGAATCAAACAGCTATAGCATTACATAAATAATCCTATTGACTAGCTTCTCTGAAATATCACAAGTTTTGATGGGCCTTCATGGAGTGGAACAGCTAAGTCTGACAAACTTCAAATATTGCTCTATCGATTTAGCAGGATAATTGATTTTCATTCCTTTAAATAACCTCTTCTGACTGCTGCTTAGCAACTCAGCAAATTGTTACTTGGGACCCAATTTTATTCATTTGTCATGTTGCTGGATATCATTCAGTAGGTATGAGGACAATGAGGAAAGCAGAATGTTCTTTCTTTCCTTTGGTGTCAAATTAAGATGCAGCAACCACTATGGCTGCTACAGTAGAGATAAATGCAGATCCACCGCTTACAATATCCAATTTATTAGAAAGAACTTCTACGACATCCGTTCTGAACCTGGCGCCCTTCAGATATGCTGAATCTCAATGCCTGGAACTTTCCAGAACACAGAACATGCCACTTGGAGGTCAGATAACATCCCTCAACTATAATCAGATTTGTTGGCTTTTTAGTGGGAAGCTTAAACAACTGATTTTCTGTTTAAAAAACCACAGGAAATAGAAGTGTTAAGAAGCCATGGAAATCTTTCTTTATAAATTGCCATCTCCATAATAGCTTTTTATAAACAGGGAAATATCAGAAAAGAATAAACATGCAAACAGGAATCCTAATTTTCCTTATAAATTTATCTTTTTATTTTCCCCCACCTAACCACACTTGAAATGCTCAACAGCTTATTTCCTTTGGGATATTTACTTGAAGAACAACAAAAACGCCAAAGCAGAAATAAAGAGGTAAATACACTTTTCTCCTCCAACTCACAATAAAAAACCCACAAATTATAAATGCTTTTCATTTTAGAAATATTAACCTGTAGCTGGTGAGTAGTATTCAATGTACCAAAATACAGTATTAAGACAATTCAACAATAGAATCAATTAACTAGGACAGTCTTCTCCAAACTGATTGCTCTCCAGATGTATGGAGTTCAATTCCCCCAATCAATTCTTGGAATTGAAATCCACGCATCAGGAAAGTACAGATTGGAGTAGCTGAACTTGGCAGATGTCCTCTCCTCCATTGGAGATCTCCAGACAAAAGTTCAACTCCAGCTTGGATTTTTGCAGGCCCTAAACCAACTCTTGATCATTATTGCTGAAAATTGGTAATATAACTTTCTATCATACTGAGACAAGAAACACACAAAACTGTACCAGAATAGATCCATGTTGTTTTTAAACTAAGAAAATCCTCAACTATCCTTCAAAATGGATTTTTTAAAAAACTGTTACCCCCTCCCTGCCCAGGACAGCCCCACCCACTTTGCATCATAGTTCTGCAGCTCTCAGTCTCCACAAAAAACTTAAATGCAGTCCTCAGCCACCAGAAGGTTGCCTTATCCTCATCTTGATATTTTTGTTTTCCATTTGTTCCCCACTTAAAACCATCAAGGAATCTTGACACCATTCTTTAGCAATTGGCTGATAAATTTTAGCATCAGGGTCTGGTGGCTGGGTCTCTGCGGGCTGGAGAAACCAGTATCACCACTAGCCTCTCACCTCCTTGAATTAAATGGTTCATGTTGCTTCTGTGATGATGACTTCTAACCTCCCATCACATGTTTTAAAAAAAAAAAGACATAAGAAACAGTAGGAAGATACAGGAGGTTACAAATAGAAGACACTGAACGTAGAGCAACTGCATTTTCTGATTTATATTATCAGTAGCATTCAAAATATATACAATATTATCCATCGTGTATCTCTTTGGAACAAATCCAGTTTGTTCAGTGTATATTAATTCAGTTAAAAGGCCATTTAATCTCTTTGCAAGTATGGCCATAAAAAACTTGTAATCTACATTCAATAAAGAAATAAGTCTGTGTGACTCTGAATGAGTTGAGTCATTCCTCTTTTTATAAATCAAAGAAATAAAAACTTCTTACTATGAAGAAGGAAAGATCTGATATAGTTGAATCTTATTCATTATGTGATTTAATGGATTGAAGAATATTTAAATACAACACAGCTTATTAAATTTACAGATCAACAAAAGGAAATCCTTAGGAAGTTAATTACAGAACAGAAACTGAAATAGAATAAATCTCCAAGACCAGATGGTTTCTCTGCAATATAATACAAGATCTTTCAAGAAATGTTGGAGGCAGAGTAATTGTAAAATGAAAACCTAGCAGAATCATTATATGATTATATGAAAAAATTCTGTGAATAGACGATTCTTTTTGTTATGTTATTTTGTTTGGTTTTGGTGTAACTATGACTTCAGTAAAAACCCTGGTTTTTCCTATGATAAATTATAAGGCGTGCTAAGCCTCCTATCATTTTCAAAAGCAATATATAATTAGATAATAACATTCATGGATGCCTGTGACTTATGTAAAATAGAGATGGGGCCTCAGATGCATGGACACGGCTGCCATCTTGACTTTTTTGAACTCCCTGTGGATATCCCTGGTAACTTTAATGTAGCACTGTGAGAACTGTCATTAGCGGTGGACCCCAATGTTCTTTCATTTTCTGCCATAGTCTTTGGCTGACACAGTTGTTAACTCTAATGGAGACATTTTGGGACATTTCTGTAATTGTACATCATACAGCATTTGCAACAGGAATTGTTGCACAAGCCAGCTTTCCGCCTCAATTCTATCTACTTGGAAATAAGCTCCAGTGAGGTTAGTGGATTTACTCCCAAATATATAGATCTGGAGTCATATAAAGGGGAAAAAAAGGGGGGGGTAGATGGAAAGACCGACCTAAAATAAACACTTTTTTTTTTTTTAATCAACAGTGCCTTGGATAGCAAAGCAGGTTCTGTTCCAGCAATTTGGAGAAAGGCAGGGAAGACGCAGGGGCTGGAAAAGATCTTCCCCAACATAAACTTCCACACTGTTCTCCAGCACAAATTTTCAAGGGAGATAGAAGATTGCAAGAAAGGAGATTTAATAAATGTCACCACTCACGTTCCTCCAGACTTATCCCCAGAAAACGGACATTTTATTTTGGAAGATATTCATTAAGAAAAATTAAAAATGAATTTAAAGTCGTGTAATGGACTACTCTAATTAGGTGAAATTAGAATGGCTATATAGAATTGTTTCTACATTCCAGGTTGCCTATATCTGCATGTGAACTGTCAGCCATTATTTGCTTTCACGTTTTCCTTCTTTTCCTAGATCAGTGTTGTCCAAACTTGGCCACTTTAAGATGAGTGGACTTCAACTCCCAGAATTCCCCAGCATGGCTGGGGAAGTCCACTCATTTTAAAGTGGCCAAGTTTGGACAACACTGTCCTAGATAGAGATAGAGATAGAGATAGAGATAGAGATAGAGATAGAGATAGAGATAGAGATAGAGATAGCATTTGTTACAGTATATAGGTTGTTGCATTCTGTATGTAAATGCTTGGAACAATGTGATATCATTGTGAACTACACACAAGAAAACATATTTGTTACGACTGCTTTAAATGGCTTCAGGATTAATTAAATCAATAACAATTACTATTTCTTTAAATATTCACCTTGACCTAGACTCAGCGCAACCTTAATTCCACAATGAGCTCACAGATCAAAAGTAAGCATCCATGGAAAAGCCACATTTTAATCTTCCTCCCCCATTTCATAGCAACCAAAGCCCCAGAACAGAACGTCGCTCCAGAGCTGAGTTGCAGGGGATTTGGAATCTAATAATCTAGTGCACATTATTCTTTGTTCAAGGCATTATCTCTTTAAATGTTTAGCTCGGCTTCAGGCAAAATAAAAGAGAGTTTCGTTTGGGTGCTATGTCTTACCTAAAAATCTTAATAGGCTTCACTTTCAGCAGAACTTCCTTTCCTAGGGCAAAGTCGAAAACCGTAATACAACACAAGGAGCCAAGCAGTTAATGCCTCAGTCAAAGCTTCCATGCACCTTGCTCCCTACCCTCCAAAAACTCAATGATGAAATATGAGAAGCCACCATGATCAACATTTTTATAACAACTTAATTTAGGATAGCTCCTTCCATTAGGGTGGCCATGAAATCAGCTTTTTTCAAATGCAGATCTGTTAAGTGTCCTATCAGCTGATTTATACTGAAAAAAAGAAATGACTAAAAAGCATAATTCTTATAGAGTATTTCATCTCACTCTAGTAGCAGTGCCTGTGAACTTGCCTCTGTTTCCTCAAATGACTACCCGGATGCTAACTGTTGACAGGCATATCAAGGGCCCTCTCTCTGGAGTCCTTGGGGTTCTCTGAGCTTGGTTGTTTTCTTGCAGACATTTCATTACCAACTAGGTAACATCTTCAGTACTAGAAGGGAGTGGGGTTTGTTCTCTGTTTATATACAGTAGCTTGCCCTGTCAGTGTTGGAGGAGGTGTCGTTTTCTCCTTGGTAGTTCCTAGGTTAGGTTGTTGTTTACTGCTTGATTGCTTGTCCAAGTTGGTAGTTCCTTGAGAGATCTTCTCTCTGCTTATGAATGTTGATCTTTAAACTGGAGAGCAGTGACATTCCCCACGTGTGGACAAAATTGACAAATTGAAATGTTGTGATGCAAACTCCAGTCCTTTGGTACGTGCATTGTATAGTGTCAAGATTACAGGAAGTGATAGTACCTCTCTATGATGCATTAGTCAGACTACATTTGGAATACTGGATCCAGTTCTGGTCACCAAAGTACAAAAAGGATACAGAGGACCTGGAAAGAGTGTAGAGAAGAATGACAGATATGGCAAAGGACTTGGTATGTTTAGCCTAAAGAAGAGAGGGCTAAGGGAGATATGATAGCAGTCTTCCAATACATAGAGTGCAGATGTATTCTCCAAAGCACCCAAGGATAACACACAAACCAATAGTTGGAAGCTCAACAGTGAGAGATTCAAACTTGAACTATGGAGGAATTTCCTGTCTGTGAGAGCTGTTAAGCAATGGAACAGCCTGTCCCCTGAACCCATGGATGCTCCATCAGTGGAGGCTTTCAAGAAAAGACTGGACAGCCCTTTGTCCAGGATGGTATGAGGATTCCTGCACTGGGCAGGGGGTTGGACTAGAAGACCTTCAGGGTCCCTTCTAACCCTATGATGCTAAGATGTTGCACGCATGTTCAAAAGGGGTAAGACGTGTGTCATCACACTCCCTCCGCCATCTCATCCATCTTGACTGCCCTTCCCCCACAGATACCACTATTGCCCAGGTTTTCTTTGAACACTGGTAACATGTTGGGGAAATATTCCCCAGAAGAAGCAGAACACGGGGTACCATATCTTTTGTGTCCTTGAGCTTCTGCCTAAGCTAATCTGGAACTAAAGCAAAACAGGATCAACACAAACCATCTTGCTACTTCCTACAAAATATGACACCCCCGGTTCTTAAATATTCCAACTTTTGCCATAGGCTACCACCCTCCCCTGTGCAAGCTTTAGGCTCTCTTAGAAAGAAAGTGCCTTTCTGTATGGGGAATCATGGAGGATGACTATGGATTGGAACTCTCAGCTTGCTTTAAAGCAGGAGTACAAAATTAGCTCTCCAGTTGTTTTTGGATTCAGAGTTGTCCATGGGGGAGTCCAAAAAGTAAAATGGTGGCCATGGCTATGTAATCTAAGCCCTGCTCCTACACATAAAGCTTCAACTGCATATGCACAGCCACCATCTTAGTTACCTTCCAGGTCTAAGTAGCCCCAGACAGAATGGCCAATGGTGGTGGAAACTAGGAAAGTTAGTTTAGTAACAGCAGGACAGTCTTAAATTCCCCTCATTTGCTCTAAACAAAGCCTAGATCTAAAAGTGAATCTCAGATTTCCTTAATTTATTGTGATTAAGTAAACCATGGAGGAGCATGCTATATGAACAACTCCCCCAAACATTCAATGTCAATCTATCCTGCTTCCCCACTCCCCAGAAATGAACTCTCAGTTCCATGCCAACAACCACTCAGTAGAAAGAACAGAATATCTTTATAGAGATATCTGGGATGGAAGTGCTTTAAAATGGCCAGTTATTGTATAACCATTTATTTAAATGAAAACCTGAGTGTAATGGCTACAAAGGCACGTGTACAGCAGCTGCCCTTGAGAAAACAGTCTTTCTCAATATTAGTCAATAATTCAGTACCATCCTGGTTCACTGTAACTCCCTATAATATGGAAGCTCTTTGCAGTACTTTCATTAAAGTTCTTATGTTGGAGCTATCTCATATTTATAAACAATGCTTACAGCAATAAACTCATCTAGGACAGGTTTAATGAGCTGTCTTCATGTTAGGTGGATGCTGAATACTCTGATTCCTAAATAAAAAATCATGCTGGAATGAGATTTGAAGAAAGAACACATCTGTTGTGTAGAAAGGTTTCCAAAACCTACCACATCATCAATAACGATTCACAGACTCAGCAAACAATTTAAGTAACAAACATTTGAGCACAGCACCATCTGGTGGTGGCTCTTGTTAAAGAGAAATCATGAACAGCACATCCCAAGGTGTTTTTTATTCATGACCACAGACAGTAGCTGGAAAACAAACTGCAAACAGGTTAATGCTAAGACTTCTTACATCAGCATTCAATGTGTATATAATAACAGCATTGGCAAAAATCTGCTCGTGAGTAATGATTCTACTTCTTCAACCATCTGGAAAAAAACTTCTTGATCAAAAAGTTCCTCTGAGAACCTCTTTCAGTATCAGTGCACGTGTGCGAATGGCCAGAAGACACCAGGACACAGAATCACAGAGATTGAACTGGCCATTTATGGCTTCATTTATAGCTGAGTTTGATCATCAGGAAACTTCTCAGCCAGAAGTGACTGATAGTTAGGAAGACCTGAATGTCTATTGCTTCATAGCACCACACTGCTGATATATTTTTTAATTTTTCATCTTTGAATTTTAAACAGAGCTAAATAAATCCTTGTAGCATCTTAGACTGCTGGCTCAATCTGCCTAATGGTAAAGATGACCCACCACTCTGGGGCTTTGGATGTTGGGATTTCACTGGGCCAGGTTTTCTCAACATACAGCTTTGTATAGCAGTAGGGTCATGCTGATTGAGCTTTATTGGCATCCTGATCCAATATATACGGAGGGTATATATAGGTTGGAGAAGACTGCATTTGCCCGTATTTCAGTCTAGATGTCATTGGCGTCTTATTTTTTATTTTAAAAAAGATCTTTCAGATATGCACACTGATTCTGCCACTGCAGTTGAGCCACTGAATATTGAATTAGGATTGGTCCAAATCCCAACTCAAGTATCTTATTGAGTGAGCTCAGGCCTAACCTGTTAGCCTAACCTATCTCCCAGGATAAAAAATGTGGTGGTGGAGAATAACATTGTGAGAATAAAATATATGTCTCCTGAAGAAAATAGAAGCTATACAGGCAATAAGAAACCTTCCATTGTCCTTTTCTTCTTCCTTTCAAGTTTATGAATGTTAATAGCAAAATCAGAATACATTTCTGAGATGTACCCTTGTTGAACTACTGACAAAAATAAGAGTTTCAGAACCAATGGGTATAACTTCTAAACAGAATTGTAAGCTGGTCAGATAATCTTTGATTCTGAAGCTTAGTGGTGAGTTAGAGAAGTCTTTTCCACAGTTTGCCTGTTTATTGTTGAGCTGTCATTAGCTGTCATTAGTATGACAATCTACAATTGCCCACATAATGTACACCACACAAGAGCAGCATGTGTAATAAGCTGTTCCTTACAAATAATATTCAAGAGCAAACAATGCAATCCAATGAGTCTTAGTGAGCTTGCTTAAGATGCCAGATGAGTACATTGACATCACATCCAGTGAGAACTCCACAAATTGTGCGTGAACTGCAACTTGAACATAGCACTAGGTACATACAGAACTATGATCATGACAGCACTTTCATGATGGACTCCATACTCTATCAAAATTTAACATTACCACTCTCTTGATTGTCACCCAACAACAAAGACTTCTGTTCCCATCACTAGAAAATCTTATTTTGTCAGACAGCAATAAATGAGTTTTGAAAAAGCAATATAGGACTGTATTAGTCAGATTGCCTGCAGCAAAACCTACATTCTTTCCTCTCCATCAGAAACTGAAACAATTTAATTGTAAAGCAATGTCCTACCCTGAACAGAATCATTATAAAAATATTTTGTTCCAAAAACTATTCTTAAAATGTTAATTTTAAGAGGAACAACCCCTCACTACCATTGATCAGCATCT
This sequence comes from Liasis olivaceus, assembly GCA_030867105.1. NCBI lineage: Eukaryota > Metazoa > Chordata > Lepidosauria > Squamata > Pythonidae > Liasis > Liasis olivaceus. Next base: position 21,113,421 of record CM061353.1, on the reverse strand, counting down.
CCTACATCAGGGAAGCCACTGAAATTTGAAATTGGAAAGTACCTGAAAATTACTTGAAAACAAAACAGAACTTTCCTACACCAAACTCAATTCCTGGTAATTTACATGGTACCTCAATATTGGTTTTGTGGCATCAACATAGAACTGATTTATCTTTGCTTTCTTCTGGAGAAATTACTCAGCCCAAATGAAATTCTAAGGGTTAGTTCTCAGAGGGATAAAGGTGATGTTATACAAATAACCAGATGAAGGATCCTACATTATCAATGGAGAGACCTGCCACTTCACTCGTTCACAGTAAAGGAGTTAGGAAGAAGATAAAGGCATCTCTGTTCTGGTGTATATAGGGATATATTGATTTTTAAATGGGAAATAGTTTGTATCTATCCTTTCTTCTCAATAAATCTTGCCAAAGACATCCTATGGAAATCATGCTTGGGAAATAATTATTTTTGCTTCAGGCAGACATCAGAGAGCCTGACACCAGTGTAAAGAAGGGATTTATAAGCTGCAGCAAGTGTGCTGAATCTGTGGCCATCCAGATATTCTTTGGCTATAATTTACAACATTTGAAAGTTGGATATGATAACTATCCTGCTCGGAATTGGAATATAACTTATGAATGGCTACAGAATCCCCGTTCCAGAACTACAGCATCCTATACAAATGGCCATCCAGCTTCTGCTTGAATACCTTAAACCAGGGGTTGGCAACCTTCTGCATAGGGGCCAAAGGCCATACTACCACTGCCACCATTTCCTCCTCCTTTTCTGCCTTAAGGCTTGTTCTTACCAGCCCTGGGCATGGGACTTGTTGCTTCACCATGCCAAGGAGGCTGGTGACCAGATGGCCACTCTCTCCTTCTCGTGCATGCTCCAGGTGGATATTTTTCTTTTTGGGACCACAGGCCAGATGACTCTGTGTGTTGGGCTGGAGGTTGCCAACCCCTGCCTTAAGCAGAGAAAGCATCACCTTTCAGTTATCAACAGCAGTAGTCAACAATGTATAAATCATACAAAACAGTAAAAAATACAGTAAATTCTTCCAGGTTACTAAATATCTATTCTGATTTAACAGATTTTTAAAGCTAGGATATTAAGCCTTTATGTCAGTTTTTTTTAAACTTGGCAACTTTAAGATGTGTGGACTTCCAGAATTCCCCAACTAGCAAGTTTGAAAATCACTGCTTTATGTTAAGTGAACCTCAAATGTCAGTTTGGGTTCCCAAGTTGAGTTAAATTTTATGTCAGGCTTACTTGTGATATAAGAAGTTATTTTGGATATCAAGACATACTCCCACAACTTAATCAGCCATACTTCCACAAAGGAAATTGTACATACTTTCCAGTAGGAGGTATATCTTATCCTTGCACAGGTTCCATGTACAGTGCTAGTTCCATATACTTTGTAGGAATATAAGGTTTAGTAATATTTAAAAATAACAACTTAAAAAGGAATTTCACATTTTTGAATTTGTTTCATTCTAGTATAAATCATTTTCCAAATTGTGGGGCTTTATAACATTGCCACCAAATATGGGGGGGGAAAAAGATCCAACTTGGTTAATGCATTTCCAACAATGTTTGGAGAATGAACTGTCCATTTTAGCAATCAGTACTGGAGTAATGTATCCGCAGTAAAACATCTGAGTTTTCTCTCAGTATAATATTCAGCGTAAATTTAATATTTTTCTTCCATTGGAATCCCCATTGTTGCATGTCAATAATCATATCTAGATTCTGCATCCATTTAATCATACAGTTTGTAACTAGTTCAGTTTCCAAGTCATATTTCACCAACAATTTCAAAATAAATTGAAGTTAGGAGGTTTGGGCCAAATCAAAGAGGAGTTCTCAAAAGAGAGTTACTGATAATCAAATATTGCAGTCTATACAATTTGTTGTCTCTCCACTGAACAAATTTTTTGTGCTTTCCTCTGCATGAAAATAAATATATGGACATAATTTACTCCAAACTTTTAGTATGCTGCTTATTATTGCATTATGAGTTGTTTATTTCTGTTTGTATCAGTCCAAATATATCTGTGCAAATCATCTGGAAATCCTGCTTCCTCAGTAGAGGTAGCCAAACCATAGGGAGAGAGACAACCCAGTCTGTGATCCAAGTTAAAACAGCTAGCTTGATAATACGGTTTGAAATTCAGAGCTGTTAGATTGCCTTGTTTTTACAGTCCTGTAGGGTCTTAAATTTAATTTTTATTTATTTATTTATTTATTTAAACATTTGATTTATTGTCCGCCCATCTCCCCCCTCCTTGGACTATATGGGTTACTTGTCTCTGCCAATCGTTTAGTACTTTGTTTCCAATTTTTATTGGAATTATTTGGAGAAGAAAAATTAAGCTTTGGTAGATTATTCTTTTTTGTGCCTGAAATTCTTCCTAATGAAGAAAATGTTAACTTTCTCCATCTTGAAATATCTACCATTACGGGGGTTTTTTCCCCCCAAATTATAAACAACCCAAACACATATCTCAAGCATTAAGTAATATATGATTTCAATTTTAAAAGAAAATATAAATAAATACATTTGTTTCCCCTTTTCTTATTTCACTATTGTTTAATAAATTTTGGTTTTATTTTTATTTATAGTTTCTTCTTGAACTTGTTTAGACTCAGTTGGTTTCTTTTTTTGCAATTTTGTGTATTTTTTCAAACGTGTGTGTGTGTGTGTGTATCTAAATCAATACATAATTATTTTTAAATAGGTCTTTGTTATTTTTTGTCAGATAGATTTCTTGATATTTGACATTTTTAGCAGTGATGTTGAACTGCATTATTTGGGTTTTTTGGACTTGTTTCAGCTGGCTACCAAAGACAGTTAAGCTAGATAACATCTCCTCCACCTACGAACTGGCCACCTAGCTACATACGACTCTGAGCATGGAGTAAGTAATTTATTTATGTATTTATATCCTGTCACACTGAAACAAAATGTTAACCCATGAACACACAAGCCAGCCTGACACCCAACAATATGGAACAGGCAAAAAGAAGCCAACATTCTTATTCATCTCCCAAGGTGATTGGCTAACCCCAGATCATTAACTAGGGACAGCCATATGGGATTTGGGATCATTGTCTCAGTGTATGGAGGATCTGGATGGGGAGGAAAAGGCTCAGGCTTAACCCTGATAAGACCAAGGGGCTGTGAGTGGACTATCCAGGTCTGGAGTTGTTCTATCTTTACTCCTGAATGGGGTTGCATTTCCCCCTTCAGAACTGCTGTGCAATTTGAGGATCTTCTTCCTGTAGCACCCTTACCTGGGCCAAGAAGCCCTTAAGACAGGTGGACAGACTTGGTCACCTACTGTTTGGACAATTGCAATGTGCTCTACATGGGGCTGTCCTTGAAGATCACTCAGAAGCCATAAGTAATCCAGAATGCAGCGGCATGGGCAGTTATGGGCCTGCCACAGTTTGCCCATGCAATGCCTCTGCTTCATGAGTTACCAGTAGGTTTCAATATGCCAATAAAACACAACCCCTCTGCTTTTCAAAGCTCTCCTCCCAAGGCTTATTTGGTCCTCATATACATATCATTTGATTATATAAAACCCAGCACTTTATTTGGAAACTCTTTGTTTTACAGTATATTTAATAAAGCAACCTTATTAGGTATTTACCAGAATTAATCCTCCCCCCCCCAAAAAAAAATTAACAGAAAATAGTAAAATAGGATTATAACCCAATTTAGAAAGTTTTCCCTCAAGCACTCAATTTTGGGAAAAATTAAGTTAACCATGAAAAACTCCAGAAGCTGTCTTGGGGGTTATTAGCAGCTTTATGGAAAAACTTGATAGCATTTTTAAGAACTTCAGCATTTTGTCCAATCTTCCCACTTTTATCAACATAAAAATAACACTTCTGCAATAAAACCTAAGATCCCCCTTGGGTTGCAGTTAATAAATCTAAGGCTCTTCTATTCTATGGGACTACCTTTCATAAGGAAGTTATTTCATCCTGCAGAGTTTCAATAGAGTCTAGGGTTGTATCAAAAACAATCTCCAGGTTTGCTGATATACCATAAAAGCTCTTTCAATTTCCATAATGCCCAGCCTGGGAATTAAAGCTCTCAAAAAAATTATGAAAACCCAGTTTCTTGGTTGCTAAAATAGAAACCCTTCCAGAATTTGCTCTCTGGGTCCTATGGGCAAAACTACCCAAATGCAAAACCTGATTTGAAGAAAGACCCCAGACAAAAGAAACATTAGGATACACCATCCAGATCTACAAGTTCCTATCCATCCTGGGGGCAGGCTTTATATGTTGTGTTGCCACAAATATAAGAGTCAAGGTCTTTTTATTCTTAAGATTAAAGAATCTATAAGTGTTTTGTGCCTAACATGAAATTTCCAAGCTGAAATGAGGGAGAAGAAAAGGTTGAGAAGACCTTTGTTTTGAAAGTGAAGGGGGAGTACATGATAACTGCAATGTATTTGATAATTAGATCCTTCTCCAGTACTACTTACATTTCTCTATAGAAGTGGACTAGAGCAATAGTTATAAGTTTGGCAAAGAAGAGGAGAAACTGGGACCTCTTGTCACTCAGATTTAAGGTGTCACTTAACTGTAGAATTAAAAGAATAATCTTTGCAGATTATCTTTGATGAGCATTGTCTCCTCCCACAGTAATAGGTCTCTGAGGGTCCATTATCCTTCCACACTTCTTGTGAATAATCATGTTTAAGAATGTAAAATAGAAAGGGGAATGGGGTAAAAAAAAATTAAATGGCATTGGCTATACCAGCTTGATGTGGATTAGCCAAACATTTCTTATCACAAGGAATAAAAGCAGTTTCCCAAGCTATAACATTCTGATTTTGAAAAGCTTCATAATTTTCAGGTTCAGCTCCCTACTGTAATCTCCCCTCCCATTGTAAATGGTCATAATGGGTACACAACCAACAATCATTTAAAAATCAACAATTTTGAAAAAAATTTAAGTGCAGAAATAGGTTGAATCAAAGATTTTCAAGGCTGCATAGCTAATTCCATGAGTCTGATGAAAAGGTCAGATTATTCATGGAGTGATATAATAATCTGAGTCTGGAGTGGAGGTCTGCTGGTCTTCATGGGCTGCAACTTTCCATCAAGATAATACATGCATCCAGGAGTTCCATCCCTCACATTTTACAGTAGTGTGGGTTGCCAACAATGTTTGGTGAGACCCCATCCACCAGGCACCCAGGAAATCCTTCCACTGATATACCCAAATCAGGACATAATCAGAGCTGAAAATAATACAGTCATGTAGCAATTAGTGGGGGAAAGCTTCTTTTGGATCAAGGAAAAGGGAGGCAGTATTCAAAGGTGGGCAAAGAATTAAGGCAATACTTTTAGTGACTAGCAAAATTACTTCAGGGCGTAAAAGTTGCTCTGGTGGGAAAAAAACAGTGTCTGAAGAGGGCATAAAAAGCATGAGGAACAGCTCCTGGACTGAGGTATCCTGATTCCACACTTTGTAATTTTTGAGTTAATAAAGCGTGATAGCAGCAGCCCACAAAAGGGTAGATCTTCTGCCATGATCAAGTCCATAGAATAATAAGCTATAGGTTTAAGATGGGGTCCATCCAGCTGCACCATTCCTTCATTAGCAAATCCCTCCTCTTTGTGGCAATATGAAGTAGACTGTTTTTCTAAATCAAGTCTTCCCAAAGCAGGGTTGGTAGAAAGCAATGACTCCAGAGAAATGAAAGCAAGTTCAGCTTCAGCATCCCATTGTAAAGGGTACAGAGTAGAAATAGAGGTTAGAGCATCAAGAGGCTTTGTCAAAGGAGAATCAGAAATAACCAAACAACCGTAATTAGGGTCCCTAGGAATCTTCCCAAAGCTCTTTGTAGAGGAATGGGGGCTAGGTTTTAACTTATGTCCCCTGGCTGAAATGAGATGTCCCAAATAAGAAACCTCTTGGATTTTTCCCTAGGTACTTTATGCCCCTTTGATGCCAGGTGGAAAAGCAAAGCCAATGAAGATAGCTCTTCAGAAGAATCCATCACCAGGAAGTTGTCAGTATATTTTTTTTTTCTCCTTCAGGAAGGGTTAGGTCAGGCACGGTTTCTCATAAAGCCATTCCAAATAATATTGGAGAGTCCCAAAATCCCTGGGGTAAACATGTCCAGATATAATGGCTTCCCTGGTAGGTAAAAGCAAACAAGTACTGAGATCCTGGGTGTAAAGATACACTGAAGAAGGCAGAGCAAAGATCTGTAAAAGTAAAGTAAGTGGCATCGGCCGGGAGTGGCAAGTACTACATTAGGGTTCTGAACAATGGGATGAAGAGGAATCACACAGGGGTTTAGGGCTCTTAGGCAAAACAATATGGAGGTCTTCCCTGTTTATCCACCCTTCCAGGTTTTGGAATGGAGATGATAGGGGTATTTGCAGGTGATAGTATAGGAACTAAAATTCTCTGGGCAAAAGAGGTTTTTAGAGGTGCTACCATCTTCTCTGCCTCAGGAGAAATTTTATGTTGCAAAATATAAGGATTTTTTTTCCTGAAGAAGTGACGTGTATTTTCACTGGAGTCATTCCTTGCAAGGGACCTACATCATGAGAGGAGGTTGCCCACGAAGTAGTCTAGATCAGAGAGAGACAATATTCTAGTTGGCCACCTGGCTGACCTCCCATCTCATCCTTCGTTGCAAAATGCTAGCATCCAATTTACATAATAGAACCCTTCCTAATAAGTTCAGTGAGTAGTCGGAGAACAGTGAATAAGAAAGCATGTTCAGTGGTCATTCTAAAAAGTTCAAAAAGAGAATAAGAAACATGCCATCCTCCTACCCCTACAGCTTGTGTAGATTTCTCCAAGGCTGGAAGCTCAGGAAAGGAAATAAAATTATAAAATAAAGTAAGTTGCACTAGTATTTATTGGCAAAGCAGCTTTCTGGCAGATACCGATGCACATACAAAGGGACCAGACTGATCAACAGTTATAAAAATGTCCTCTTTGCTAGTGGAATTGGGTCTCAGCTTTCCTGACAGAAAGGTCTGACGTTTTCCTCTAGAGTTTCAGGTTGAAGAGGCTAAGTTGAAATATTAATGGTTTGGGAATGTGTTGATGTGGTTGTTTGAGGGGCTGAGTGTATAACTGGAGCATGAATATTGTACAGTGGTACCTCGGTTCACGAACTTAATTCGTTCCGCGACTCTGGTCGCGACCCGAAATGGTCATGAACCGAATCAAATTTTCCCATAAGGTTCAATGTAAATACGGTTAATCCATTCTGAACCGTTTTTTTTTTTTAAAAACCGCAAAAATATGACACAAAGTACAGTACGAAGAGAGAGAAAGCTAACCTTGCTCGACGCGACTCCCGGCATGGAGGACAGGAAGGCGGGTGGGGAGGCGGTTACTGCTTGGAGGGAGAGTCCCCCTCCCTACAGGAAGCCGCAACCACGTGTCACGGGAGGGAAAATTGCCACGGTTACTGCTTGGAGGGAGAGTCCCCCTCCCTACAGGAAGCCGCAACCACGTGTCATGGGAGGGAAAATGGCCGCAGATCCTGTTTGTCACCCGATCTGGCGTTCGCGAACAGAGGCAAATTTTTGCGGCCGGAGCTATTCGTGAACCGAATTGTTCGTGAACAGATGCGTTCGTGAACCGAGGTACCACTGTATATTCTCTCTGGCAATTGGATGTCCAATGTCCCAGTTTCCTGCAGTAGAAACAAATTGTGTCAGAAGTTTGAGTTTCCAATAGTTGTGGGCATGATAGTTGAATTCCCCTTCTCTGGATGGGACATGTTTGAGGTTGGGGTTAGGGTTAGGGTCACACAAGTCTGGTGTGAGGCCACTGTCCCGAGTTGGGCTGCAAATAATCTGGGACAGGCCCATGGCCATGGTGGCTGTGAACTCCCGGGCTGCCTCCAAGGCACGTCCCAGGGATGGCAGATTAAAGTCCTCCAGAACCGTAAGACTGGGGAACTCCACTGCCAGCCCCGTGACTGCCTCCAGCAACTCAGGCAGGGAGGTTTCCACGCAGCAGGGAGGCTGGTACAGTGGCAACAATCCCAACAGTTCTTGCGAACCCAGCTTCAGGAACAGGGTCTCACAACCAACCACTTGTGGAGCAGCACCCCAAAGGCCAATAGGAAGTCCCAGATGACAACCGCTACCCCTCCTCCTTTGCCCTGGGGTCTCGGTTGGCACCAAACTGTAAACCTGGCTGGGCACATTTGTGAAAGGGGAACCCCCCCTTCAGGCCCCAACCAGGTCTCAGTAATACACACCAGGCCGGCCCACTCCTCAGTGATCAAATCACATATAACGTTGCAGTACCCTCAAAAGTTCTGTCCAGCAGGAATTGAAACTCTGCTGGATCTTGTGTAGACATGCCACTTGTATATTTATTGGCCCAAGGACCATAAATATTTCACATACGTTCATGTGGAAAAATTTTTTCCCTAGTTTCTTACTCAGGAACGTCTAGCTTCTACACGTCTTCTCTTGTGTAATTACACCAAATATCCCCCATTTTCAAAATTGGATATACACTGTATACACCCTGAAGTAAGACACAGATGCCTCCTCCTTCTAGACCTCAGGCATCAACTCATCTCCAAGATGTCATTACAATTCCATCAACTCAAAGATGTATGAAGTGCCCGCTCATCTCTAATGCCACTCATCCACCCAGGCCCACATTCAACATGGATGTCTATTCAATGCCTAGCCCACCTGTATATTCACAATATAGGAATACCTAGAGTAAAAACTGATCACCTGCTGCCACCAGAGTTCTCAAGGGCAGCATTCCATAGTATCCCCACAGACATACAGGGAAAGGAAGACAGTCTCATCAACTTGTACCTCAATGTGAAGTTCTGATGCTTGTTGCAGAACCCCTGCTTCTGTGTTCCTGGTTTCCCACTACTCACACCAATTTGCAGAACAATTTTTTGGAGATGCATTTGAACCAGAGTCCAGAACACAATTACACTGAAGCACTGAATTAACAAGATTGATACTGGAGATGAAAAAGAGCCTAAAGAAGGTTGGAGTTACAAGCTGTTGAGGAGCATGGAGAGAGAACCTTGAAGAAGGAATGCAAAAACAGTTACGTAAACACCAGCTCAGCCAGGGGAAGGCGGGGGGGGGGGTGTGTGAGGGGAAAAAACAAACTCAAGATTACCCCACCTTGATTCTCTTTGATATAAAGGGGACAGAGGGAAACTTTTGTCAGGATTTCAAGACTGGTATTATGCCCTACAACAATAGACTTATGGTAGTTCTTGTGGTATCTGTTTCCTGACATCGTAGAGTGTCAACCCTTTGTGGTTGGCAGACTTATGCAAATCATTCTTTCATTTCAGAGGCTATCATGCAACTACACAGTCATTAGTCATGTGATAGGATGTAGTCAATGCGTTTGATAAGGTTTTCCATACTGATTGCATTAATTCATCTGGGTATTGGAAAGTATAAGGCGTGGAGTATCCAATGGATTCTTGGAATTAAATAAAGGGGTCTTAGAACTGGGGTCTAAAGTTATTATTTTAGCTTAGCTGCTATCTGAAAACTTGCATTCCAAGCATCTAATTTCTTTTTCTCTGAGTTTGTGATTCTGTTTGTTCAAAGCATACGTTTAGGTTAGCATCTTAAGTCCCTACACAGTACTACCACATAACGAAACACTAATATGCGTGGTAAAAGCAATGGTGTCAATCAAAACATTTTCTGCAATAAAAATGTTTAAGCAGCAGTACCTACAGTAGAAAGGAACTTATCAGACATTTCTTACTGAGAAGTCCTGAAAGACACAACTGAATCAAAGGGAGCCAGCTTACCTTTGCTTATCCTCCCCCTTTACCACCTACCTTTCGCTATGTGTTCCGTCTTCAACTTTTATCTGTAAATTTCTCAGGACTTCCATCTTACCTAATTTATTACGTCATCGTTACTGATAATAAACATTAATAAGGAAAGTATGAAAGGCTTGATAGTATTTGTGAGAGTTTTTTTGTATCTTGAAAGGCTAGGAAAATGCTTTCTTATACCAAAAGAAATATTTCTTAAAAAACAAGGAAAATGTCAAGATAAATTAAAAGAAATTTTAATAGTCAGCCAAATATACAGCTATTAGAATTATCTAAATATCGCATAAATTACAAAATGATTGGTTTATATAGCATAATAGTTGTTTTTTTTAAACTATAAAGTAACCAACAAGTCTCTGCAATTCAGTAGGTACCCCCCACCTAAAGTAACATTTACAATACAATCAAACACATAAACCCGTCAAATACTGCACAACACAATTCAGGCTTCTTGAATAGGAAATAAATGAGATCAGACAAAGTACATTCATTCAGATACAATACGCTTAAGTAGTAAAATTCTCCCTTTCACCCACCCATCACAAACTGCAAATTAATACACAGTAACTGTAGGTGCAATTTCATATGCTTCCATGTATTTTCCAGTACAGTTCCCACAACATTAAAGTGCTTATGTCACTCATATCATTCGTGTTAAGATGTGCAATATCATCATATTTGGATATTTTAATCAAAGTCAGTTCAGCCAGTTGAGATTTTCTATCCAGTGCCAATATTGATATATGTTTTGAGAGCATATGTAGATCATCATTTAGACAGTGTGTAAAAATATATTTGTTCCCAATATCACTGTTGCTTTCTCTTTCCTGTTGCTAACTTATATATCAAGATCTAACATAATGATAAATTTTAAATATAAAGAAGCCACTCCTACAAAACTAAAGACAAATAAATTAATTTATGTTAAAAATGAGGCAGGATTAATATGAATATTCATAGTATGGAAGTTTTAAATGTGCATAAACTCTTCAGTTAATAGAACTGTAATTCACAATTATAAGTGTGCAGTATTTATCTTGTGGATATGTAATGGAGTAATATTTCACAGTTGAATGGCCTATCATTCTACAATTGAATTCAGTGATTTGCCAGCAAGAACTGTTCGTACAGAAATAAGTAAAAAAATTGCTAAAGCTTCTCAAGGGAGATGATCTGCAAGAATTCCACTTTAACGGAAAAAAACTGTGTTCAATTCAGTGTAAGTTACAAACCGAATCTTGCTTACTTTAGCCTCCAAGTAGAACTCGTGTACGTTCAAACTGTTCATCATGCATGATGTAGAGGCTCACATTCAGCTATGTTCATAAATCTAAAGGCCTATTCAGAGTCATAAAGATGGAAGTCCCTCTTACCAGAAATTCTAATTAAGTGATTCTTATTGAACATCAACAAGCCATAGGGGTCCATATGATTGCATATTAAGTTCCCAGTTTTTGAGTAAAGACTGCAGTATCCTGGTCAGGTATGAGGGAGATCCAGCTGAGAGAAGATGGGGCAGTATGTCAGTCTACGCCCCATTTTTCTTTCTGTCAAATGTACCACTCCCAAGTGCTATTGCTACAGATGTCACTGCCTCTGCTGGTAAACAGAGACCTAGACAATATCCCTTGAGCCCCACATCTGGCAGGAGGAAGAGCTTCAGTTCCTGAATATGCAGTTAATTTGTGGAATTGTAAACACAATTCAAAATTGATGAAATAGAGCTTTTACCAGCAAAAATGGTTTTAGGATAAATATAAAATATTACAACAGTGTTCCCTAACTATTGTGGGATATTACTATATTCAAGCTTTCAATTAAAGCATTTAATTTTGTCACCCTGGATGCTGCGTAACGTCATTTAAATGGTTTCAAACATGAAGCAGAAGGCACTCAGCAGGGGCTGTTATTGCAAATAATGTTAATTTAAAAATAATATGGAATTACCATTTATGCAAGCTGCAGTCCTTTAAAAGGGCAATGTAAACCACTCGAAAATGGTTTGCATGAAAGACTTAGTGGTTATGCCCTTTTCTCCTCCTAAACTAGTATCTGATCTGCTTTTGCCTCTCAAAACTTAGCCAGCCCTTTGCACTCTGATAAAGATGTAACATTTCTATATGACCCTTAATTCTGCTATTTCAGACTAGGGCTAAACTTCTATGCACACTTAGAAAGTAATGACTACTGCTTATTTAGGGGACTTACTTTCAGATATGCATGGAATCAGACTGTAATTTACCAAGTTTTGAATTAGGTGCACATTAACTGAAAATAGTCCCTTCCTAAAATTTAAGCATCTATTATGGGATGGTATCTAACATATGGGTAAGCAGAAAGGCAGTTTTCCTCTACAACAAAAATAACTCCCATCTCAATATAGGCCCTTCATGTGAACATGATTATACACAATTGCATAATTCTGCAACATTAGTTAAGTAAAATAGTTTTAACATTTCATAATACCATTGCTCTAAATAGATCTATGCAACAAGAAGCAAAATATCCAAAATACCAAGAATGAAACTGTTTGGCTATAAAAATTATACAATTAAAATTCTTATAATAGTTTGTACACAGTTTTCCACATAATATATTTAAAAGGAGCATCTTCATAATCTCATTGGAAGCAATATTTAAGATTCTGCATTTGTGGCAAGGACAAGCTTGTCCAAGTCAGTGGTAGTTGTCATTAGTTGCTTATATCTATTTCTAAAGAATTTAGAAGTCTTCCTTCCAAAGAAATGTAACTTAATTTGAACACAGTTTAGATCAGACACTAAGGTACTCCTTGCTCTATCTACAGACTTAAATCTGAAGCTCAAAATAATAATTATTATACAGACTCTTAACATGCAGACTCTCATATTCACTTCAATTAGAAGGAAGCAGTTAAATGGGTAAAATTGAGATAACTCTTCCATAATGTGACTATGAAGGACTCCATCAGTATCCTCTATACACAGAGTTGTAACATACAGAACAAGCTGTAGGATCAGGGAAGAAAATGAAATATAAAGATCAGTTTTACATTTATATATCCAAGGGACTTCACTGTACAGTGCTTCCTATGAACAGCAAATGGAAGTGATGGAATAAGCCAGTAAGGTCTAGGAAACCATACCATTCTAGTTAAGGTTTTCAATTTCTTGTTCACATGTGAAAGTGGCAAAATGCTTATTTCACAACTGTTTACACATTAGTAGACAGTAAAATTAACCTGCATATTCTTTTCAGTAGATAAAAAATTTGATGGGTTACTTCTGTAACTATAACCACCTCTCCCTAGCTTCCAATTTAAAGTTTACTTTCCAAAAGGAAATGTGTTTACATTAAATATATTTGTAATGACTCAATTATAAAAATTGAAAATTAGATGTTGAGTAATTACTGTTCCAGCTCCTTAAACTGTTAGCAGAACAACAGACAATTACAGTACAAATACTATGAAGCACAGAAGTTATTGCCTGAAAGATGTAAAATTATATATTTTCACTGGCTCACAATGAACACATTCCTGGCCCGCACCAGATATATAGATATAGCCAAGTTAACTGATAATAGTTAATGAGAGAATGACTACTATAGAATAAGCTACCAATGATCATGAAAACTGATTTGGATAATTCCGCATAGCAAATATTTTTCAACAATATGGCTTAAATTACTTAACAGAACACCGGATTCTTGTGATCACTCTTAAATTAATATTACCTTTGAATATCTGATATTATTAAGGCTTTCTTCATAACCTGTAACAAATCTACTTAATAGAGATTTTTATAACATATTTGGAATATAAAATATAAATGTATAATTTAAACTACTGCTATTTACCACCTACTATCTACCAGTTCAAAGTTAAATTCATATCAGCACAAAGTTCTGTTGAACTGAAGGAGTTGAATGTAAAGATGATTTTTACTAATTCCTCCTTCTCTCTACAATCCCCAGCACGACTTCCCACACTGTTTAGGAATGAAATAGGGAAAAGAGTTAAATGAAAATCACTGTCCTGTTCTCCTTTCCTCCAGGGGAAGCTTTTTACAATATCCATGTTTCTTCTACAAAGCAAATCAATCATTCCATTTGCAAATCCAAACCTGTATAATGAATTGCCCATACAAAATGTTCATACCAACATGTTATTTAAAAAGTAGCTTCAGACACTTTGCTCCTTCTCTGCAATAACTAAAGCTACCTTTGATTGACTATTTGATTATTCATTTTCTAATAGAACCTCTGAAATACATTTCAAAACAGTATTTATCTTATGTTCTTTATATGGCTCATATCTATTTCATACATTTTGGGGGGAAATGTTATATATTACACAGTAAGAGCATTTGGCCATGAAAAGATCAACACCTCTACCCAGGTTTAATGCACAAGTATGATTATCTCTCACTAAAAAAAGTCTGTTAAACTAGAATAGATTTTAAACATGTACTCCTTAAAAATATTATTAGCTCCAGTTTTAAAAATATATTAAATACTCAAGAATAATACAGTAAATTCTTAGTTTAATGGACCTCAGTTTGGTGGATTTTTGATACAATGGACAAATTTTTTGTTCAGACTCCAATTCAGGTCTGTTTGTCAAATGAAGGATTTCTCTGTTATTTACTGCAAATGACACCATTTGTCAATTATGTAATTATGCAAACAATATAAATCCACAAAAGTGATGTAAATTTGGATTTAATGGATACCCCTTCATCCTGAATTGTCTATTAAATTGTGGTTTTACTATACTCTAATGATCTTCTAATATTCCATGAGAGATATGGCTCAACATTATGGCTGCATGACAGGTTTTCAATTAAAATACATAAGGATGTAAAATAACTCAGTCATTTCAACCAATGCAAGATTTCTCCAATATCAGGTAAGCTTTGTTAAATGTAATTTCCTTTAACTACCAGTTAAATCTCATTAGCTTTTCTTTTACTAATTACAGAATAATTTTCCTGAGTAACATTATAAAATACCTGGTAATTCTACCAAAAGTGTAAAGACAAGAAAATGTAGAACAATATAAACCAAGGATCACAAGTGCAGAAATGTTGTTGCTTTTCATTATATTTGGCCCTTAATAAAAATCACTGCAAAAATCTAGGTATCTAAAATATTCTGAAGGACAGTAATTAAGTTTTTCAGACCATAAATGTAGCCCTCATCTTGTGCATCGCTAGGGAATACATGAGCAAAATCTATCATCCGGACTTCAACTTCTCCATTTCCTGGAAGAGTAGTGGGCATATGGCTGAAAACTTTTTCCAGCTGAGGTATAACATTTCCATTCAAATGTTTTTGTGAAAAGCAAGCACTGCGCTTCCATAGATTGTCTCTTAACAAAAATGGATTCTGGTGCCTTTTGTGAAATGCATACGTTTTAGAAAAATGTTTGCCAACTGAAGTCTCTACCTTCCCAATTTCTGAGGCATTGATTATATGAATATTGTTGTTATATTCCAAAGTATTATCTGTACTATCTCTTGGCACTTGGTCCTTGGGTACTTTGCTCTTCTCAACCAAACAGCCATCATTCAGCCATGGAGACCAACCATCATAGACAAATAGTAAAGAACTTGCATAAAAGTTAAGTTGCTTCTGGCTCTCAAACCACTGCAAGATTTCTTTAATCTTTTGAATACTAACAGCTATCGCATCTTTTCTCAGGGTGTATCCATTATAGAAAAATCGAGCCACACCTACAAAAAGAAAAAATTTAATTAGTGGATAAATACCTTAATCTAACAGAATTCAGGATTAAATCAGCACTACAAAGTTCAGTAATATGTTACTACCCTAAATTTGCATTCCAATTTTCAAAATTAATTGCAATAATTTATGGTGAAATGACAAATTACATGCTTGAAATAATCAGAAGTTCATCCAATTACAAAGTATATAGCACTTCATATACTTCTGGTTCCACAACTCAAGTTTATACAGTGGTGTATAAACCACTAGTGAATTACTGAACTCTTTAGAATTATCTATAACCTTGCGCTCATCAATTTCACACAATGGTTTAAAAGTACCCCAGTCCTCATTACAGAACTACTTTAATTCACTGGCATGTTGGAATGTCTTGCATCAACTGTTCTTTTCAGCTCAGGCCACAGCTTTTCAACAGGGTTATAGTCAGGTTTTTAACTCGGCCATTCCAAAACATAGATTTTTTTCTGCTTTAACCGTTCTGTTGCAGATTATTAATGTGGTTAGGATCACTGTTGTGCTGCATGATCAACTCTTGCATAAGCTTTAGCCCCCAGATACCCTCACATCCTCCTGTAGAATCTGATGGTACAATCCAGAAACAACTGTTCCCTCAAGGATTGCAAGCCATGTTGATCCTGAGCCTGAAAAACAACCCAAACTATGATATTTCCACCAAGCTTTGCAGGTTTGTTCATTTATTTATTTCAGTTTGAATGCTGTCCTACTCCAACTGACTCTGGGCAGTTCACAAATAGCAACATAAAAATCAATACTAACCAAAAACAATATGGTATCCAGGCACAATATACAAACATAAAACAAAAACAACAAACACATCCAAGGGGCCCATCCATCTCATCCCAAGGCCTGGGATAACTACCAGGTCTTCAGGGGTTTATGGAATGCCAACAGAGTGGGACCCATGCAAATTTCAGGGGGAAATTCAATCCAAAGAGCAGGTGTTGTAATAGAGAAGACACCCTTTCAGGGTCCCAATAGATGATACTGATTACTGAAGGATTCAGAGTGTGCCAACTCTTGGCGTGTACCAGCTAGGTAGAAACCATGGGAGATAGGCAGTCCCTCAAGTAACCTAGCCCTATGCCATGTAGGGCTTGATAGGTAATAAAAGAACTTTGAATCACACCCAGAACTGGAGTGGCAACCAGTGCAGCTCACGGAGCAGAGGCATCACATAGGAATACCAAGGCATGACCATCAGTGCCTGCGCTGCTGTGTTCTGAGCCAGCTGAAGCTTCCAAGTGGTTTTCAAGCTACTTGAAAACAGCCCCACATAAAGTGCATTGCAAAAGACCTGAGGTGACTAGAGCATGAGTGACTGTCTAAAGAATGAGATTCTTTTGTTGGAATGCAATGCTTTTTCTCCAAACATGGTATTTCTCATCAATGCCAAAATTTCCATTCATTTCATCTGCTCATAGTATAGCCTCTGGGTGGTCTTCAGAAAACGTAGATGAGCGGCAATGTATTTTCTGGAGAGCAGAAGACTCCTTCATTGGATCTTCTCATGCATATTACTTTTCTTCTGTGTTTTCCTTATAATGCAAAGTATTATACATCTTGCTCTTGGGATGATTTTTGTTGGGCAACCATTCCTAGCAGAATAACAATGGTGGTGTACTTTCTCAATTTATACACTGTCTACCAGACTAAAACTGAGAGTGGCCAAAGTTTTTTGTGATTTGTTGCCCTTTCCAGTCCGCTAAGCATCAACAGTTCTTTTTCTGAGGTTGGCAGAAATCTCTTTTAATCAGGGGATAATTTGCTTCCATAACCCATGTTGGAAATCAGTGGTGACAAGCAACTTGTCTTTTTGTGGATTTGTTTTTCTTTGTTGTTTTTTAATAGGAGAAAGCCCTAATTATCATCTTTAGATTGGAACATTTGATTAAACTTTTATCACTTAAAACAGTTGATAATCTGAGGGCTTTGCATATTTATTCAAGGACAGTGAACACTGGCTCAAAGTATCCAACAAACATATGACACAGTACATTGTTCTAAGTGTACTTTAACCAGAATCTCTGTAACGATTAATAGGGCCTAAATGAAGCTCTGATTATTTCAGGTTACAGTACAGCAAGAGTGCAGATAATTTTAAAGGGTTCATAAACTTTCTCTCACTGTCATTAACCAGAAGAGCAATAAATGACAGGCAATCTGCAGGACTCAGTACAGTGGTACCTCGAGTTACGAACTTAATCCGTTCCGTGACTCTGATCGCAACTCGAGTTGGTCACAACTCAAGGTAAATTTTCCCATAAGGTTCAATGTAAATACGGTTAATCCGTTCCGCCCTCCGAATCTGGTCGCACCACGAGGCAAATTTCCCCATAAGGTTCAATGTAAATACATACGGTTTTCTTCAAAGTCTTATTCTTGCCAAGCCTGCTCTGCATTTTCTTTGGAGCCATGCTGACAAGCACACCAAAAACCTTCCAAACGCCACAAAACACACCACAAGCCTCACCAAACGTCTCCTTGCTACCGCGATCTCACCCACAGGAAGCTGCAACCGCGTGGCAGCGGGGCAAATGGCCGCAGATCCGGTTCGTAGCTCGAGGCGGAGTTCGCATGTCGAGGTAAATTTTTGGGGCCGGAGCTGGTTGTATCTCGAAAAATTCGTAAGAAGGGGCGTTCATAACCCGAGGTACCACTGTATTTACTGGCAGTCCATATTTTTTTTAAAATATAACTAAAAGATTGGCAAGATCAGGTAGAATGGGGGCACTTTGGGCACCTTCTATCAAGCAATGTCATCTAATGGGACCCCAGAAGCATGCCTTTTCTGTCACAGCACCTGCCCTCTGGAACAGCATCCCCCCCAGAGTTCCACACAGCTCCCACAAGTCTTTGAAAACATGGCTGCACTCCAGGCCTGGGGTTAGGTTAACTGTTGAGCCCTTGGTGGATTTTTTATCATGTAACACGTGTTTTGTCCAGGTACATGAGCTCTTTTCTTTTTTTGTTTTGTTTTCCTTTCTTTTAATTATGTAGAAAGTATCATTTGGGATTCAGACGGCCTTTGAAATCTAAATAAATAAATAAGATCCATAAATAAATAAGATCCATAGCCAAAGCCATACTTCAGGGATTTATATACCCTTTGACTCCTGATATACTATTATTTATTACTAAGGCTTATGTTCTACTTCAGTCACAGTTGGGTTTAAGCAGCATGTACTACATCATGAAGACTTGTACATAAAACAGCTTTATCCCTTCTATAAATACTACTGGAAAATATCTTCAACAATATTTTACAACAGCCCCTTATTTTCATTTTAACCCCGATAAAAAAACCATGCCATTTCTTTCTCTCATTTGGCAATCCAATATACTGAATTCCTTTTTTTTCTGTTAATATCAATTTTCTTAATTACCAGGGACACCATACAGATCAGAGCCTGTAACACAAACTCTAGCCTGGCTGTTTCTTTTAAAAAGGTTATCTGTTATTAAAGACATATTAAAAATTATGCTCTTATACAAAGATTACCATCTTTTATAGTTTCTTTTGTTAATCCTCTTCCATAGTGCTGGTTCTGTGTCTCATAGCTGCCAGTAGGGACATGATAAACCTTTAAAAAAAAAAGGAGAAATTTCTGCCTCATTTCTTGAACTCTTTTTTCCATTCTAATTCTAATGTAATATTACACTTATATTAAAAGGGTTTGCTGCAGACCACAGAAGTCTGAGAGAATTGCAGGAGTTAGACCTAGTTAGCTCAGTAAGATCACTTTGCAAAACACATGAATAGAATATGTTGAGTGAAAACATTTTTTTAAGGAATCTCATATTTTCTTTACTATATAATCCAAGAAAAAAAATCAAAGAAACCAATGCAAATAAATATTCTGAGTATTGAGGAATTGTCAGACAGATTCCTTCAAATCATTTGCCCTATGAAGTATTCAAACATGAGCCGATGATAAAGGATAGCTTAATTTTTTGTTGGGAATCTAAATTAACTAAAAATTATCACAAAACAAGTTTGGTTCAGAGAACAATATGAATACATGGTGCATTCAGGTATCCAGAAACTGAACAAGAAATACAAATGTACATAACCAGGTACAGTAGCAAAAAATAAATTTTAAAAAAATCTAGAAAACAGGAAGGCCTTGCTTAAATTTTGTGCCTTTACAAAATGCATTTATTTAATTAAACAGCAAAATACATTTAAACAGCAAAACAATCACAACATTATATATCTGAGGGCTTCTCATGCATCTATACATGCATATAAAGTTTTATTCAATAATTTCAATAAAAAGTAACCATATTTCATTATAATCATCCATAGTCCTCATTTAGCGACCATTCACAGTTAAATCTGTGATGAAAAAGTAAATTTATGACCAATCCTTGCATTTATGACCTTCGCAGATCTGTAAAGCAAAGGAAAGCTGAAGTAAGATCATAAGCACAGTCATGTTTTCACCTAGCGACCATTTCACTTAAGGACCGATTTGCCGTTCCCAATTGTGGTCACTAAACAAGGACTACCTGTATAATCCACATGTGTAAAAAACTCATTTCATACATCACAAGTAACATTAGGTTTTCAATCTACTACGTGGAGTCATAGATTTATCTTTCCAATGTTGAAAGCCTAGTTTCTCAGCAATAAGAAGGGTATGGAGAATCCATTTTCCTTGTCCAGCCATCAATTTGATGTAATAGGTAACCAGTTTAAAAGAATTCCAAAATATATTTTCTTAGTTTTCAAGTACTACAACAAAGCTGTAAGTAACTTGTCAAAGGTCTTTAGACAATAACATTCCTATTGTAAACCCCTTGGAGGTGCTTGAAACTATAACAAACAAATATAAACCTCTCACAAGGTATGTCTGTGTCTATAATGTGAGGTAACCTACCCATTTTAATGATATAAAATCTATGCCAGACTCCAGCAGGGGCAAACATATTTATCCTACCACAGTAGATAGATAAACTATCTATCTAGTGTGTTTATTTTCTGGGCTTATACAGTATTACACTCAAATCACTTTAATAAATAAATAAAATAAATAAATAAACTAGAAGGTAACCACAAAGATCCTAAAATAGTAACATCATAGAGTGGCTTTTAAAATAAATCTGGTAATAGCTAGACATGACTTAACTAGATTTAAGATAAGGTTATTAATTTATTCTTGTCATATTAAAATGCTGTTATTAATCAGGAAAGATAGCACAAACCTAAATTATATCAATGTTTTGAAACAATATTAAGGAGGCACCTGCTGGGATAATATTTCATCTATCTAACAAACAAACCTTCCATTTCCAACAAATATACTTATTTAACAAAACCAGAATATTCTCAACTTTACTTAGCTCAACTTGCTGGAATCTTAGCATGTATATATGTACATATACTCACACATAGAAACGCACATCTAATAAATACATCTCAAGGAGTCCTGTGCATATCTCCATCTGGCTGGATATAAAAAGGAATCAACTGACTAAACACTGCTGAGAAAACAGCTGTTGTGAATGACTTTGTGACATAAATCTCTAAATCAACACATCCTTTTAGCAAAAAGTGAAAAAAAATCCTAATTACTTTACCTTTCTTGCCTTCTCTTTTTTTCTCTCTCCAAAGAAATCAAGCAAGGGCCAATTCTGGACATTTGTCCACGGCTTTCTAAGCCATGACCCATAAAGCCATGTTTTATAACCACAGATGGGGTTGCAGCTGAATGCTCCTCCTTCCCTCAACTCTCTACCTATTCTTATAGATAACTAACATTTAACCAGAGTTCCATGATTACATGCAGATGGAAGTCAGAATCTCCACAATATGGAAAAGGAAAGGATGATAAAGAATCACAGAAATGGAATACTTATCCACTCACGCACACATATGTAACAGAAAGCAGGGCCACAAGTTGTGCACAGGAAAATAAGTCTAATAAAGAATGAAAAGTAAAGCAGTAATAAAGTAAAATGACAAGAATATAAATAAAGCTCCAGGACATTTATAGATCTCTACATATCTCTTTTGAAAAAGAAAATCTTGCACACCCTGTTCAGATGTTTTTGTTCTCTGACTGTACTGAAAGATCAAGAGCAGACTTCAGATATGCATATTCTACTTCTCCATCAAGAGAAAATAAGGATGCATTTTGTCCTATATTTTACTGTACTGACGGAAACAGGAAATGTTTCCTATTGTGTGTAGGCTGCATGTATATAAGAAAAATATATGAACCCAAAACCAACTCTTAATTTCTCTTCACAAGAAAAAAATCATCCAGAGAGAGCTTATGCTGCACACATCTCTTCAAGAGCATGCTCTAATTAAAATCCAAGGAACAGCTTACCCTCATGCCAAGCACCAAGAACCCAATCTCTTCCATTAGTGGATACTTGCTAATTTGTTGCTTAATCTTCTCTTCAGAGGCATATGGATCATAGCTTTTCTGGCCTATTTTTACATCCATTATGCATGGTTTCTTAAACCTGTGTGTCACATCTTCCAGTTTCAGGTACAAATCTGTAAACAATTAAGAATAGATCAAGAAATTATAACTTCATTCCATGCTAAACACATTCTTGTTTGGCTTAACAGGAATCTGAATCTGGACAATGAATCAAACAAATGTTAAATCAAGGCATTTCAATCATAGCTTGATTATAATTTGGTTAGCTTGCTTTAGCCAACTCCAACGTGTCATTTGAACTATGATTACTGGCTAAGTTGTTAAGTACCTATTAGTTTTCAGAAATAATTATAAAGCATCCTCTTTCACTATACAAGGATGAATTAAGAACACAAAATATATGTTCTCTGGGATTAGTGACCAACTACAGGATTGACTGCTGGTTAACAGTTGAGGAGAAGGGAGATAGCATTAATTCCTTTAATACAGTAAATACAAAAAATGTGCAGAAAACAGAAAGACGTTTTTCTGTTTTGTTTCACACTCAAAAGATTTTACGTAACCCTAGTTAACATAAAACCATGCTTAGTGTATCATGCAAACATTTTCACTAAATATACATGCAGTTTACACACAACATTATTTTGAATTCTGCAGTAACCTTCTTCTTAATAGTTCATGAATGATTACAGCAGCAAGCTTTTTAGTGAAACAAAGTCTGACAGCAAGGAGATGTCCAAGAGAATACTAAGTGAACCAAAGTATTTTCCTGAAAATCTGGCACGACTATTCCTTCCCAAACAAAAGGTGAGGAACAGAAAGTTTCGCAATTCAGCCTTCTCAATAGCTGAAAAAAAAAATGTGACTACCATATACCAGACTATGATTCAATACCTTGGAAAGGAAGGCCAAAATCCCAGCATTTTAGTTCATGTATGAAACTGTTAATATTAATTGTCAATCATGCTCCTTTTCTCTATCAACTTTAGCCATAGTTATGTCTAGTCATAGTTCCTCTTAACCAATATTTGCAACTAATTTCAAACCTTGGTTAACATTAACCATAGCTAACAGCACTGCAGATATTATATTTAAAGTTGGTTAAGATCATTAGAGAAACAACAAGAGAAATTATTTTCTAACAGAAATTCTCTTCTGAGCAAGGTGGGGAGAGCTTCTGATCTTATAATCATGGTACAAAATCAAGAACACTTATTGATTCACTAGCCTGGGACCAGGGAATCAATCTATACAGTTAAGATTTGAATCTAGTCACATGGCTGGACTAGATTGCATGATGGAATTTAAATTTTTAAAACGCATAATTCCCTGTAGAAATTATTTCTCAACCTTAATGAAGAACCAATGATGGTTACAACAAATCATCTATTAAAGAGAACAAAATCTCCTTGTGCCTATCAACACCCATACAGAAGCATGATGAGAAAAATCAGTGGCAAAAAAACAACAACCCCACCCCATGAACAATCCTTTATATTTTAGGATAACTGCCATGCATGGTACTTTAACCCATGATACTCACATAAGAACTTTATAAGTCTTATCTCTTCAATTTTAACTTTTCCTAAGCTCAAACCTATCAAATCACACTTAATACGTTTACATACCTTGATCTAAATGCTTTTATACTTCTATGAATAATAATGCTTTGTTTGTGAATGTGAAAAACTTAAATGTAATTGACCCTAATGCTATGTTAAATTAATATATAATTCTTAATACATAATTCTCTTATAATTGTATTGTATAATATATAATGTTGGGAAAAGTTGGATATGCATTTTGATGCACAAGTACTATTGTATTTCTAAATAGGTTGAATTCAACTTTACAGAAAAATCTGTTTACTTTACAGAAAGTAATCCTTATTTACACAATTTTCTCCTCAATTAAATACATCAGCATATTTTTTTTTCATGAAGTTCTATGTGATGGAACTTTAATGTATATATTCTTAGAAGAACTTCCACAGAAATTCCCATAAAATTCATGCCTAGCACACTGAATACAGCAACAGTACCATTGGGTGCAGTAGGCAATGACCAGGTTCCATAATATTTTGGCAAATATTTTTGTAGTTCTAGAAACACAGAGTCTTCACAGTCATCAGCAAATACCTGAAATAAAAGAAATGTTAGTGAAATACATTTGAACCTGTAATAAATTATTCATTTATCTGTTACGACAGCAACTTTGGAAATTTAAACCTTACATTATATAAATACCAAATTTATAGGAAATGAAGGTTATCTCCAGTATGAACAATATGGATATAGACAATCAGCGAGTTGCTAACTGTTCTATTCCTAACAAAAATACAGATCTGAATATTTTATTATAAAAAAATAATTTCATAGTTTTTGTCACTGACTAGAGCACACAACTCCCTA
Source organism: Liasis olivaceus (assembly GCA_030867105.1). Lineage (NCBI taxonomy): Eukaryota > Metazoa > Chordata > Lepidosauria > Squamata > Pythonidae > Liasis > Liasis olivaceus. The sequence goes on along the minus strand of CM061353.1, from coordinate 21,089,026 downwards.
GGGACTTCTGAAATATAAGTAATCTAAATAGGTTAAATGGTTTTTACAGACTTCATACAACTGGCTGGCAGTAAGGGCAGATAAAATATGGGACCCTCTATAATCTTAATTTGTGATAATATCATGTATGAGAAGGATGTCGTGTCAAGCCTTTGAACATTTGCATTTGTATAAACAGCTAAAAAATTAGATTATATTGCAACGGCCATATACCCTTGGAAAGCTATCTGAAAAGTATTGAATAAAACTTGTTTTCAATCCTTTTGTGACAGAAAATATAACTAATTAGGTGAGAAAAAAACAGCTGACAGAATATAGATTGCAGTATCTTTCTCTTATATAAATTGGGAAAGAGATGAAGCTTGTTAGCGAGTTAATTTTAGAACCATAATAGCTTACATTTTCAGTCTTAATATACCATAAATTATTTTATTCATTTCACAAGCATTTCCTCTCCAAACTCTCAATCTGCAGAAGTAAACTAATAATCAAATGATTTATACTCAGAAATTGCAGAATCTAATCAGCATGCATAGAAAGTACACTTTGTTGCATGAAAATCATCCTAAATGGGTCAACTGCACAATAATCTTGGTTTGAAAAGGGAACAGAATAATTTCTGTTCTGTTCTCTGAAACAACTGAATGTTTCAGAGCAAGCTGTTCAAGCACTCTTACAGTAATTAACTGTTTACATTTCTTTCTATGTTCATATTACTGTTACTCTAGGTAACTCCAGTGGGAGATACATTATGCACTCTCTCCAACTCCGCAAGAAGGATTTCACAATCTTATTTCTAAAAGAAAAAGTATTTATGTTTTAAATACTAGTTGGTCGGGGGGGGGGGGGGGGGGCGGGTTCCAGACAGCCAGAAAATAACTTCAAGGATACAGTTAGTTACTATCTCTCTGGCTTTATGATTTCAGGGTAATAGGTGAACATGAATATTAAACTAAAATTAAACTAGCTTCTATCACAATATCACCTCTACTTTATGCTCAAATGTCTAAATATCCCTTTTTAAAATTTTATTCTTAGAAAATAGAAAAGGACATGAACACTATAAGTCACCCTCCAACAACAAAACACATGATTAAATTCCCATGGTGAATAACTGCTATGTACAAATATGAGACAGTCCTGAACACTTCTGACAATGTTTAATTTTTGAAATGAAACTGATCATTCATACTACTGATAAATTACTTTTTCCTTCCATTAAGTACGTTTTCATTCTAAACACTCTCAGATATACTCAACTGGATACACAACAGATTCTGAAGGTAGTTTTCAAGAATTAAATTTGAGGATTTTTTTTAAAAATGTCACCTATTGGTACAACTCTGACATACACAGAAATTAAAACTATAATTTCTATGTGTAATTAAAACAAAAAACCTTGTAAAGCCTATATAAAATTTGTCTAAATAAAGAAGGCTTATCTATGTTCTCTAAACAACAAAAATAGTAGACTAAGGACAATTTTATTTATGACAAATGATCTCTTTTTTATTACTATTTTAAAATGAATGATTTAATTATTATTGTCTTTATGAATAGTTTTATCACTGATTCTTTTCTATTATTATTCTGTGCTATTCTGGGTTCCCTCAGAAAGAATAATGCCATATTTTCTAAACAAAGGTAACCAAATGAGAAAATTTCAAGAAGTTGTTTCAAAACAGCAGTACTTCTAACAATACACATAACTCTGTATATACCCTTTACTATCACAAGATGGCATCTAAATTGTCAAGTCAAGATGATATAGACTGATCAGCTTTGGAAAATGTGATTAAGTACATAAGGGATGGAGACATACAACAGTTAAATGCATTGGGCCAAAAATTTAAAGCCTTCAGAATCATTATACAATTTATAATAATGGAAAGCAGCACTAAAATAAAATAAAATAAAATAAAATAAAATAAAATAAAATAAAATAAAATAAAATAAAATAAAATAAAATAAAATAAAATAAAATAAAATAAAATAAAATAAAATAAAATAAAATAAAATAAAATAAAATAAAATAAAATAAAATAAAATAAAAATAAAAATAAAAATAAAAATAAAAATAAAAATAAAATACACATTCACCCAGATAATACCCAAAATGGGTGGTTCAATTCCACATAAAAATGTAATTGCTTCCAGCTGCTTTAGAAAAGGAATTATTTTACCTTATTATAGAAGTCGAGTTCTCTGGGTCCTCGAGGAGGTGGCTGCAATTGTTTGAGGACAGTGCCATCTGGATGCTGCAATATACCTGAGAGAACAACAACAACAACAAAAACCCTAATATGCTGATCTTCAAACTACGGTATCATTTCAGTATTGCTGAGTGCTTCATAAAGAACAGAAAGTCAAAAACAGAAGAGCAATTTTAACATAAAAGCCCAAGAAAGCTAATTTAGAAAACCAATTTCTAATTATTATATATGAAATAAATAAAACAGGGAAGGCAGACTTGTGAATTTTAATATTAACTCAGTTTTTGCGGCATACTGTACTAAATAAATGTTTTCTGAGACTGCCCAGAATGCTCAGAAGAAAGACAAGGAAGAGAGATAACTCAACAATATACTTATGACAGAAGCATTTAAGAACCTCTGAGTCTAGTAGTTATTCTATAGCCAAAATAAGCCTGTCACATATTGAGTAAAAGAATGTTTTGAACTAATTCCATTCCTTTAACCAACTGCTTTAGTTCTGGGGAGTTTCACTTCACTGAGATTTAGCGAACAATAATATTGTCAAGATACAATCCTGCTTACATAAAAGGAAAGTGACCTGCAGTTTCCCATTATTTGCAAACTAATTACAACTTGATTAGCAGCAGACCAGAACTACAAACTGCAGAGCAAAGTTATTTCTGGAGCTTAATTTGACTTACAGAATTAACTGTAATTCACATGGTAAATACCTAAAGAATATGGCAATTTTACAACCTAATTATTGGTTACATTCAACTGTCTTGGGAAATTTGTTGAGAAGAGGGTTGGCTTACAGCTCCAGAGGGCCCTGGAAGAAACGGATTATCTGGACCCCTTCCAGCCTGAATCCAGACCTGGTATGGCAGTACAACATCATTGATTGCCCTTGTGGATAACCTCTGATGGGCTCAGGATGGGGATAGTGCATCTATCCTGGCTCTCCTTGATCTCTCAGTGCTTTCAATAGCATCAATCATAGTATCCTTCTGGATTTGTTCAGGGGATTGGGAGTGGGAGGTACAATGTTGCAGTGGTTCTCCTCCTTTCTCTGAGACCGGTTCTAGTCAGTGTTGAGGGAGGGGAAGGTTGACCCCAAGGCCCCTTTCTACTTTCTCCCTACTCCTGTTTAACATCTACATGAAGCCACTGAATGAGGTTATTGATGAGCATCAATATGCTGATGATACCCAGCTGTACAACTCTGCCATGGGCTGACCAAGTGATGCAACTAAGGTTCTTTCCTCAAGAAAGGGGGCTGGGAGTGGAAGCTGTGGGTTTGGATGGAGGAGAACAGGCTTTATCTCAACCCAGGTAAAACTGAGTAGCTGCGAGGGTTTTGAGCACCCCCTCCACGTTTCAGACACACTCCATCTTTAATTCTAGGTAATGCTGTACTTCCCCAGAGTTGGTGAGTGATTTGGAGGTTCTTCCTGGACTCATGACTCTTGCTCAAAGAAAGGTGGCAGTCGTGGGTAGAGGGGGTTTTCCTTGTGTACCAACTGTGCACAATTTTTGGATCAGCCTTACTCACAGTGACTCATGCCTTAGTCACCTCCCACTTGGACTACTGTAATTCACTCTATATGGGGCTGCCCTTGAAGAACATTCAGAAGCTGCAGTTGATCCAGAGCTTAGTGGTACAGGCAAAGTTTAAATAGCTTGTTTTTATCTTTGTTTACAGTACCTCGTGATTTAAATTTGAATAGCAAAGGATACAACTTCTCAAAATCAACAGAACAGGTTAAATCCTTAAGTTACTAATTAGAAACTTTTTATACATTCCATTATTAGTGATTTTGTGATCTAAGAAGCTCAGAAATTAGTTAACATTAGCTTGAATGTCCCCTTGCTTTTTACAGACTGCAGGAACTATAACACCAGTTTTTCATTTTCTTGTACTAAATGCTTAGTAACTTTATTTGGACAATGTGTGTTAATAATGCTTGTTGGATAATTAATGAGAAATCATAGTATTGCCTTTTATAAGAAGGATGCACACAGATGATTTATTTCATCAAAACTACCATCGTACTCATACATCCATACATTTTTGGACATCAACTTAAACTTAGCACTGAGTCTCAGTTGTATCAATTGTAATATTCTGTGATGTTGAATTGCAGCTTGTTTTATGCAAGAAAATTACATTTAATGCCTATTGTGTTCTACACAGATTCTATGAAGAACTACATCACAAAAGATGCTACGTAGACCTATGCTGGCCCACATGACATGGGGCCTGTCCATTAGTAGAGCCATTTTGATTCACAGCAGTATACAGTACTACTGTATACAACTTTATCCTAGTTTCTCTGTTGCAACTCTTGCCCTCTTGCCTTACACTGAGAAGCTTTCTATCTAGGTGGTTCAGACTTTGATTTTTGAAATGCTGATAGAATTAATGTGGGTCTCTGTAACCAAGGTAAGAGTACCATTTAATCAGCATACTTCAAGCAAGAAGTATATTTCTATTTGATGCACATTCCTTTATTTCCATAAATCTTACATCTGTAATGCATTAACTTTCAAGTCCATTGTTATCTACTTTTCTTGTCTGGCTGTCTCTTCTATCATCATGTTTTTTCAGAGAGACAGCATTTTAGCATGCTATAGCAAAAATAAAGCATCATGGTATCTTAAATAGTAACCCATTAATTATGGCATATATGATTTCATAGATTAGAACTCTGCTTCCCCAGATGTTGTGAACACTAGCCATTAAAAATCCCACTTATTGCAAACAATTTCATATAATATATGGCTGGACAAACCTAACTGAAATCACATTCTTCTTTAAAAAATAACAATGATCTTGCACTGTGTATGTGCCTTCAAGTCACTCTTGACTCCTGGTGATTACAGTGGAACCTCAGTTCACAAACGCATCTGTTCACGAACAATTCGGGTCACGACCTGCTCAGGCCGCAAAAATTTACCTCCGGTCGCAAACGCCGGATCGGGTGACGAACAGGATATGCGGCCATTTTCCCTCCCGTGTCACATGGTCGTGACTTCCTGTAGGGAGGGGACTCTCCCTCCGAGCAGGAAGCGCGGCCATTTTCCCTCCCGTGTCACGTGGTTGCGACTTCCTGTAGGGACGGGACACTCCCTCCGAGCAGGAAGCGCGGCCATTTTCCCTCCCGTGTCACGTGGTCGCGACTTCCTGTAGGGAGGGGACTCTCCCTCCAAGCAGGAAGCACGGCCATTTTCCCTCCCATGTCACGTGGTCGCGACTTCCTGTAGGGAAGGGACTCTCCCTCCAAGCAGGAAGCGCGGCCATTTTCCCTCCCGTGTCACGTGGTTGCGACTTCCTGTAGGGAGGGGACTCTCCCTCCAAGCAGGAAGCACGGCCATTTTCCCTCCCGAGCAAGGTTAGCTTTCTCTCTCTTCATACTGTACTTTGTGTCATATTTTTGCGGTTTTTTTAAAAAAAAACATGGTTCAGAACGGATTAACCGTATTTACATTGAACCTTATGGGGAAATTTGACTCGGGTCGTGACCAGAAATCGGTTGGCGACCAAATTTGGGGTCGGAACGGATTAACTGTATTTACATTGAGCCTTATGGGAAAATTTGATTCCGGTCGCGACCATTTCGGGTCACGACCAGAGTCGCGGAACGAATTAAATTCGTGAACCGAGGTTCCACTGTATATGGAAAAGTCCGTGCAATTTTTTGGCAGTATTTCAAAAGTGGCTTACCACTGCCTTCTTCCAAGGGCTGAATGAGAGTGAGTGTCCCAAAGTCACCCATTTGGCTTCCATACCTAAGACAGCACTAGAATTCAGGTTTCCACACTCCTATCTATTACCTTAACCACTAGACCAAACTGGCTCCTTAACTATTTACACCCATAGTTAAAAAATAACCAAAGTTCCTATTTTAATATATTTATTATGATTATAAAAAATACTCTTTGAACTCTACAACTAGAGAAAGCACAATGAAAATTATATTTTCTGGGTACAACTGAACTATGTATCAATATTATCAATAGTGATTTGTGGTATTCTTTCAGCTTATAATATTGTGGTTTTACTCCTTCCCATATCTTTATTTTAAAAGATTTATACATGATAGTTAAGCATTATCACAGAACTATGATAATTCTACTTTTGCTACTTCTAGAGGGGATGGGGTTGGGAGAAAACCATGCAGAGCACCAAGGCCCCATCTCTGATCAAAAAATGTTTTCCAGCTATCACTTTGGTGTCTGAGAATTAAGAAGCCATTCTCTGTGCATTTTCAATCCTATCTTCATAATCCCAAGTTCTATAAAAATGTTTTTTTTTTAGAGTTAACCAAATTGCTAAAAAAGTTGAATTCTACAAACAAAGCTATAGCTTTCACAGCACCCTGAATATAAACTTATTACTCATGGTTTATAGTGCCTTCATCCATGCACCCCTGGCTGATCTGAAAAAAGCTAAGGAGGGTTGGAGTTGGCTAATATCTGGATGAGAAATCATCAGAAAATACCAGAGCTGTAGGCTACACTGAAAAAAAAACATATCCTAAAAACAGCAATGGTACACCTCTTCCATATTGCTTCTACCATAAAATCCCTAGTAGTTTGAGGTCAACATGAAAGAAATTTTACTCTTAAACCAACAAAAATTGTGTCAGTCTTTCTGCAGTCAGGATAATTTAACCACATATTTTGTTAGACAAAATACTGACTCCAGTCTAAGAGGATTGGCCTAAACAGTAGTAGCAATGAACATTTCTTCTGGAGATTGCAACTAATAAAAGTTTTCATTTCAAATGGTGGCAATTTACTAGCTAATTAAAGCTCTTTCTAAACTCTTGTTTTACAGTGTTCCATCTGATATAAGTCTATAAAAAGCAGACAAGGAAAAACGGACAAAGCAAAAATTGCTGCTTTAGAAATTCTTCTAAATGGGCATGCAAGCCTTCTTTCATTTCTTGTTTTATGAAAACATTTCCAGTAAACCCTTTTGAAGTTCACTGACTACGTGAAAAATAACTAAGACTATCTTATGGCATAGCGAACCTTCTGATACCATCCAAATATAACAAAAATAAATACTTTAATGGCTCATTATTTTCTTCTTCCCATTCCTTGTTCTCATTCTTCTTCTTTGGTCATTACCACCCATGTCTATTTCATATAAGACAGACTGAGAGCACCTAAATAAAAACTCACCAACATGGTTCAGTTAACACATGAATACAGACCCTTCCTTTTTTAAAAAAAGAAAAAGCACATCACTTTCTTTATCCTATATTTTGTCTATTTCCCATAGAAACCTACAAGAGATCTCATCCCAACTTAACTCAATAACTAGTTTTATAACCACCTGGAGAATTACTGGCATTATTTTTGAAGCCATTTTAAGAAATCATTGGGGGAGACAGAGAATTAGGTAAATTCCCTCCCATTTAGAAAACCAAGTATAGAAGCAGGTTTCTTAGCAGACACAGTACAGAAGTCATAATAAGATAAGGAATTAAATTGTTCCTCAGGAAAGAAAACACGATACTAGTCCATTACTTTCACTAATAAATATAAAGAAATGAAAATATATCGACCATAAGCTACCATGCTGTATTATACAGGTGAAACTCGAAAAATTAGAATATCGTGCAAATGTTCATTTATGTCAGTATGGCAACTCAAAAGGTGAAACCAATATATGAGATAGACGCATTACATGCAAAGCGAGATATGTCAAGCCTTACTTTGGTATAATTGTGATTATTATGGCGTACAGCTTATGAAAACCCCAAATTCACAATCTCAGAAAAGTAGAATATTACATGATATCAATAACACAAGGATTGGAAATAGAACAATATCGGACCTCTGCAAAGTAGAAGCATGCATATGTACTCAGTACTTGGTTAGGGCCCCTTTTGCAGCAATGACTGCCGCAATGCGGCGTGGCATGGATGCTATCAGCCTGTGGCACTGCTGAGGTGTTATGGAAGACCAGGATGCTTCAATAGCGGCCTTCAGCTCCGCTGCATTGTTCGGTCTCATGTCCCTCATCTTTCTCTTGGCAATGCCCCATAGATTCTCTATGGGGTTCAGGTCAGGCGAGTTTGCTGGCCAATCAAGCACAGTAATCCCATGGTCATTGAACCAGGTTTTGGTACTTTTGGCAGTGTGAGCAGGTGCCAAGTCCTGCTGGAAAATGAAGTCAGCATCCCCATAAAGCTCGTCTGCGGAAGGAAGCATGAAGTGCTCCAAAATCTCCTGGTAGACGGCTGCGTTGACCCTGGACTTAATGAAGCACAGTGAACCAACACCAGCAGATGACATGGCTCCCCAAATCAACACAGACTGTGGAAACTTCACACTGGACTTCAAGCATCATGCATTGTGTGCCTCTCCATTCTTCCTCCAGACTCTGGGTCCTTGGTTCCCAAATGAGATGCAAAAGTTGCTCTCATCAGAAAAGAGGACTTTGGACCACTGGGCAACAGACTAGTTCTTTTTTTCTGTAGCCCAGGTAAGATGCTTCTGACATTGTTTGTTGTTCAGGAGCGGCTTGACAAGAGGAATACGACATTTGAAGCCCATGTCCAGGATCCGTCTGTGTGTGGTGGCTCTTGATGCACTAACTCCAGCCTCAGTCCACTCCTTGTGAAAGTCCCCAACACTCTGGAATGGCCTTTTCCTGACAATCCTCTCCAGGCTGCGGTCATCCCTGCTGCTTGTGCACCTTTTTCTACCACACTTTTCCCTTCCACATAACCTTCTATTGATGTGCTTTGATACAGCACTTTGGGAACATCCAACTTCTTTTGCAATTACCTTTTGGGGCTTTCCCTCCTTATGGAGGGTGTCAGTGATGGTTTTCTGCACAACTGTCAGGTCAGCAGTCTTTCCCATGCTTGTGATTCCTACTGAACCAGCCTGAGAGACCATTGAAAGGCTCAGGAACCCTTTGCAGGTGTTATGGATTCATGAGCTGATTAGAGGGGGACACTTTGAGCCTAGAATATTGAACCTTTTCACACTATTCTAATTTTCTGAGATTGTGAATTTGGGGTTTTCGTAAGCTGTACGCCATAATTGTCACAATTATACCAAAGTAAGGCTTGACATATCTCGCTTTGGATGTAATGTGTCTATCTCATATATTGGTTTCACCTTTTGAGTTGCCATACTGACATAAATGAACATTTGCACGATATTCTAATTTTTCGAGTTTCACCTGTAAATAACGTGATAAAATATTGACAAAAAAGCTAGAAGCAAGGCCAGGTTTATAAGAATTTCAGATCTTCTGATTTTCAATTATTTTTCTTTGTTACTTTTGCTAAAACAATTAAATGATAAATCTCATGTAGTATCGTGTTCCTGCAAAAACTGTCAGCTAGAGTAGGTTTGCCTGAGAACAAGTAGGAGGACAGTCATCTTAGCCTATGCTAACCAAAATAAGAAATATGGTAGCACCTTTTCTAACAAATGTTATTAAAAGGAATAAGCTTTTGTGAGCTTTAGCTCCCTTCATGCACAGAGTGGTTAAACTAAAGTAGGATTTAATAAACTGGGATGCGAGGGGAAGACAGGCTGATTATGTAGATGCAGGTTACATGTGAGTCAGACTACAAATACAATGACATCAAGGAAGTGGACTTGTTCTGTATATAGGTCAAGGTTGATGGTGGGGTAGAAGTTGTTGGTCATGATAGAATTCGATGAGACATTCATCAAATACAAAGAGCAAGTACTTCTAATTTGTTCTGTATTTACGTCAAGACTGAGGTTGAAGGTGGGGTGGAAGTTGTTGAAGCCACGATGGAATTTGATGAGACATTCACCAAAATACAAAGTACAAGTACTTGTAATCTGCCTGTCATATAACTTGCATCTGCATGACCAACCTGTCATCCTCTCCCTTCCTCCCTCATCCCAACTTAAACCCTACCTCAGTTTAGCCACCCTATGTATCTGATGAAGTGAGCTGAAGCTTACAAAAGCTTATGCCTTTGCATAAAATTTGTTAGTCAGAAAAGGTGCTGTTAGACTTCCTGGTCCTGAGAACAAGGAAATTCAACTGGAAGTCCCTATTCTGCCACCTCGCTTGCCTCACAAAACTCAGCCTCTCCTTCGCCAGATTACTGAGCCAGAAAAACCATTAAATCATTCCCTACTGACTTCCTTGCTCTTTGTAAGTCACATTCCCACAGCTCTGACAGTATTGTTTAGTACACAAAAGGAAGTTAATCACGCAGGCTGTCCTGAGCTCTTTAGGGCAGCAGATAGTGGCGCGACGTGCCATAATGGATGGGCTGGATGGTTTGATCAGCAGAAGAGCTGTTCCCACCACCACCATCCTGGCAGCTGTTCCCATCCACCGGGTCCTTCCCCCCCCACCCGAAACCTTGCAACACCCATAATAAAAAGGGTGAAAGAGGAGCGAGACAGAAACCCAGGAGAAAGAGGGGCTGACATGGCGGGAGACGGAGCACCAGTCGTCTCCCGGCTCCAACGCAAAGGAGTTCCCGGGAGCAGGCGGGAGGAAGTTACACCGCGGCGAGGGGGTGCCAAGCGCCCGGACCGCTCTCCCGCCACCCGATAAACGGAGCCCCGAGGGCCAAACTTTCGCCTCTCCTCCCCCCACCTCGCCCGCCACTTACCGCCCTTATCCTTGCCGTACATGTGCCCCGCCACTTGGTGAGAGAGCGGCACGCAGCCGTCGAGGAGCCGGACCGTCGCTCCAACCTCCTCCCCGTTCGCCGCCGCCGCCGCCGCCGAACTGGGGAGTCCCTCTAACCGCTCGGCCTCCCGGTTCTCGGCACAGCGCGGCGGCTCGGTGGCCATGTCCTAGAGGGCCGCGATGGCTGCGACGCCCGCCTCGCCTTCAAGGCCCGCCGCCGCCTTGGCCGTCCGTTCGTGGACCCAGCCAGGCCCGCGGCTCCATCGCGCGTCCGCGTCCGTTTCTCTCCCTCAGGGAGCTAAGCTCTCCTCAGCTTGGCGAGGCAGAGCACCCGGGGCACTACTGAGCACGCGCGGCGCACCTTGCGCTTGCGCACTGCTGGCGATTGAAGCCGTCTTCGGCTCAGAGTGCCCTGAATGTGTTTCCTGAGCCTTCCGAAACGTGCGGCGGCGGCGCTTTAGTCGCTGGTGGAGAGGTGTTTTGTACTGTTTCCTCGTTGCTATTTCTGAAAGTGGCTTCCGCTCTGCAACCCGGTTAACACTTCGTGCTAAACCATGGTTCGATTCACCGTGGTGGGTTGAAAAATCAGAGTTGTCTACGTTTTTGAAACACGTTTAGCCATAAACCACACTGTATTCATACAACTCGCCAAATCATTATTTGTTCTTGGTTTATTAAACCCATTTGGCTGAGTTTCCCATCACATGCTTTCCTGTACTTAAAAAGTAAAGACGGAGCTGGACTTCTAGTGGTTGCATGGACACATCCATACAGTTTTCTTGGCAACAGCACAAAGCGGTTTGCCAATGCCTTTTTCGCGGTCAACATGACCCTGATTTACTCAATTATCCTAGTTGGTTGGGTTTGCACAACATACTGAACGATAAATTATAGGCTCCATCTAGAATCATTTATCTAAAGATATGCAGCAGTATAGAAATTATTTCATTATTCACCTGGATAAATTGAACTCAAGGTCATCAGAGAAGTCAAACATTGGCGAGAAAAAACTACATTGTCTTTGTCCAATATTAGTGTACAAACTGCTGTATACTTCACAACTTCATACTAAAAGTTTGGCACCATGGCACTCAAACATTTGCATGATTTCATGGCTTGCTGTATGCCTAACACAACCTTTGCTATTTTCTTCAAAAAACGGAAGTTCCACATGTCTATAAATGCATTGTATGAGCTAGGACAAAGCAAGATTCAAACTCAAAACCATTTGATAACAGGAGGTTGGGGTATTACTCCCAGATATACAAAGACTGATTCCAAATGAACTTGGGCGTTGTTCTATTAACACAAAGCAAAGTCCAAGGGTTTCAGTTAGAGTTCCAAGGTTGTTTGTTCACTGCCAATATGCTATTGAGCCAGGTTTAAGATCTGGAAATGCTTGGGCTTTATACCGGTAGTACTCAACCTTTAGCATCTTTTTTTTTTTTTTGTCTGCACTCAGTCATTACTGACCCTGCAGTGACTGCCTGGACGAGTCCTTGCATTTTTCATGCTTGGACGAATCCTTGCAGTTTTCAAGGCAATTGTTTTTCGGAAGTGGTTTGCCAGAGCCTCCTTCCTAGAGCAGAGCCCAGCTGGCAAGCGCAGGAGGCGGGGTTTCCGTTGCTTCACGCCCTTTTCGGGCGAGCGCGGTTTCGCGCTTACCGGCAACTGGTCCCGTCTCTCTATGCAAGGCGCTGCCAGCATTTTTCCTCCCACCAGAGTGAGAGTACCCATTTATCTACTCACGTGAGTTTTCGACCTGTTGGGTTGACAGGAGCTGGGGAGGAAACAGGAGCTCACCCTGTTAACGCGAAGGCTGGACTCGAACCGCCGAAGCGTCAGCCATTTCTGGCCGGCAACTTTCAGCGTCATTAAGCCGCTGCGCCACCACGTCCCCTTTTAGCATCTTGGGTACCACCAATCACTCTATGAAAGAATCTGGATCCTTCCAAGCTGGAAAAAAAAATACTTTATAGCCATTGTTAATCAAGGAACTACCAGAGGGGGACAAAATAAAACAAAACAAAACCCACACCCACACCCACACTAACACTAACACTGGCAGGGCATGCCACTGTATATAAACAGAGAGCAAACCCCACTCCATTCTAGCACTGAAGATGTTACCTAGCCGGGTAACGAAACGTTTGCAAGAAAGCAACCAAGCTCAGAGAACCCCAGGAACTCCACAGCCATTGTTTTATTATTTTTATCAGTTATGCTAAACCTTAAGAACATAAATAGTGCAAGAATGCTATTGTCAGTACTGCTATATCCGTAAGATAAGGAATGAGAAATAACTGGCTGAAATCAGATTTGCTGCTGTGGGAGCATTCATCCACTAAGCTCTCAACCTCGCACCACCAAAATATATGCAAAACATGAGAGAGAGAGTTAACTAGTGCAAAGTATTACTTTACTTTAGGCTTCTTAGCTCAAGGCTCTCAGAGGCTTCTCACTCAGTTAAGAGTCTTGCTCTTTGCTTTAGCACAGTGAGTAGCAGGTCTGTCCCCCTCTCCCCACTTTCTCTATGAACTGGGGAAGGGGTTGCATCTCATCTAAGCAACTTTGCATAGCACCAGTGATATTGAAGGGCATTATTTTAATACACAATTTTTTATACTCTATATATATTTCACATAATGTATAACATACATTTAATAATCTATTTCACATTATGTTTAAAACTTTAACTTGCAACTTGCTTTGTGTTTTTTAAAGAGCACAGCGTTCCCCCCCCCCACCTCATCTCTTTGTTAAATGCCTGATTGTCTTTGAATACAAGGCTGAAAAGTTGCAGAGAGAGAGGCCCCTGTATTCCAGAGTTAAGGAGGTGCTAACGCATGGTATTTCCTTGGTAACGAGAAGAAAGTTGAGCTGACTTTCTCCTTCTGGGACTCACCTTCCCTCCTCCCCAGACCATCCCTGCATTTCCTTGTATATGGGTATGAGGGGATGTACTATCTGATTAAAAGTTTGTTACATTTGTAAATGTCTATAAATTTCTGATGTTTGTTTTGCAAGGTGTGGTTTCAATCAGCATTCATTGCCATGGTGTTGATTGGGCTCACCCAGTTGTGTCTTGATCAAAATACATCTGTTAACTTTCACAGAAGTCTCGTCTCAAGTTTTTTGTCTGGCTCTCTAAAACTTGGGTAGCATAGAGTGCCTTACAATATGTATAGGGGTGATTGAGAGGTATTCCTCTAAAGCTGCAAGGGACTAAAATACCATCCTCTCATAGGTTAGAATTCCTCTAAACAGATTGAAAAAGACAAATAGACATCAGGCTCTTGCTGTCATCAAAAGAGCCTTTCCAGAAGATGCACACGCTGGGAATAATAATTTAGTATAAGCCAGTCAGAGGGCCTTTTTTGTTTTGAATATCTCTGCAACAAAAACAAAGCATGAACCATTGCAGTTTAAATACAATATTAAAGTGTCTCTAATGTAATCGAAAATTTGTTACTGCTGCGGTTAATTTATCCGTTGTGAAGTCCTTTGCATTCAATTCCAAAGAAATACTGTGATGTGTGTCAGAGGACAGCAACCAATCTGCAATTAATTAAAATAGTTTGGACCATTTCAGGATCATCCACCCACCCTAGAGAGGTTTGGCTGCAGCTGCAGGTCCCAGAAACTTGAATGTTAACATTAGATTCTAGTTGATTTCTTTTTTAACAGTAAGATCTTCTAGATAGCTAGTGTTACAGTTTGGCCTTTATGAGGTCCAGGTAAAAAGGACAATAATAGATTCAGGGAGATATTTTTATGCTTATAGGGACTTCTACATTTACTTTTAGGTTGCAAATGATTATTGGTATTTAAGGACGAAAATTTTTGATAATGATAGTATACAGGGAAGCTAGGGTTAGGGTTGGATCTACATGAGGTCTGCAGAAAAAATAAACATCAGAATTCGATACTAGGTGATTTGTAGTGATTAGAGGCAATTCGGGATATAATTTTCATTCATGAGTGATTTTTGGTATTCAGGGATGGAAAAATAGAGAAAGGGGCAGGAGAGGGAGGCAGAAGGTAAGATTAGAACTATAAGGTCTATAGAAAAATGAATATATACAGAATTACATTCTGGTTGATTTTTTAATTGTTAAAGGCATTCCCATATTTCCTTTTAAGTTGTGAGTTATTTCTAGTGTTGCAGGAAGGAAAGATCTTAATATTGGCACTAGGGGAAAGCTCATGTTAGGATTATGCCTCTATCTGTGAGAATCAGGACAAGAGGGGTTAAGAACTTACTCTCATCACCAGAGCAACGAGGAACAGATAAGAGGATGAGACTGAACCCTCCCTAAAGAATGCAAGGGAGGTTGGGAGGGTGACCCTGGAATTTGCTCTCACTCTGAGAAGATTTCTGTAACGGGAGTAAGGCCATTAAACTTTGCTGGATTGAATCTGTACTGTCTCCTGGAGTTTCCTGGGCTAATCCTGACATCAATCTTCTCAGAGTGAGAGCAAATTCCAGGGTCACCCTCCCAACCTCCCTTGCATTCTTGAGGGAGGGTTCAGTCTCATCCTCTTATCTGTTCCTCGTTGCTCTGGCGACGAGAGTAAATTCTTAACCCCCCTGGTCCTGACTCTCACACTATCATATCTACAGGGAATGTCAGGATTACATACAAGGGGATTTTTCATGTTTAAAACCATCTCTTTAATTATGTTTTGGTTGTTCAGAGAAGGGAAAATCTTAATATTGGTACTAGGGAGAGTTAGGGTTAGGGTTAGGCCTCCAGAAGTTGTAGGTGAAAATAGAAGGTCAGGGTTAGATTAAGTTAAAAAAAAAAAATCATAGAGGTACTCTGGATTCACCTTTAGGTAGCAAGCTATTTTTAGTGTTCAGGGAAAGAAAAATCTTGATACTGAAACTAGGGTTAGGGTTAGGGTTAGGGTTGGCATGATGTCTAAAGAGAAAATTGAAAGTCATGATTACCGTCAGGGAGTATGTTTACGTCCCATCAGGGAGAGTCACTTCTGGATTTACTTTTTGGTCAAAATAAAATGTTGGTCTTTGTGGAAAGAAAAATTGTGATACAGGTAGTATGGGGAAGGCAGAGTTAGGTTTGGTCCTCCATAGGGGAAAAATTGAAGATCAGAATTGTATTCAGGGGTGATTTTTATGCTTAGATGTACTTTTGAATTTTACTCACAACTGGTTTTTGTATTCAGGGAAGGAAAAATCATGAAACCAGCAGTAGGTGGAAACCAGGTTAGGATTGGGCTTCCATACGTTCTAAGTGAAAATCAAAGGCCAAGTTGTAATTCAGGGTGATATTTGTGCTTAGAGACACTTCTGAATTTCCTTTTGTGGCACAAGTGATATTTTACTCTTCAGGGAAAGAAAAATCTTGATACCATCAGGAGTGGAAAGCTAGGCTTCGGACTGAGCCTCAGTGAGTGTTATGGGAAAATATAAGGTCAGTGTGAGATTCAGGGGTGAATTTATGCTTGGAGTCACTTCTGGGTTTCTGTTTTGATGGTAAGTGATTTTTGGCACTCAGAGAAGGAAAGGCATTGATGGTGGCAGAAGAGAGCAACTGGGCCTCCATGAAGTCAGAGGAAAAACAAAGTTCCAGATAGCATTTGGGAGTGATTTTTATGCTTAGAGGTACATTTAGCTTTCTAAATGTAATTTTCATGTAGCTTTTGTGGTGACATTTGGTTCTTGGGAAAGGAAAATTATTGACGCTGGCAGTAGGGAGGAACTTGGGAAGGGTTCCCAAGAACCCTTCTCTTTGATGAGATCAAAGAGAGAATTGAAGGCCAGATTGATTGAATTTTATGCTTAGAGGCACTTCTTGTTTTTCATTTCAGCTGGGAGTGATTTTTGGTCCTTTAGGAAAGAAAATCCTTGATGCCAGTAATAGGAAAAAGCTAGGATTGTGATTGGCAACCCATGACATCAAAGGTAAAATTGAAAAAGATGTCATTCAGGACTAAATTTAGATATGTTTCTGGTTTGTTTCATCCAGGACCAATTTGAGTTAGCAGGAAGGAGAGAAAATCCTTTATGAAGTCATTAGAGAAAACCTTATGATGGGGTCTACATGAAGTCAGAGGGAAAATTGAAGGCCAGCTTGAAATTTGGGACTGAGTTTTCTGCTTACAAGCACTTCTAGATTATCATTTGGGGTGGGAGGGATTTTTGGTTCACCAGGGAGGAAAATTCTTCATATTAGAACTAGAGAAGATGTGACATCTTAAAGATAAAGAAGAGAAAGATATGAGATTATAGTGAAATTGGACTTTAAAGCATATAGTATAGATAAACAACATATAGGAAATAGATGGTTAAAATAGAAAATACTTTTATTATTAAGATTCATTTCTGTACTAATCTTAAACT
The DNA here is from genome assembly GCA_030867105.1 of Liasis olivaceus. Classification (NCBI taxonomy): domain Eukaryota; kingdom Metazoa; phylum Chordata; class Lepidosauria; order Squamata; family Pythonidae; genus Liasis; species Liasis olivaceus. The sequence continues at coordinate 21,071,808 of CM061353.1, read as the reverse complement.
TCCAATCTTTTATTTCAAAGTTTTCCTTTTGTAAAATAAAAGTTGGCCTCCAGCCATGGAAGGGAGACACAAAAACCCAGTCAATTTCCTGTACGTTGTATCTAACAAATATTGATAAATCTGATTATTGGTGGTTCAAAGAAGAACCTGCAGCAAAGGACAACAGGTCAGCCCATCCCAAATAAGAATCCAGAAGTGGCTCTAAGCATAAAATTCCTCCCCAAATATCATTTCAGCCTTTGTTTTCGCCTTCAGCCACAACCTCCCCAACCCTTGAACCGTGCACCTACCACCAGCATCAGCAATTTTCCTCTTCAGGACTCAAAAACTGCTCTAACCATAAAGGTAGACCCTGAATCTCATGCTGGCCTTTGTTTCTGCCTTCAGCCTCAACTTCTCCCAACCCCCTGAACCGTGAGCCTAACACTGGCATTAGGAATGTTCCTTTCCAGGGACCAGGAATCGGCCATTCCCCAAACTAGAATTTGACAGTGGTTCTAACCAAAAATTATGCCCTGAATCTCATCCGAGCCTTTGTTTTTGCGTTCAACCTCAAATTTTCCCAATCACCCTGAACTGCGTGTCTCTTGCTGGAATTAGTAATTGTCCTCTCCAGGGACTGAAAATCAATCCATCCACAAACAAGGGTCCAGAAGCTGCTCCAAGAATAAAATTCCATCCCGAATCTCATCTAGGCCTTTGTTTTCAGGTTCGACCACAACTACTTCCGACAGCCCCTAAATGTACGCCTGCTGCTGGCATTAAGAACTTTGCTTTCCAGAGACCAAAACTCGACTGTTCCCCAAATGAGAATGCAGAAATGGCTCAAAGCATAAAATTAAGCTTGAGTCTCACCCTGGCCTTCATTTTCACATATGGCCTCAAACTTCTCTAGACCCCACCAAACCACAGGCCTACCACCAGCATCAGAAGATTTCCGCTACGGGGACCAGAAATAGGCCCTTCTCAGAACAAGAACCTAGAAGCAGCTCTAAGCATAACATTCTGCCCCAACTCTAATCCCGGCTTTCGTTTTTGAGTTTGACATGATCTTTTCCCAACCACCTCATACCACGCGCTTACCACCAGCATCAGGAGTTTTCCTCTTTGAGGACCAAATATTGGCCTATCCTGAAATGAGTTTTCAGAAGTGGCTCTAAGCATAAAACTCCATCCTAAATCTCTCCCGACCCTTCATTTTTGTGTTCTGCCTCACCTTCTCATGACCCCCTAAACTGGAAGCCTATTACAGGCATCAGGAATTTTCTTTTCCAGGGACCAAAAATCAGCCCTTCCCCAAAAGAGAATCCCGAATCGGTTCTGAGCATAAAATTCCACCCCAAATCTAATCCTGGCTTCCATCTTTGCATTCAGGCAGGACTTCTCCGGAGCTCCCCAACCGCTGACCTACCACCGGCAACTGAACTTCTCCCAACCCCCTCCTCCCCCAAACTGAGTGCATCAGGAATTTTCCACTCCAGTGACCAAAAATTGGCCCTTCCCCCCAAAAAAGAGAATCCAGAATGGGTTCTAAGCATACAATTCCACCCTGAATCTCACCCCAGCCTTTGTTTGTGAATTCAGCCTCATCTTCTCTCTTCCCTTCCAAACCACTTGCCTACCACTGGCATCAGGATTTTTTTTCTCCAGGGACCAAAAATCAGCCATTCACCAAACGAAAATCCAGAAGTGGCTGTTACCCATCAAGTTGTACCAAGTTTTACATGGCTTCATATATGTTTTTAATGATAATAATTATAATAGTAATGATTTATTAAATATTATGCTGTCTGGCTCATAGTGACTTTTGCTTATATGCTTGGAGCTTCTTCTGTATTCTCGTTTGGGTAAGGGCCCATTTTGATGCTGGCAGTAGGAGGAAACCAAGGTTAGGTTAGGTTTTCATAGGATCCACTGATGGGCAGTGTGAGGTAACTAGGGCCAGAGTTTGGTTCTAGGGGGAAATCAAAGGCCAAGTCAAGGTTCAGTGGGATTTTTATTTTTAATGGAACTTCTTTATTTCCTTTTTATTAGCAAGCCATGTTTGTTATTCAGGGAAGGAATATCAGCAATTAGAGAAAGCCAGGGTTATGACTTGGCTTCCATGAGTTCTAGGGGAAAATTAAATGCCAGGGTTAGATTCAGGAGCTTTCTTATACTTAGTGGAACTTTGAGTTTACTTTATTTAGCGAGTAATTTTTGGTATTTGGGGAAAGAAAAATTTTGATACCAGCAGCAGAAGGAAGCTAGGGTTAGGGAAAGGCTTCTCTGGATTTGGGCAAAAAGTTCATGTCAGGTCTAGATTTTGGGTGGGTTTTTTATGTTTCAACCCACTTTTGGATTCACATTTCTGTTGGGAGTGTCTTTGTTCAGAGAAGGGAATATATTGATAAAGAAAGCAGGGGGAATTTTGGGTTTAGGGTTAGCGGATGTTTTTATATGGTTAAAGTGAATCACTTCTGGATTCACTTTTGCAACTGAAAAAAATTATTTTTGCTGTTTGGGAAAGGCAAAATCTTGGTATCAGCAGTAGATGAAGCTCGGGTTAAAATCAGGTTTTCATGGGGTCTAGGCTAAAATTGAATGTTAGGATTAGATCTGGAATGATTTTATAGTTAGAGACAATTCTGTTTTAGTTGGGAGTGATTTTTTTGGTTCTGGTGTGGGGAGAAAGGAAAATATTGATGGGGGAAGCTATTGTTGGGGTTATGCCTCCATGAGGTCTAAGGGAAAAGTGAATGTCAGGATTAGATTAGGGGGATCTTTTATGGTTTGAAGCACTTCGGTATTACTATTAGATTGCAAAACGTTTTTGGCATTCAGGGAGGGAAAAATATTGGTATCATCAATAGGCTGAAGTTATGGTTAGGGTTACTTTTCCATTGGTTTTAGGTTAAAATCGAATGACAGGATTAGATAAAGGGTGATTTTATGGTTAGAGGCAAATCTGGATTTACTTTATAGTGGCCAGTGATTTTTGTTATTCAGGAAAGAAGAATCTTGATATTGGCAGGAGGGGAAGGCTAGGGTTAAGGTTAGGCCTCTGTGTGAAGATTAGATGTAAGGATTGGGTTCTGTGTGATTGTGTATACTTAAAGGCACCTCTGAAGTTTTGGTGTTTTGGGATGGAAAATCTTAGCATTGACAGTAGGGGTAAACTAGGGGTGGGCTTTTATGAGGTCTGGGGGAATCTGTCAGATTTAGAATGAGGACGATTTTTTTCTGTTAGTGGCACTTTTTGGATTCCTTGTTGTTGCAATTGGTTTTTGTGGTTGGGAAGATAAAATACTGATATTAGCAGTAGAGTAGAGTAGGTTTAGGCTTCCATGAGGTTTGCTTTAATGAAATGCAGACCACCTGTTTCAAAGAACTTCCAAACTGAATCCAAAGTACTGCCCATCTCTATTAATTTATAGCCATTGATTTAGTTGTAGTATATAGTTATTTTAAGACATTCATAATCTACTGTAGTTTTATTGTGGCACATTGCCTGGCTATGTTTACATGTGACAGGAATTAGATGCATCTTTTTAAGAAATAAAATTTACAGCAAGTCTTCTGCTGAAGAAGGACTCCTAGATGCCAGCTGTAGTTTATATACCAAAGACACCATTTTATGTAAATCAAGTACATTTTTATTTGGAATGAATCATATCTCTGTTATATGGATAAGCAATCTATGCTCTCCAGTTGCTTTTACTTTCAATGTCCCATCAGGCCTAAAGAGCAATACTAAGACTGTAGGATCTGTCATACAAAGCAAGTGGAAGGCGATAGATTCTCATCCCTACTTTACCATGATGTACAAAAGAGGAAGCAATATTGGATGGTCACTGTCAATTCAAAGTGCTCAGAGTTTGAAAAGTAACATTCTGATCCCACAGAAATTGCTCTATCACTATTCTGATTTTACCACAAGCATTAAGCACAGATCATCATAACACTTTCTGAGGCTGGAACACTGTATTTCAAGATCAAAACAGTATGTTCCAAGCTCTGAAACACTGCAAACTGTATATATGTGTATGAATCACACATCCCATAGCTTTTCAACAGCATGCTAAACCAAAGAAGCCATTTATGGCTTAATAATGTGTATTCCAAGCCATTGGATTATGCATGTTCACCACACCCAGGCTCAACTATACAAGCAACAGATTGCCCAGACTAAGTGATCTAATAAAAATCCCCATCGTCTGCAAGGGATTGTAACACTTTAGAATCACACAAGTTATATATTTGTAAGATTTACAAAGAGTAAGCCAAAGAAGATATACCATGAGTAGTTTAAGATTTTCCATTCTCTCTAGTAATTTGTGCAAAAAAGACTGTATTATTACCTACTCAGTTTCTACAATGTAATTTAGCTAAGTGCCAGAGGAGCTTCACTTGCAACTCAAAACAGCAGTAGGGGCTGCTAGTATCACAAACTGCATATGAAATATCAGTTTGTAAAGCTTATTGTGTGTCAGTGTGCAATACTGTTGTAATAAGGGAAAAGGCACCCTCATGGTTGAATCAGCCCTCCTCTGAAGTACTTCAGCACCTATGGGTGAACAGCAACTAGACCCTTTTCGGCTAAATACAGAAAGGGAAACCAGACAAAAACTTTGGGAGTATCTCAGCCAAGCTGAGGCGGGTGATAGAAGGCAACCGGTCAATTCCAGAATTTAAACAAAAATCAGCTTTATTAAAGGTACCAAAAGAAGGTAAGCCTCTACACACAACTCACCGTTTAAAAAGATAAAACACAAAAAAACCTAACACAATTTTAACTATAGCTCAACTTTGCCTGAGGTAACCTCTTCACCCAGGACACCCAGCCAACTCTTTCTCCAAAGACCCCCCCCCACAAATTTTCCCACCCACAACTGGCAGAACCCCCCCCCCGCCTTTTCCTTTATTGGCTCTCAGGGGTCAGGTGACTCCCTCTGGGCACATAAGGCCGGCTTGTGATTTAAAGGGACACCTGCTCCCCACTACAACTGTATTGTGAGAATCACAAATCCAAACTTCCTTGAACACGTAAGACAAATTAAAAGATTGTTAGGATCCAGACAAGTGTCCAGATTTTCTTTAGTGACATATCTCTATTATCTGCCAAGTGTTAATACTTGATTCTGAGAATTCATGCTACCTACAGTATTCTATATTATTCTATACAGAAAAAAAAAATAGATCACATTGGTATACTGTAATCAACAAACAAAATGAACATATCTAATTTCCAAGATTTCATATGTAATTCACTGCCAATGAGATAATAAATTATGAAGGAAATCCCAGGTGGGTAACCCTAACTTTTAGCCAATTAAATCTATGTATTCTTACAAGAAGAAAAACTGTTTTATTCCAAATATAAAATTAAATCTGGATTCAATCCAATAATTTTATATTTGAAATAGTTTTTCTGTTAATAAATAAATATTAACTATTCTGAAATTACATATTAAGCTAGCAGACATATCAGTGCCAATGGGAAAAAATAATTTTTATGACTGGTTTCAATGAGTTCTAAACATGGTGTAAACTGGATACAACCTATTACTTTAAATTACACAGAAGCGCTACATCAAACATTATCTTAGAACAGGCACTTTAATGTTAAAGGGGAAATTGCTTTGAATGTGGGTAGGTACACTGGCCAATAAAAAATGTATAATTGGTTTATTACTACCATGAAGTACAGGAAACCAAGCATTCTAGTTCCTATTAGCCAGCTGAGGTAGCAGGACTTAGAATACTGGTTTGCTGCTGACGGAGTCAATATAGACAGAGGGTAGGTCAGGATAGGAGCTAATACAGACACACACAGAGCCAGTAGTTAAACAAATGAGGGATTTTATTTTGGGCATTGATACCTATACTAATGAAGTAGGGTGATCTACTAATGTATACAAGTGAAAACATCATTTGCAAAACCAGTATGTTTTTCTATATATGTCCAGAATAGAATAATATAATACGTACAAATCAAGTTCTAACCTAGTTAATATTCCTCCTTTTGTGTCTCTTTCTCTCACTTTCTGCTTGTAATTTATTACCATATATACTTGCATGTAAACCCATTCATGGATAAGCTGACCTTTGAATTTTTAACCAAAATAACATGAAAAATGTACAACCTGTAGATAAGTTGCCCCTCATTTTTTATGGTATCTTGGTTAAATACTTGAGGGTCTGCTTATCTGTGGAAGGGCTTATCCACGAGTATATATGGGAAATACAGGTCCTGTTAAAAAGTATTACCATATATACTTGTGGATAAGCCCATCCACAGATAAGCTGAACCCAATTTTTGGGGTGCATTTTGGCACCTAAAATTCTCAGCTTATCCACGAGTACATACAGTATGCTTTCTTCTCCCACTTTTTATCTCAATTAGTGGCACTGGAATGTCTCTTGAGTTTTCTTCTGGCTGTCTTCCTACTAAGCTTTTAATTCACAAAGTTCTACTGTCTAGCATCTGAATTTCTATATACACAACCCAGTCCACCCTTATCTTTCCACACTCTCACAAGCCACTCCAGGATTTTCCTCCTGGTCTTCCTCCATATCCCGGGCCTGGAATCTTTGGACTTGGCAGACAGGGTTGTTCCTCCATTCCACTCCACATTGACCAGGTGACATCCTCTCCAGTAGCATGCCCTACAGCAGTGTTGTCCAAACTTGGCCACTTTAAGATGAATGGACTTCAACTCCCAGAATTCCCCAGCCAGCATGGCTGGCTGGAGAATTCTGGGAGTTGAAGTACACTCATCTTAAAGTGGCCAAGTTTGGACAACACTGCCCTACAGCATCTGAAATATAACCCTCTTCCTCCTTTTTCTTTCTCTTTTTATACGATATCTAAAGTATGTATGTGCCACTTATAGGTGCATTCTAGCATTTTCCTCTTTTCTGACTACATGCTGTTGGTCTTGTGCTGAGTTATCTGTCTTCTCTAAAAAAAACCTCCATGACCTTAGAACAACCCAACCAGACACTTCACCCTGCCACAGATATGTAAGAAAAGAAGAAGTACATAAGAGCTGTGTGCCCACCAATGTTATGCAATATGGTACTTTCCATCTGCAGTGTTTCTACATACCTAAAATGTATATATTTTAATCTAATAATCATAGCTTCATTTTGGTCTTTTTGATGAGTTGCGTACTGAAATCTATTTTTTAAAAGGGTGGAAAGCTATATATTTCTTCATTAGAGATTGACTAAAATATAGGTTTAATCTCATGGCTCTTGGCAAGGACAGTTTAGGAGAACACAATGTATTTGAAAATAATTTAATGTATTATCTCCATTGTTTCAAGTACATTCTAAAGGCTTTTTATTTTTACACTTAATGAGAATGTGCATTTAACAAGACAAAAAAATCAGCAAGTCACAGGTATTTTTTCTAACATATACACTGTAGTGTTTTAAGCAAGCAACATGAACTACATGTGCTGCTGTGTATTGTATACCACATCTAAACATATTCAGTGAAATTAAGATCTTCTTTCACACCAATCACCGGTGAGCAGAAAACACTGCGACAAGATCATTTTGATGGCGTCCCAAATATTTGCTGTTCACACGTCTTTTCTCTTGATGATTAGAGGTCCCACATTGTCACCTGTTTCATCATTATGCTTTGTATGAGACCCATCACATAAGGGGAACTGAAAGGAAAACATATATTAAATGTACATCTTCAGCAAGATAAAGAGTTATTCAGCATCAAAGTAAATTGCAGGTGAAAGAAAATGGTGTAGTCCAGCCAACTGTAGGCAACTGTTTTCTGCAGAAAGCTGTCTGCTTTTTTTGTCCATTGTCTTTTCCTCCAAAAGTTGCAAACCGAAGGAAAGGACGTATCTTCTTCCCAGAGGTCTGGGCTAAATCTTGACAGAGAGCTTTTATTATTAACTATAGATTTGTGAAAGAAAATAGTGCTAGTCCTGCTGATTGCTACAAGCAGCCCTGGGATATCAAATGATATTAGCCTTGACAATGTTGCTATACCAGAATTAAAGTCCTACCAGTTCTTCACTTTTCATTGTAAATAAAAGTAGATCTCTCCCAAGACCAGTATAAAAACTTGGATTTGTAAGCCTTGATAAGAAGAGGATGAACTCCTTTCTCGGTGATAAATATTTCTAGGCAGAGTAGTAGTAACTATGGTTAGATGTCACATAAATCATTCAATCTATCACATCTTTTTGGTTTGAACAGACAAAAAGCATTAACTTTCAGAAAAAGTAGGAAAAATACAAAGCTTTGAGCATACATTTTGCCACATAAAATAGTAATACATTTCATGTTCTGAATATGAAGCACTATTGCTATCAGCAATCAAATACAGACTAATTTCTTTCACTTTCCCTATCATTTAAAAAGAAAATGTTTGTAAATGTTCCATATTTAGTTTGTTTCATTTATCAGAAAAGCAAAACAAACAAGGGCATAGAAAAAATAGAGAATGATGTTTTCTTCCTTTTAATTATTATTCTCATTGTTTTAATATGCAAAAAAGAAAAAAAAACTTTGCATATAAGAGTATTCAGTCTAGTTTTTAAACAAACCATTAAATCTTGAGCATGCAAAATATTATTAGTCTTTCCATTTTGTCAACTGACTGCCAGTTCATAAAGAATTTGTATCTGAATTACAGTCCTTGGACTGTACTTTCTTTCCATCCAAGAGTGATTCTTTTACTGTCCCTATGCCCAATATATCTATAATTCTTAATAAATCTATAGGTTCCAAGTTTTGGTTATATAATTCAAAAGTAGATTGACATCTTTAAACCATACTGATCTTTGTAACGCCAGGTTAACAAACATATGGCTATCAAACCAAAACAGGCAACAGTAGGACAAGCCCATATCATATGAGTAAGTATTCCCTGATCCATTCTATCCTCCCAACATAAAGGTGTCGAAAGCCAGTCCTTTTAAAACAATCTCTGGGGCATCCAACAAACATGAAAAAGAATATCTTGTTGAATTAGTCTCATCTTAAGATCATAAGAAACATACTAAATATTCTTTGGAACTCTTAGCCATTGATTTATAAACATGGGATATGCCAATTCTTTGTAGAGTTCTTGCAGAAATCTTTTCTGTTTTTCTCTCCTCCTAATTTTTCTGGGCCTTCACACCTCTGCCTGAGAAATCATCAGGATTTCTCTGTATAAAACACTGCCTGATCATTATTTCAAGGATCAATGGAAAAAGCATTCTTCGGTATCAGCTTCCTGTTCACTTTTTTCCCTTGATACTTAATTATAATCTAGCACTCATTATTTTGTTTTGGAGATTCAGTAAATACATTCAGAATAAACATTTACAAGAGATTGACCATTCTCTTCCCTCACCGTTTTAGACCTCCAACATCGGCAGTATACTGCTTTCTCTCCCAAATCTTCCATATCAAATGCATGAACTACCTTCGGATTATCTTTCTGAATATGGAGATTCACCATTCCATTACAGCCTTTGCGCTTGCTAAAAAATTTTTTGTAAGCAAGATACCCAACAGCTGCTGTTCCTGCAGCAAATGTGACTGCAACAATCCATTCAACTGAAAGAGAAAAATAGAAAACCAGTCAAAAATTTTCACTGAGTAGCTTTACACAGTCTAGAGTTTCAAGATGTTTCCTGTTGATTTCCTTGGATATGGTTCATGGATTGCCACCTGTCCTTTAATAGATTTCCCCTTTCCTCCCAAACCTGTCCAATTCTCTGCATGTTTTTTTCAGAACATGCATTATTTCTTATTGTTCAAAATATGTATAGGACTGAAACTGTGAAATGCAGTCCTATATGTGACTACTCAGAATTATATTCCAGTCAAACAAATGAAGCTTACTCCTCAGTAAGTGGTAGATAATTGCAGTCTTAATTATTTGTTCTAATAGTAGAATATTAATTATATCAGTTTGCATCAATGACTTTAAGAAACATGTGCTAGACTACCACTTCAGGGGAAGAGCCTATTTTATTTTGGGAAGATATTAGGAAGAGAAACACATAGGGTAGGCTTCACATTACACACAGCTACGGAATGAGAGCCAGTCTGATGTAGTGGTTAAAGTGCTGGACTAGAAACCGAGAAACCATGAATTATAGTTCCACCTTAGACACTAAGCCAGTTGGGTGACTTTGGGTCAGTCATGCCCTCTCAGCCCAAGAAAGAGGGCAATGGCAAACCACTTCCAAAATCTTGCCAATAAAACTGCAGGGACTAGTCCAGGCAGTTGCCAGGAGTCAACAATGACTCAAAGCCCCTCCCCCACAAATAAAATAAAATAAAAATCCACCACCAGAATAAAATACTAGATTATATGTAGAATCATTTTGTATAAAGAGAAATTTCAATAGTCAGGTCACTCACTGCAAATCAATCATTCAGGACTCAATAAATAACAGAATCTAAAATATTAACATATCACAATTCTAAATGTGATACAAATTATAACTTCAAAAACTGACTCCCAGTTATGAAACAGCAATGTTAAAACATATTTGATTTGGAATTAATTTTGTTTCCTATTTCTTACTATAGTTTGCTGATCCCACCAAATTCTACTGGCTAATGAGATCATCTGGAACTGCACTTGCTTAAACCACAATCCAGTGTATAACTTTTTCAGCAGGATCTGACTTTGCCCATGTTATCAGTTAAAGACAAGGAATGGTAGATTTGCTTTAAGTCATAATCTAAAGCACTAACTATTCACTAGTCAAAAATACTCTTCCTTTCTAATAAAAATGACACTGATGGTGTTTGATATAAGCTAGCCCTAAATATAGTCTTCAGAACTCAGAGATATCACTTTCATGTTTAGAAGGTACATAGTATGTAAATGTATTATTTTGAATAGTTTCAAATGAATATTCTTCAAAAAATGGAATTATTTTAGTACCTAGTAAGAACATACATACTTGTGAAGTCATCAGGATGTGGACAACTACCAGTTTATTCAATTGTGGTGGACGTTTGGAGAATACTTATATCATGATATACTAGAACTACCACCAGCTTTTAAATTATACTAATACCCTCATTTGATCTGGCTAGCTTCCTTTAAAAAGAAAAAGAGAGATATTGATTGATTTTAGGAACTTAATTAATACACTCCCCAAAGGGTTTCCTCTTACAGCTTGCTTTCATAATTAGATTTTAATCAATAAAAGGTACACTCCAGACCAGAAAATTATTTCTCAAGGCTTCTAGCTTGCAAGAACATGTTTTGCATATTTTTGTTTCACTATTTATTCCTCTCCTCTGTGTTTCTATTTAGATTCTTCTTCCTTGCCTAGATCTATTCCATCACCTCAAAGTTTCTGATTTTCTTTGTCTTTGCACTTTTAGAGAATTATGTTACCAGGTCTGTTACTTTATCTCTCATCTTTATGTTAGCAGATAAAATAAAATTAGAAGTTATACTCATTCGACATCTGTGATCTTTTTTTTTTTTTACACAAAACATTAAAAATGTTAAAAATCTAATTTAAATCTAATTAATCTACTTTAAACAAACAAGCAGAAAAGATACAAAACAAAAAACCCACCCATTCTTAAACTGATTTTTATCTGCCCTCTCACAAAGAATTCTACAACAGGTCTATAACAGAGTTATAGGCCATTTTGCTTTTATTATTTATTCTGCAAGCTTCTCAGGGATCATTTCAGGCTCAAGAGCTGGGCATAAATGCATCTAATAAATAAACAGTATGCAATGTTGCCAAAGCACTTTCAATTGTTGCAGACTAGAAAGCATCTTGAGGCATCTGATGCATTTTGGGAGCTTGCCAAATATATTTGTAGCACCTTTAGACTGCCTTTAACTGCTCTTGCTTCTCAGTTTTCTCTGCCTTTTGCAGCAAGTGAAAAAATACTCAGAGATCAAAGAATAAAGTAACATGAAAAACACAGCTGAGGCAATTGTCTGAATTCTTGCAAACCTTTAATTTCCCAAAGTCCCTGAAACTGGAAATAAAAGAAACAGCGTATAGGTTTTTCAGACACCAATTTTATTTTAAAAGATTTCAAATATTTTCTAGGATGCAAATTATAATAGATGCATATGTATGTTAATATGTATGTTAATGCATGCTCTTTAAGAAAAATACAATGTGTAATTGAATATTGAAAAATATTTAAATTATTTAATAATATAGTAGGATGCAAACCCCTGTTCAGTACAAGAATCCAAGGTTAATCAATAACTTACTAGCCTCCCTCTGACTGTTAAAAAGTCTTTTCAAACATTTGAAATCAATCTGCCTTTTGTAACTTAAATCTATGATTTTGTCTTATGCTCTGGAATGAAGAAGAGCACAACTTTAATTTCTGTGCAATTTCCTTTCAGGTATTTGAAGAATCCTTCTCTTCTGAAAAATAGGCAGTCCCAATTCTTTCAGTCTTGTTTCACAGTACTTAGGTTTCTGAACATCCTTGTTGCCTTTCTCAGAAATGTAGTTTGTCTGAATTCTTAAAATACCGAGACCTGGAAACATCACTTGAGGCAGAATCTGACTGAGTCAGCATAAAGTGGGATGGAGTATTGGACTTACCATGATTTTTTTTTTTACTATGATCAGCTGGGTGGATGGTCCCCTTGATCTAGTAAACAGGCTCAAATAATCATCTTCTGCAATCCTTAGGTAGCAGTAAAAAACAACCTCCCCCCCCCCCACACAACTAGTTAAAGAACTGACAAGTCATATTTTAAAAGCTCCATAAAGTAAGATAGAAGAAAAAGTGATGTGAATACAAGTACTACAGTGAAAAACTTGTCTTCAGCTAAGGAGTATGTGTATGGATGCTCTTTCCATAAAAGAAAAAGGAACTTCATAGTAAATCCAGTGTCCAATTTTACTAGTTACAGAACATCCTTAGCAGAGTGTTTCCCAACAGGTGGAGCTACTTGCTGGGCAGGTTTACAGATAAGGCACTACTTGTTGCAAGACTCATCTGCCAAAGGAAGTCTTTCAGAAACCTGTAAACTAAGCTTGTAGCACTTCTCAAAGAAAGAGACTATGGACTACGTTGCTATCCTGCATATTTTACTTCACTGGACTTGACCCACGAATATAGGGTCTATAAAACAGGCAGAAGAAGTCAAGTCTGATGGAAAGTACCTGCTGAAGACTCACAGACAGTTGTGCCACCCTGGAGTCTTCTCAGCTTGCTGGGAGCTGCCAAAATAATTTCTGCTTTCTTCATATACATCTTACACAGAAAGCAAGTCAGGAGAAGAATGGAGGGGAAGCATAAAGAAAACCTTTGAACCATTTGATGTTCAAGGCATTTTCAATCAAGTTGCTCTCTGTGGAGAACCATGCCCACCTTATGGGTTTCATGTTTTCTACACAGAACTTGCTATATTGCACATGTCAATTGACCCTTCTGAGATCCAGAATGCTCTCCAGTCCCTATTCTCTTTGTACATCTTGAACAAAATTGAGAACTTTTCTGCTGGTTGAACCAATTTTGATGGCAAACAGATGATTGAATGGCCTAAGCCATCAGTGTTTGCCACTGCAACCTGGAAGACAATATGAATCAGTGGTGAGGTTACGTCTTCAAATTCTACGATGCAGCTAGGGCCAACTGTACAAAACACCCAGGTGCCTCTGGTGATGGAGAAGCAACACTGCCTTCTACTTGTAGATCTTGGTATGTCCCCGTTACTTGGAATACTCTTTACATGAGGCAAAAAAGGGGGATCCTGCCTTGCAGTGCTGCTTTGTCTGGTAGTCTGACCCATGTCAAGTGGCTCTAGACCTCCTTGTATTTGTGTTACTAGACTGGGGCTGAAAAACATTCAGTGAGCAAGTTTGGGCTGTAGTAAATCACCTGTCTGTCATTCTGGTGGATGGCTAAATGGGCTCTTTTTCCTTTAGTTTTTATAAATTACCTGCTATAAATGATTCCATGCTGCTTTAATCATATACTTGGATTACTAAGACTAGCTTGGATCTGCATTCCATTTTGAGCCACAGATGTCTGCATAGTAGTATTTGTAGCTATGGCTCTGGCCAAATATTGTTTGGACCACAGTACTCTGGGTTAGATAAGCATGGCTATAGCTCCCACTATCTGACTGCTGAAGCATTAGTCACACAAACCTGTTAAAGGAATGTCATTATGCCTATCCCCAGGATGTTTGCATGAGTCTCTCCATCTTTAAAATGACTGCCTCTGAAACTAGGGGCATCAAACTTTAGAGTCCAGTAATGACCTGGGAATGTATATCATAAAGCTTTCTTACAATTGGTAAGGCCCACTCTGTCTTGATAACCCTGCATCTGAGAAGAGGATACTTGCCACTGGCTCTGAGACTAAAGGGAATACTTAAGCCATTCCTGAATCCAAAACAGATCAGTGGATAGTTGAGATTGGGCTCCCTTGACATCAAGCATTTCACCAAATCTTTGTGGCCAGGAGTGCTTCAAAAAAACAGCCTCAAAGTCTACAGCACCCATTTCTCCATACTCACCTCTTCTAATAGCCCTCCTTAATCCCTGTCTAAAGGCCTGGGACAGAGAGAGCTATCAGATAAGTTGGCACCAGGAGAACTCATGCCCAGGATCCTAAGAGGCGTTCTCTCTTCTCAACTGACCATGTGAGCTAGGTGCTTCATTTTCTTTTCTTTGAGACCTGTCTAGAGATGGAAGAAAAGGCCAAAAGAAGAAATGATGATGCTTTTGCTGCCTGCTTATGAGGGTAACCTCTACTGATAAACACTAAAAGAGCTGGGCAGGATATGGGCATTTCTTTCTCTTGGGACTCTCCTAGATGACAGCTACCATGTGCTTAGCCATGCAACCAGTTTGGGGGGTGGGGAGGGGGATTGCTTTTCCAGGTCCTGACATCCACTGATCAGTGGGTTGGGGAGAGAGAAAAAATTGATGACCTCTAATGTGCTGCTTCATCCTTTCCAATTTGGGTATCACTCAGCTCCCCTACTGCTCCTTAAGATAGCATGGGAAACCTTTACTGCTTCCCGAGTAGCCAATGAAGATGGCCATTTAAGTGGGAGGGAGAATTGCTTTGGCAGGCAATGGGATCCGATGAGGCAGCTGCTTAAAGGAAAAAGCCTTAAGAATGGAAGCCTCAACCATCTGAAAACTCTCCTGCTGTGTATGGGAAGGAAAAATGGCTTCTTTGGCAATCCAACAGAAAAGGGGGGGGGGGGGGGAGTGAAAAATTAAGAAAAATGGACATAAAGAATGCAAAATAAACTTGAGCTGGGGACTCTGATTTATTTAAAAGACTTATATGGCCATCCATCTTAAGGAATACAACTCTGTGCCACTCACAACAGTTGTATAAGACCAAATATATAAAATTAATAAAAACAAAAAGTTATAAAAGCAAAAAGAAAAAGCTGGTGCCACAACCAATCTCTTTTTATACAACCTGCACTACTATCTTCAAACTCTAATCTCACCCTATCCTAGTGGGAAGAGCTAGTTTTTTACAGCCTTCTGGAAGGTTAAAGGGCACACCTTCTGGTGCAGGAATGGGAACAACATGGCATACAAGATGAATCTGTGCAAAGGCTCCCCCCAGCCACAGCTGCCATCTGCTCCTCGAGCAGGAGCCATGAGTCTAGGAGGACCCCAAACTGTACACCAACTCTGTCTGGAGGAGTGTAGCAAACTGCTTAGGGAACTAGCAGGACCAATGAATTGGTTGGCAGGCTGCTCTCTATTACTACCTAAGAATTACAAAATAAATTCTGTTGGTTCTGTCTTCTGGAACAAGGGAAAGAGAAACCCTTACTGTGGTTTTTTTTTTTGTCTGCGCTCAGTCATTACTGACCCTGCAGTGACTGCCTGGACGAATCCTTGCAGTTTTCAAGGCAATTGTTTTTCGGAAGTGGTTTGCCAGAGCCTCCTTCCTAGAGCAGAGCCCAGCTGGCGAGCACAGGAGGCGGGATTTCCGTTGCTTCGCGCCCTTTTCGGGCGAGCGCGGTTTCGCGCTTACCGGCAACTGGTCCCGTCTCTCTGTGCAAGGCGCTGCCAGCATTTTTCCTCCCACCGGAGTGAGAGTACCCATTTATCTACTCACGTGAGTTTTTGACCTGTTGGGTTGACAGGAGCTGGGGAGGAAACAGGAGCTCACCCTGTTAACGCGAAGGCTGGACTTGAACTGCCGAAGCGTCAGCCATTTCTGGCCGGCAACTTTCAGCGTCATTAAGCCGCTGCGCCACCATGTCCTACCACAGTAAGAAAACTTTTACTTTCCATGGAAAGTGTATTTTTGTTGATGCATCCTAAAATTACATTTGCCCTTTTTATCTATCACATCACAAACTGAATGAGTCAGCAATTAAATACTATTCCAAGATCTTTTCTACAAGTTTTGTTAACATACCAGGTACCCACCATTCTAAATGTGTGTTTGTTTCTGTTTCCTAAGTGAAGAACTTTCCACATGTCTCTGTTAAATTTCATCCCATTGGTTTTAGCTCATTTTTCTAACCTAGAGATTTTGAATTAGAGTTTTTGTCTTCTATCATAGTAATGTTATGTCCTTTGCAAATTTGGTAAGCATCCTTTTTATTTAAGTCATCAATTAAATTACTGAAGAATACAGGACCGAGGACTGAACCTTGTGATTCAACACCTCCCTCCAGTTTGATGAAAAACCCCTGATGAGCTTTCAAGGGGCATGATACGTATTTTGATTCAAAATATTTTGAAAATGGATTTGCAATTGAAACCAGAGACCTTCCTTTTAGTTACGATGGATAAACAAATGGAAAGACAATACGGAAACGTATTTCTTTAGAAGAAAATATATGTAGCGCAGGGTTGAACTGTGGAGCCCTTGGGGTTCTCTGAGCTTGGCTGTTTTCTTCCAAACGTTTTATTACCCAGCTAGGTTACATCTTCAGTGCTAGAATGGAGTGGGATTCGCTCTCTGTTTATATACAGTTTATATACAGTTATCATATAAAGAAATAAGTGGCAAGCCAAATATGTGCAAAAATGGAAAGATCTACAAATACTACAGCCAAAGAATGGATATTGAAATTAATGGTACTGGCAGAGATGGCAAAATTGACTACTTCACTTAAAGAAAGGACATTGTCTAGCTTTGTTTCTAATTGGAAACCACTCTTGTATTTTTTGCTTGATACTCAAAAACATGCAATTTTGATTCTGGAATTTGATGACTGACTTATTTTATACCTATATCTTTTACTAATCATATGTATTGCTGAAGTAGATGGATTCTATGGCCTTTTTGAATGCTAGATTAAAAATGATTTTTACTATGTAAATCTTTAGATATTAGAGGAAGAGGTGAATATATTCTACATTTATACCCATACCAAAGAAAGTTGGAAGTTATTTTTCTTTTTCTATGCTTTTTCTTTTCTGATGTTTTTTTCTTTTTGACTTTTTTGTACTTTAGTTTTTCTGAAATTTAATAACATTTATAAAAAAGAGAAAAGAAAAAACCCTGATGAGCATTCTTTAATATAATTTGAGCCATTCATACATCCATTTAATTGTTATGCCTTACAGCTCATACTTGATTAGGTTTTTAATCAAAATGTCATGGAGTACTGTCTCAAATACTTCACTGAAGTCCAGCCATATTATGTCTACAGCATTTCCACAATTTACTTAGAAGGTTACAGTACTGCATTGAAAAATGAGATAAGATTAGCATGGTAAGTTGTTTTTGACAAATCCATGTTAAGTTCTGGTAATTACCACATTGTTTTCAAGGTGCTTATGGACTGATCTCTAGAATCTTCCCAGGTATTGAGGTCAGATAGGTCGGATTCTTTTTCCCTCCTCCAATCATTAATTCATTCTCCATGATTTGATGGGTAAGAGTAAAAAATTTAGTCGGAACATTGGCAAATTCTCCAGGATGCAATCAACTAGTCTTTGCTCAAATTCTCTAGGATACAATCAACTAGCCTTTGAGATTTCATCTCATTCAAAGCAAACAGGTATTCCCTGACTATGTATCAATCAATCTCAATCTTACACCTTCATCCTGCTCTTCAAAACAACTTGGTGGATTGCACAGCCTCTTATTGGAGAAGGCTGAGAACAAATAAGAGTTGCCTTTTCTTTGTTAGTATTTTACTACTTTCAATGAGCTGCTGAGATACTAATTATTTTTTTCTTCCTCTTATTTTGAATATATTCCAAATAAATTCATTATGTCATTCTTAGCACCCATCACCAACCATGGAGCATTCTGAGCTTTAACTTTTCTGATACCTTCTCTATAGTTCTGGACTACTTACATCAGAATGAATCTGGTAGTAGCTTTTCCAACTAACACATTTTATTAAAAGGCATAAGATTTCATGAGCTACAGCTTCCTTCATCAGATGTAGATAACGGCCAGACTGATGTAGGATTTTTCTATAGGCTGTGTTACAAGGGGCAATTAACCTGGAGCAATGTCCCACAATTTTAGGGCTTGAAGGGCAAAAGAAGCCCACGGGACCAAGGGATGCTTAGAAATGCCATTGTTTGCTATGGCAGAACACTGAAAATATTTTGAGTTTTTGTCCTATCAAAACATTTGAATTGTTTCTTCCTTCTGAACACAGACAACAATGGAACATTCTGAGTTGGACTCTTTTGTCTGAGCTCAAAACAAAGTGGTATTTTTTCTGTTTCATCTACATCCTTATCACAGAGAACGTTTTATTTGTTCTTGTTTGCACAAAGACACTTACAATTATATTCTTTAAAAATGTTTACGCAGGTTCAAGGTTATTTACAGCATGATGCCCTAATCTTCATACCTGTAAACAGCACACAATAAAAACTCTTTCTCTTCTGCTTTACTTTATATGAACAGTTTTTGGCTGATTCACCTTCTAATGCAGTCCAAGGCAGGCTTGGTTCATGCTCCCTCAGACAGATATGTAGCTCAGCCTTTGGGAAAGTTACCCCACTTGAGCACAGCCCTTTAGCATCTGCTTTCAGAATTGGAAAGCAGCCCTCGAACACTCAAATGCACAAGCCTGCCAACCGTAAGGCACATCCAAAGCATCTATTTCACACAACTGACACACAACTGACAAACGCCAGTCCTCATACATGGTGAATGAAGATTACCCACTGGAGCACCTAGTATTTCTAAGAAAACGATGCCCTGTAGATTGTCCTGAAGACAAGGCACACCACTGAAATATCACACTAGCTAGTTAAACATTGATTCATTACGTGCCTCAAGTCGTTTTTGACTCCTAGGGCCACATAGTTAAGCGTAGGACAACATTACTCAATTATGTTAAAATTTAAAGGAGGAGCGAGAAGCACGGGCAAAGGTGGTTTGAGAGAGAGCCACATGGCATCGTGATCTGTCGGAGGCCCCCCCCCCCGCCCGTTTGGAAAACGAAATCCACCCTAAACAAGGAGACCTCTTCCTATTAATTCCGAATGGAGCATGCCTGACCGCAGACCCGAGTTTGTTTTCGACGTCAAAAAAAAAGACCTTCAGTAAGAAAGCACACCGGAAGAATAAACAAGAACTGGAGCACGAGGCCGCAGGGAAAGCCTCGCCCGAGGGCTCCTCGATAACAAACGACCAAAAGTGTTGACTCAACTCCTGGGAAGATAAGAGGCAAGGAGGAAAACTCGGGGCGTCGAGGCTGCTGCAAAACCACCGTCACGCCGGAGGAGCGTGAGGAAAAAGCCCCGCGAGCGCCGGGAGTCAATCTCCAGACGCGCCCCGGACGAGGACCCGGCGGCGGAGGGGGAGAACGTGTGAAGGTCGCAGAGGAAAAACCGGGTGGGAACGAAGAAAGGCGCTCTGATTACGGGCAGGGCAGTCACTTGACAGGGCAGCCGCGCATGTGGGGACGAGCGCGAGAAAGATCCGTGGATCGTTCCTCCCCGGACGTCGATGGGCAGCTTTGGGGAGGAAGGAAACCGGCCCCACAGGTACCGCCGTGGAGAACAGGTAGCCCCCAGCCAAACACACAACACGCAGCTAGAAAACGGAGCGAGGCTGCCCCGCGCCCCCGCCTGGGCAGCGGCAAATCTCCCCTCGCGCGCTCTTACCCCTCACAGAGCAATTCGAGCCGTGCCCCATCTTTTCGCCCGGCTCCCGCTCCACAGGCGCTCTGCTCCCCAGGAAAGGACACGCGAGGTTGCACCCAGCGGGCGAGCTGCGCCTGCGCGCGAAAGTCCCGAACATGGCGGGCAGGGAGAGCTTCTGCTCTTAAAGGGCCAGCTCAAGCCCTAAGCGAGGTCCACCGTTGAGAGGAAGGGATGCTAACGGGGTTCACGTTATGGAACCGAGTTGCCCTTCTCATGGGCCACATTCGCGCAAGATACTCAGCCATGGTTTGCTTGGTCCCTGAATAGACCACAATTAGCAGGTCGTCTAAAACGAACTGTCGACTCTGACTCACTGTGATCCCCATAATGGCTGGGCTCACATAAAATAATTCCAGGACACATTATGGCTGCATGCCATGTGTGAATGTAGTCATATTTTGACTAATCGTATCCCACAAATGACCTGAAATGAACCCCTAGGCTGGGCTTCAATAATAGTTTTAGTCGTACCTCCTTGAATACGCAACAAGGATTCACACGTTGTGCTAATACCTGGGTTTGGACAGAATGCTAATTCAAAATCACACAAACCGTATTATGAACCCGGTCATCATTCACAGCTTGTTAAAGGGGGGACTGGGAGGGTTATGCACATATAAATATCCTCACAATGGCACACTCTTTGAAATAACTGGAATTTACACTCTTTGAGATAACTCAGATTTAGTGCAGATTTGCTAAATTTATTTCATTTTAACTAGCATTTAGCTAAATTTGCTAAATACTAGTTGAATTTCTCATAATTCTTTATGATGCTATTAAAGTCCCCTGGTAAGAAGCTGAATGGATATCTCAACTTTCACACATAGGAAATGCACAAAACAACTGAGTCAGGTTTTTTATTATCAGCTGTGCAGGTATACGGGGTGGCAGCAGCTAGGGCTATAACCGAGTAATCAAAGGGCTATTTGAACATGCTTAGGGTCATTCTCACCTTATTTGTTCCAGATAGGTTTACCACCTTTCTTGTAAGAGGATCTACTTCGAATCATAGCAGGTTAACATTTTGAAAATGTAACTTCTCATTCTATGGAGGGAATACTGTGCTTGTTGATTTTCCATTTATCATGCAGTTGCTAAATTTGCACAATTTCTGTCTTCATCAGATATTCCAGCAGGCAGACTGAGAACTCATAAATGCATCTACATTCATTGTGCTTTAGTGGACTGCTTACAAAATCAAACTATGCTTTCTAATGCATACTAATTTGTAATCAAGGGAAGGGATCTATTAGTCAGTATGGTTTCTCTTCTCTCAGGCCAGAAGAATTAAGTATTAATTAAAGCCATACTTAATGACTGGATAGCTTAAAGGTTTTTCCAGTCACAACAATTTGGGCTTCGCTGAGAGACATAAATTTACAGAGTGTTGCAGATTTTATTAACATTTAATACTAAAAAAGGAACTGACAGTTTGATTTGATAACCAATATATAATCCTCCATAAATCTCAGACTGGAGAAAATATCTAGGTACCTAAAATGCCCCATTTATCCTTTTCCCAAGCCAAATCCAGCTCTTCTTAGGGTCGAATGAAGATCTATATATAGTTTTTATCTGTTTTCACCTAAAATGGTGGAATATTGTCCCATCAGTCATGATCGGAGAGGTTTTCCAGAACAGTAATAAAGTGACTGTTGGTCCCCATGTAGTTCTGGGGCTAGAGGTTGCTTGCTCACCTCTGTGACTTAAATGAATGCAGAAGTTTTAGCCCCCCTCTGATTTCAATGTTGCACTTTGAGAAGTTTGGAAGCTAAAAAACAGTTTAGAAGAAGCACATCCTCCCCCCCCCCCCCTTCTCCTTTAGCTCACACACAGCAGCAGAAATAAATTGAAAAGTTTGGAGGGTAGTTGGGAGATTGGTCTTGACTGTGCGACCAAAACACCACCACCCACATCCAAGAGAGAAATATCAGTTGACTTGAGGGATGCTAAAATTTGCAGAAATACAAAATCTTTACTCCCTCAATTGAGAAATGCTAAAGTCTTCTTTATATTTTTTGTCTTTTCCTCTTCCTTTCTTTTTTCTTTCATTTCTTTCCTATTTACTTATCATTTTCTTTTTTTTACTTTTTTTCTTTAGATTTGTGCTGTTTTTGTAAAAAAAAACTTCTTTAATAAAAATGAATTAGAATGAGGAAAGCTTAAAGTCTTCCCAGAGTACCCCATATTGCAGCGAGTCCACAACTGGAATCCCGGCCCCAAAGAACAGCCAGCGCTTCCGATCTACGACTACTAGACTCTGCCGATCAGAAGGCCAGAGGATGCGGCATCGCCCGCCTGTCCCGCTGGAACTACATGTCCCAGAATGCATCTCGGGCGGCAGGAGGTGGTGGGTGGAGTGTGCCGCCTATGAGTAGGAGCGGAAACAAAAGACCCATCGATTGGGAGCGGAGCGGCACCTCGGCTCCGGCCTTAACACGCCCCGCGAGCGCCCGCTCCCCCCCCTTCCTGGAGCAGCCGACGCTCTCGTCGCCGCCTCCTCCTCTTCGTTCCCCCTCGCGGCTTCCCCACACCGGTCCGCCCGCATCCCCCGCTGCCCATGGCGCTGAAGCGGATACAGAAGGTGAGCGCATCCGAATGGGCCGGGCCAGGCAGCCCCTCGTCCGTTGGGAACCGGGTGAGCTTGAGCTTCCCGGGCCTGGGAGCAGTTGAGCCGGAGAGGACTGAGGGAGAACCGCTTTGGCATTTCGGGAAAAAGGCGTCCCTGAGGGGGAGGGGACCAGCACCCGGGCCTACACGAAAGGACTTGAGGGCGAAGGGGATCTGAAATAATGACCTCCCCCTTTTTTTCCTTTGGAGGCATGTTCTCGCAGAAGCTCCCTATGGCAGCTTTCAGGAGCTCCTGATACTGGATGGTTTGGCAAATGGTAGACCACCCTGAAAAAAAAAATGCTTCGTTCCCCTTTTCGATAGGTACCCTTTTATTTTCCCCGAATTTAGTAGAATTGTCAAGGAGCGGTGTGCAGTTTTCCACAACAGAAAAGAAGCAAGCTTGTTCATACATAACTGGCAGGTCAGGGATTTAGCCGTTCTTAATTGGTTCTCTGCTGGGATATTTTCTCCTGCCCAAAGTTTGAACCACCCAGACCCCAACTCATTTGCCATTCCAAGTATTGATGGTTTTCCCAAACGGTATTGTTTCAGGATGCTTCATGTAGAAACTGGATGTTGAGAAATAACATACTTTTTTATAATGTTCCATTGCTGTAGGAAATGTTTGCCTTCATTGGGTGGTTTGAAAGGCTACAACTGCTCCCCGTATGAAACTAGTTTAATGCTGCCAGATAATATTTGTGTAGATTTTTCTTTACACTTTTAGCATTGCCTTGGCAAGAAAAAAAAGGGTTGTTTCTGTACCGGCTCCTATGCCATCTTAATCAACATGCATACCAGGCCTAGTTGGGTTGAAGTGTGTTACAAGAGTGCCTCCTGCTTTGCTATTATTTTTGCAGCTATTTGTGATGTTCTTGAGAGTGTATATGAATATGCTGTTGGTAGTTCTTTCTACCTGGCAGTTTTCTCTGCCTAGCAGGGAAAGTAATTGTGGTTTGAAATAAAAGGATGTGATTTTGTGCATTCCACTTAAAGTGAAGATCAACAGTGTGTCTTACTGAAGAAGTAGCCTGTGAGCAATTTGCTTCAATCAGCTTCTGAGAATTTTACTTCTCAAGCAGCCATTGCTTTTGCCAGTTCTTGGGAAATGTCTTGTTTTAACTTGGTCTTTAAAGAAATTACATCCTTTAGACTAAGCTTGCTTAGTGTTAATGTTAAAATGTGAGAGGTTGATTCAGATGTTGTCATTTGCTATTTGTGGGTGTTAAATTAGGGAAGATGAGGAACAGCTGAAGTCTTACCAAAAAAGAAAATGAAGTTGTTAGTGATGACATTAGAAATTGGTGTCATTTAATGCAATTTATTTGCAAAAGTAGGCAAGGAAAAATTACAGAAAACCATTTTAATTACTGTAGTGTACTCTATTCCAACCATGGACAGTTAATTGCATTCTTTTGATTGTTGGGAGATTTTTTTGGTGAAGATTTAGGTTGCAGAAAACTGTTCATACAATCACCCTCGTCATCTTTTCTTTCTGGAATTCCCAGGGAGAGCTTTGGGACAGGTTGGCTACCATGGGAAATAGTATGCTGGGCTAACCATACCTTGCTCTTAAGACTCTTCAGTATTAGATCTTTGTGAGAATAACTTTTATAGCCACCTTGACTACTCAGTTGATTAGAAAGGCAAAGTTTAAATCAAATTACTTTTTAAAAACAGTGTTTAGGACACGCTATAGGTTATGTCAAGGCTGAAATCTTAAATGCCTTTAAGCAAGCCCTATTATAAGTATATTAAGGATTAAACATATGTTTACATCTGTTGTATATTCTAATTAAGGGTGAGCAGCGCTGTAACTTCTGAATGAATAATGGAAGTTAAAGTTGCTCTTTAATAAAATTGCCCCTTGACAGATTATCAGTTTTCTTTTGGGGATGCTGGGATATTTTATTATTTACTTTATAGATATATTCATGCCATCTAGTTAGTGGCATATTTGTTTGCAAAATATAGGGTGTCAGAAGTTTTTTTTCACTCCCCTGTATTTCTCAAGTAGTCCACCAAATGGTTAAAAAGTAACAGTCAAAAACCCACTCTGGAAATGTTTCCCATACCCCAGATGGGAAGGGATTGGAGTTGCATGGGAACAGAACATTTTGTAAGGGTAACCAACCTATTTACACACACAAAATGCACTTAATAATTTTATGTTTGAAAACTCTATTCTCTTTTCTGCTTTCAACATTAACTTTGTCTTCCTAAATGTATATCTTTTCTATATACGTATATTGATAAAAGGTTTGATTCAGTATTATCTGATTGGTTTGTAGAAACACAGATACTTTAAATCAACATCATGAGATTCTGAATTGGTTTAAACTTCTCTTTTTTGTTATGTTCTTAAATCTGATGATTAAGTAATTTTAAAAATATAGGGTAGCAAACTAGAAATGTTCCATGATCTTTGTTATCCTTGGTCTAAATATAAAATTATTACTTTGTTCATTGAGGAGGGAACATTTAAGAAGTGGATAACTGCTCTGTCTTTAAGGCAGGTAAGGATATTTGTAAGGAATTTCCATTTCATTTAGCCAATTGAACTGGCTCCCACTTGACTCACATAATTTAATTTCTGTAGCTATGATTGGTATATACAAATATGCTTATACATTGTGTTCAGTAAATGTGTATTATGTGTATTACGTTGCAAGTGTACCAGTATTTCTTCCATTTGTTGATATGAAGGAATCTCCACATAGATGGTTAGAATTTTGTGAGGCTTCTGAGAGAGATTAGAATCTGAGATAGTTTCCCCATTACCCTTCTGATAATTGATATTTGACCCATATTTGAAGCTTTTTTGGGGGGAGGGGAGGGAGTCAAGGAATGGTCAGCTGTTAGTCTTCTTGTTGATCAGCAAACTGTAACTGCAGTTTGGCCAGGTATCTTGCCAGCAAACTTTGTATACCATGACTAGCACATTTGAAACCAGTATAGACCTATTGGAGTTCTTAGCTAAATGTACTGTATAATACTGTTTTTGGTTATCCACCCAAGTTTTTTCTTCTTCTATCTTAAATGGCTGGTTCTTTTTAAAAAAAAAACAAAACCAGTACTCCAATAAGTGTGTGTATTTCAGCCTTCTGAAATCATCTTCATGATATCAGTTTAAGGAACTAGAGCCAGATTGGTAGATGACAGGGTAAAGAGGAACACTGATGAGTGCGCGAGAAGCGCAGCGCAGGTCAGGAAGGGTGTGTGAGGTTGCCCAAAGATGTGAGGGGGTTAGGGTTAGAGGGTGTGCAATGTGGGTCGGGAAGGGTGCATGGAGATGCTTGAGTTGGTGGCACGGCACAAGCACAGAGGATCTGGGGGAGACTTACCCTAGTGACTTACAGCCTTCCCCACTTTCTGGGGAAGCTGGCAGGGAAGGATGCAAATGGCGATCACGCGATTGCAGGGCACTGTGACTGTAAGTGCAAACTAGTTGCCAAGCACCCAGATCGTGATCACGTGACTTTGGGGGTGCTGGGACAGCCTGAACTCTGAGGACCAGTCATAACCATTCAGCACCATCATAACTTTGAACGGTTGCTGAACAAATGGTCATAGGTCGAGGACTGCCTGTAATTAAAAATCCCAACACTAAAGTCAGAATTGTAATGGATAACTTGTAATGTGTATGTTCCAATGATCCTGCTTTTTGCTATCTACAGAAAAATGAAGCTGCTTTATACATTCCTTTTCATAAAATATGGAAGTATTTTAAAGTATGAATATTTTATAAATAAGTATTTAAAATAATTAAAAATATGATGCCAAGTCTTTAAGGCTCATTTAAAAGATAGCAGGGTTGGGGCTCTTCAAACCTTCAGACAGATACTATTCCAGAGGGCTGGCATTGTAACAAACAAAATATGCCTCTTAGGTCCCATCAGGTAGCATTTGTTATGCATTGGACCTGGAGCATGCCCACTGTGTGTTGGATCTGACAGGAGAGGCACAATGAAAAAAAAAGATAGTTCCTAAGACAACTAGCACCTTGAGTTGAACCAGAAGTTCACTGGTAAACAGTACTGCTTATGTAACAGAAGTGTTAAATGAGTGGACTGAAGTATGCCCATACCTGCTTGTGCTGCCGCATACTGGACTAGCTGTAGCTTCCAAGTGGTCTTCAAGGGTAGCTTCATGTATAGTGCACTGCAGTAGTCTATATGCAAAGTGACAAAGGATTGAAATTTACATTGTTATAATCTTAAAGAGAATTTTTATAAAATGATGTACCGTTGGTATATGTCACCAGAGAAATTGTCTAGAATGTATAAAAGCACTTCAAATTTATATTGGAAATGTGAACAACAAGAAGGGACATTTTATCATGTTTGGACATGCTAAAAGCTAGAAATTTTTGGATTCAAATGCACACACTGATTCAGAGGATTTTAAAGATTAAATACAATTGAGACCAGAGGTTTTTCTTTTGGGATTGATAGACAAACAGTTGGAAACGTTATGGAACTTTGTTTTTGTACATGACAACTGCAGTGAGATTATTGTATGCACAAAGATGGAAAGTTTTGGCACTACCCAAAATGGATTAATGGTTGATGAAGATGTTGGAACTTGCTGAGATAGCTAAATTGACTTCTTTGATCAGAGAAAATACAGTATCTATGTTTATTGCTAACTGGAAACCCCTTATGGACTTTTTGCATAAAACAGAAAAAAATGAATTTATGATGTATGGTTTTGATGATTATACAGGATAGATTATAGAAAGAAGAAAGTTATGTTGTAACCATAGAGATCTTGTAACCGTAGAGTAAGAGGTAAATTTATAATTATAACTACTGCAAAGAAGATTGGAAGGTATTTCTTTGTATCTTTTTTCTTTTCTATTTTTTAAATTTTTTCTCACACTTTTAGCTTTCTCTTGTCTTCCTTTTTCTTTTCTTTTTCTTACTTTATATTAGTTTGTATTAATCTTTATCTTCCTTTTAAAAAATATTTAATAAAATTATAAAAAGGACTGAGTTTATGCCTGTTCTTTCTTATCCAGCCTTCAACAGCTTCCTGACACTGGACAAGATCTTGACAACATCACTTAAATCAACCCAGAGTTGAGGTGTACAACTGAGTACTATTAGCATACTAATGATACCTATCCCCATCAATTGGTGACCCCATCCAGTAGCTTTATGTAAATGTTAAATAGAAGAGGCAAGAGAATTGAGCCCTATGCCACCCTACAAACCAAGGATTTCAGGTTTCACCTCTTCCCCCACCATCAGTAGAAACTGGAACTGGCCACAGAGAGGGGAGAACCACTGCACCTCTCGTCCCATCCTGTTCAGAAGGAAACTGTGATTGATTGCATCAAAAGCTGCTGAGAAATCAAGGAGAACTGGGACAGTCATGTCACCCCCATTCTGACTCTACTAGAGGTCATCAATAATTGTAATTATTGCTGTCTCTGAATTCTGTCCAGACCTGAAACCTGACTGGAAAGAGTTTGGATAATCTACGTCTTCCAGGGTCCTCCAAAGCTGCAATCCAACCATCTTTTTTTAAATACATAATTTTTATTACAAAAGGATTTTACACAGAATTTAAAAACTACAGAAACTCAGGAAAAAAAATAGAAAAAAGCAAAATATATAAAAAGGTAAAAGAAAAAGTGAGAAACAGAGACAAAGAAAAAGAAAGATATCAAAAGAAGCAACTTCCAATCTTCTTCACAGCAGTTACTAGCATGATTATTACCATTTCCGCCCTCCCAAATTACATACCTTGGTTCCCTTCTTCCCATAAGCAACCCTTTTTAATCAGTAAATCCTGAAATCACCAATTCATTTTTGTTCATTTTCAGCAAAAAGTCCATAAAGGATTTCCAGTCGTTTATAAAAGTAATTGTTCCTTCCTTAATCAGACAAGTCAATTTAGCCATTTCAGCAAGTTCTACCATCTTTATAGTCTACTCCTCCACTGTGGGTATTTCTGTATTTTCTGTTTTCTGCTCCTTTTCCCTCTGCTTAGAAATTAAAGTGATAGCTAAGCCAAGCACCAGTAGTGACAGTGATGCAAACAAAGTGACAAAAACAAATTTAATAGCTATATTTTGCTTAAGAGGAGAAATGAGCAAAATGTATCCTCTCAATACTTAACTAAAAGCATGAGATTTAGATTCAAATTTAATTAATTTAAGTAATTAAAATCTATATGTAGAACATCATACTTTTTACAGTTCTCATACTTAGAAATGACAAAACCAGAAGAAACTCATCTGATATAGCAAGAGCAATCTTATCGTTGATAAATCATCTGAAATTAATGGCTGGGTACCTTTGATTTTTAAAAGTAGAAAATATCAAGCATCACAAAAGTAGGCAAATTCATCAGCTTTTTGTGAAAGTATGAGAAGCTTTAAAAACCTGCTACTGCACCTCTGACATAGTTTGATTTTCATTATGTAAATGACGTTTGATTAAATTATATTCTCAACATAGTTTTGCTTTCATTTTAAACAAATAAATTATTTTGAAATGATGTAGAACTTTCATACAACCAATAACAAATAATACTATGCAAATGAAGCAGCTTGCATACTTTATAAAGAACATTTTACATAAACTGAAAAAGGAAATACTGAGTGGTATGTATAAGCCAGTTAAGATCAGGATTTTTAGATAATTCCATATACTAATAATCTGCTGTGATTTCTGTTAGATTTATAAAAGAAACTAATCCTGTATTTGGCACCACTTCCAGTGAAATGACTAGGGGCTATATTTTTAACAGCATCAGTAATCTTGAAGAATCTGGAAATCCCAACTAGAAAGCCAGACTATTTTAGACATTTTAGGAGAGCAGTGTTAGTCTGTGGCAGCCAAATATCTACTGTACCAGAGTCCTGATGTTTAATTATTCTAGATTTCCTCTGAAAAACTGACAACATACACAGGGAGTTATGTAACTGAAGGAATTCAAATTGCCTGCAAAAGATGAAAGACATTTGCTTGCTTATGTTTACCAGACATCTGGACCATATATCTAATTTAAATGATGAAGAGGACAAAACACTTATGGAATGCTAATATTCTTGTACTATATCTGTTTTGCTAAATTTCCCTCTTTCTTTCAGTGCTTATAAGCCAGCTTCTAAATTATTTCAGACAGAAAGTGTCCTAAACATACAAGAGAAGACTATTTGTGAAAAACAGGTTTACTTTGCAATAAACATTACAAATAAGGACACTACTACTATGTTTTTCTTTTAATGGAAGTCTTAATGGAAGATAGGGATAGAGAACTTTTTGGGGCTAAGAGAATATTGCTGCTTTGAGAAAGAGTATTTTGCTTGCACCAGTACCATTTGTGAAGTGCCCCTTTCTCAGATGCTTTGCAGAACATTCAAAAACAACAGAAACATTCCTGCTTCTGATAGTCTCAAGCTGCCTCCTGTAGTGTTTTAAACTGGAAACAGCCATGGTTTTGAAAAATAACATGTCAGTTTAATGTATAATTGTGGATACCAGGAAGGATATTGAGGTTCCCATTACTAGAAGCTTAAGAAAAGATACAAATTACTAATACATTTTAATATGTATTTTGTGAATGCAAATGAGATGATTCATTTGCAGCATTAGCTTTCAAATATTGCAAACCATATTTCTAAGTTTATTAAATTGTATTATATTTCTACTTCAATATTCTATAAAATTAAAAATGTTAAATATATATATACAGCATTTAGATTTCAGTCAGGAATTAAATTTGTAAATGTATCTAATATATCTAAGAACAAATAAATGACAGTTATATTTACTTGAGAAGCATATATTTTCAAGTTATATCGTACTGTAGACTTCTAAGACAATATTTCTGTGAGTTTTGTGAACTGTCCATGAGCTTTTAATAACTAGCTTGGCTTTTTAAGTTATCTACAGTACTTGAAGAAATTACAGTGTTATATTAAGCCATAGAGCGTACAGATTTACTTGTCAATTTCTCCTCACATAATCAGAAATTCAACAAAAGAAAAAATGATGTGTACACAGTCTATGAACAGTGAAACTTTTATTGTTAGTTATACATATCCAGGTTTCTGCTATTTGAAAATCGTTCTCTTAGTCAAGCTCAGTTACTCAAATTTTGTGAAATATAGTTTAATTTTTTAAATATCATGTTAATTAAGACCACAATTTACTAGGCTCCAAAAACATGTACAAGTAAGTCTAATGTTTGTTTGAATAATTTATGTCCTAAACATTTGTTGAGTAATGGTGGTTTAATTAAGCTTTCCTGGCTGGCTGGAAGAGATTTATCAGTTGCAACCCAGGTGTGTGTATGCATATGATTGTGACAATTCTTTGCATCTTAATTTTTTTTCATGTTTAGAAGTTTTAATCCATATAGTTAAGCAGAATTATATAATTATAATTCTAGCCCATGTATGCACTCTTCTTAATTGCTCCTTTCTTCTATATCCAGTTCTTCATTTTTCTCCAGTAAGATATTGATATTTGAATGTTTTGTTATTTCTTCGAATATTCACATAATTCAATCCCATGTTTATTAATTTATGTACAATTTTGTATATACTGCCCACTTCATTAGACTTCAGATGATTCACAATAGACAATAAAAACTGAAAAATATTTAAAAACCAGTTCATAATAACAAGGCTAAGACCACCTCTATTGACAACATCCAGCTCCAACAGGTGAAGCTAACTGTCAACAGACAACTACAACATTTGCAAAATAGCTTATTTCCAGAAAGATAGAAATGTAGGTGTTATTCCAGAGTATAGTAGCTATTACCAAAAATTCCATCTCTGGGGCCTCCCTCATCAACCTCTCAGGGGAAAGGTACCCATAACATCCCCTCCCAGATTAAGCAAACGAGGGCAAGTTGAACTTTAACAAGACAGTCCTGCAGATACCTGGAAGCCAAGTCATATAGAGCTTTATAGCCTAAAACCAGCCTTTTGAACAACCTGGAAATGTGTGCAGTACTTGCAAAACTGCTGCTGTATGGCTTTAACAACTCCCGTCTGTCAGTAGATGGGATGCTGCATTTTATACCAACTGCAGTTTTCAAATTTTCTGCAAGGACAGTTCATGTAAAGTGCATTACAGCAACCTTCTCTAAAGGTAATAAGGACATGTGTTGCTGTCACCAAAGGCCGCCTTCTCCATGTAGCGCCCCAAATGGTACCTCAGCTGAAGCTGGCTGAAGTCTTCTCTGGCTGTGGCTTTAACTGAAGATCCAGCAGTAGCTGTCAGTCTAAGAAGATTAACTTACCGGCCTCCTCTTCATGGAAAGTTCAATTCCTTCCAGAGTCAGTACAGCAGCTGATAGCCAGATGGTTTTCAGATGAATAGCATGTCCATCTTGCTGTTATTGAGCTTCAATCTGTTTCTCCTCACCCAGTGTCCTGCAGCTCTAAACATTGTATCAGGACATCTGCTGCATCTCCAGCTAGGTATGAGATCAGAATTTACAGTGGGATGTCATCAGCATATTGATATCTCATCCCAAACAGCAGGTTACTCTCCCAGCGGCTTCATATAGATGTTAAAAAGCAAAGGTGAGAGTCAAGCCCCGAGATGAGCCACGGTGATTCTGCTGCCATCTTGAATGACCCACTCAGGAAGGAATAGCTCCACCACTCCCAGTCCTTACATGTAGCCCAGAAGGATACTATGGTCAGTGATATTAACTAGAATGACCAATGTGGCTTCTGTCCCATCCTGAGGCCTGAATCCTGCCCAAAAGGGATCCAGATAATCTGCTACATCTAGGAAACACTACAACTGTACTTGGACCTGGGCTGATCATGGTGGCGCAGCAGCTCAGCAGTACTGAAGCGGCCACAAATTTCCCAAATTTCAATCCCACAGGAGTAATGGGTCCTGGATTTTGGGCACATTCTATAAGTTAGCCTATTTGAGGTACTGTGGTTCAAAAATTGTTGCTCTATGACGCACCATTTTGCAGTTGAAGGTTACAGACATAAGAATTTTAGTAGTGTATTTTATTTATTAGATTTTTATCCTGCCTTTATTATTTTTTTATAAATAACTCAAGGCAGCGAACATACCTAATTTTTCTTCCTCCTCTTTTTTTCCCCACAGCAACAAACCTATGAGGTGAGTTGGGCTAAGAGAGAGTGACTGGCCCAAAGTCACCCAGCTGGCTTTCATGCCTAAGGTGGCACTAGAACTCAGTCTCCTGGATTCTAGGCCAGCACCTTAACCACTACACCAAATTGGCTCTAACAACCATTCGTTCAGCAACCATTCAAAATTACAGAGGCACTGAATGAATGCTACTTATGCCCGGTCCCCAAAGTTATGGTCATGTGATCAAAATTTGGGTGCTTGGTAGCCCGCCCACACTTAGGACTGCAGAGTGTGCTTCAACCACCCCCTCCCGCCTGTCTTCCCCCAGTCTCTGCCCTTT
Source organism: Liasis olivaceus (assembly GCA_030867105.1). Taxonomy (NCBI): domain Eukaryota; kingdom Metazoa; phylum Chordata; class Lepidosauria; order Squamata; family Pythonidae; genus Liasis; species Liasis olivaceus. Next base: position 21,038,680 of record CM061353.1, on the reverse strand, counting down.
TGGCTGCCCTGCAAGTGGGACTCCTCGGCAACAGTGGGGGCCAGGCAGCACCAGGGCTGAAATAGAGGCTTGGGGCCTTCAGCAGTCTCAGCTGGCTGCCGCTGCCCCTGGACCTCTATTTCATACCTAAGGCAGGACTAGAACTGTGCTGTTGGTGCCACCACTGCCACCAAGGAGTGCCACCTCAAGCCCTGCAGCCAGCCACCCCAGCGCCACAGCACAAAGACCCTGTGCTCTGCAGTGCTGCTGCACCCAACTGACTTTGCCATCTTCTTCCTCCCACTGCTGAGAGGTGTGCCCAGCCTGGCCCTATGCAAGGCAGGTGCTGGCTGCAGCAAGCTTTCTTCCCGAGGCTGCATATACAATTTTCATGATGCTTTGGAAGGCTTCTGAAGCCTTCTGAAACCTCACAAGAAGGCTGCACCCACCTTTCTCCAAATCGCGTATGGCCTTCTCATGATGCTTTGGAGGTCCTGGGTCGGCAGTGACCAACTGAGACAGCTGAAGGCCTGGGCCTCTACTTCAGGCCTGCCAGTACCACCACTGCCACTGAAGAGTGCTGCAGGGCAGGGTGGCCAAAAGGGCAGAGTTGAGATAGGTGGGTGGTGGGAGTTCAAGAGGAGGGAAACCCTTACCTTACTGAAGTTCAGGGCTGAGAGGGACCAAGCCAAGAATAGCTCGGGGCGGGGTGGGTCCTTGCCTAATGATCAGTGGGATTCAGTTAACAATGGGAACGGGGACTGCCGGGATTTCTGTCACTAAGCGGTATGGTCACGTGACATCGTGCTTTATGATCGCATCGCTTAGTGATGGAAATTCCAGTCCCAATTACCGTTGTTAACTGAGAACTACCTGTACTGTATTTCTGTTTGGTCATGATAGGAAAACAAGCAAGTTACTTATTTTATTTTTGTATCAATCTTTCTCAGAGAAAAGCCCCAAAGCAATTTACAAAAGGAGAGAAAAGTTTTAAAACCACCACAAAACCAACAATTCTTAATAACGATAGGGAAATTAAAAGCAATGTTCATTTCAGAAGCAAAATAATGGGCAAACTTAAAAGCAGTCTAGTAGTCTGAGTAGTTTTAAACACTGAGTAGTTTTAAACACCTTTAAACACTGTTGAGAATCTGGATGATAACAGTGTGTGGTTGATTGGCTGTGTTTAGCTTAGAGGCTGTACAAGCCTGATTTAACTGATTTATTATTACTAAATATTTCATGTCAGCATTTAATTTTTTACATAGGGACTATTAACACATACAATCTCCTGTATAATTAAGAGTATCTCTGTTTCAATGAGGTAGACCTCTAGGAAGATTTTAGGCTAGCCAGCATTTTAAGGATCTTTGGTTTCATCTGGAATTGAAAATTGTAAAGACACCAACAGGTTTTCCACTGCCTGCAGTTCTGCAGCTTTGTTGTGTATTGCTGGATTCAGCTTTCATGACACTTGGAAATCGGACACTTGTGGATTCTCTTTTGGACTGGTAGTATCAGCGCTTTGCATAAATAAGTTATTTTCTCTTCTCCATGAAATCTGAGCTCTTGGATTTAAAAGGGAACTGTACTTTGGAACAATTTTGCCATTGGTTTCTTTGGACAAGTATACACTGAAATGACCTCTCAGGAGTGGCGTGCAACTAGTTTTTCAAAATAAAATTAATTGCAAGTAACTTTAATAGTTTTCTAGGTCAGGGGAATTATGTAAAGAACAGTAAACATGTGGCTCTTGTATTCAGGTGTCAGAGTGAATATTCATTTTTATGTAATTTTACTAATAAGTGAATTTTGGTAAACAGTAATTGGTTATAACAATTATTAATGTGAGGAAAGTGCAAGGTAGTTTCAGAAATCAGATGCACTGACCGTTTGTAGTTAATTTAAATTATGGTTTCTTGAACAACCATAATGCCTGGTTCATGATAACATTAAGCCATAAAACAAGGCTCACAAACCATGATAGCTGGGTTTACACATTGTGCTAATCCAAAAACTACTTTCTACCTTTACACAATATGAGAGCCCAGCCACTGTCAAGTTTGTAAATAGCTACCGACCTACAGAGATGTGATGCCCCAAGGAGGAAAAAAGAAAAAAAGTAAAAAACATTTTTAGACACACAGTTTTCCCAAGAAACACGTTAGAAATTCTAGGAAGACCATAGAAAACATTTCCAAAGGTTATTTTTCTTCTGGAATTGATGCTTTGTTTTACAAAAATGGGTAGTAGAATCACTTATGTAAAATTATAGTAAGAGAGATATTTATGGCTACATTGTATTCAGTACTTTATTGTGTTTAAGAAATGCTATTAGTCCTTAATATTATAACTCTGGTTCTGCCTGAATAATATCCTCTTTTTTTTGCATACTACAAAATTAGTTTCTAATTTTCAGCTCCTTTTTCTACATCTAGGCTATAAATAATTAAATTAGTTTAGTTAGGCTACTGTAAAGTGATTTATAGTATTCTTGTATTTGAGTATTTTAGTAGTTTATCTTATATAAACAAAGGTATTCACACTTTTAAAATTATAGTCCTATTTACTCTTATCTGGAGGTAATCTTCATTTAACAAAATGGTTTCATGAATAACTACGGATAGGATTATTATGTAAGCCATCACGGAAATACCTTAAAATATTTTTACTTTGCTGATTAATTAGTTAATGAAGTATGAATAGCCTCTGGGTGATCAAGCTAGGAAACTTTAGTAAAGTATTTATGAACCAGTCAAAAATTAATACTATTCTGACTACGGAATTCAGTTAACTTATTCGTTTGAAATAATAACGTCAATCAGCTTTTCCAACTGCAGAGTTTTCCTCCCCCCTCCCCCCAAATTTGGATGAGCTGGGGGGGTGTGAAGAAGATATGGAATCTATTGGTTCCAGTGAGATTTTCCAGTGTAAATCAATAGCATTTGAAAGTATTACATTTTGGCTTTATTGTATTACTTTTCTAAATATAACTTTAGCTTCTTATCTCTCTACCTTTTTGCTTCACGCAGTTTATACTGAAGGGCATGTATTTTCTAAAGTTCCAGTTTAAAATGATCTTCACTAATTCTGATGGTTAGAACGGTTCTTACTTAGTTTCAATTTGTAGCAGTGTCTGAAACTCAATCTTGATGTTTTATGAGTAGATTTCTAAACTCTACTATGCTGTTAATTACATTTTCTAATTTAGTGTTGCCTTTTAGGCAAGAATTAATTAACTACTGATGATACAGTTCTTCAAAACTGTAAAGAATTAAAAATTTCTATCGTACTGCACTGCTATATTGTATTGAGTGAATTAGTTTGTGTCAACTTGAATACAATGACAAATAAATTAAAACATTTTCCACTTAAATTTACAATACACATAAACAATGTGTTAAAGCAGCTAACCTCCTTCAGTATCTAAAAAGAGAGATTGTAGCATTTTATATCACCGAAGACACTGCTTTTTGTTTTATATTGTATTTAAAATTTAATTTATAAAAGAGAAAAAATTATGCATATTCATTATTGTATCTGAACTTGAATTGGCCAGAACTGAAATATATAGATCAAACTCATGATTCTCCTGGAGCTGGATTTAACAGTTAATATATGTTCTGCTAGGTATTAATTCCTATTCAAGGAAATTGCTTCTGTGACACTGCATTCATTTGGACACATATTCCAACTATTTGGGCCATTAAGTCTAACTCCCTGCTTCATGAAGGTATCCAGATTAAAACATCCTTGACAGATGGTTGTCTTGCTTCTAACTGAACACATCTAATGAATTACCCTCCCTGAGTAATTGGGTCCACAGTCGAGCTGTTGTTACTGTTTAGAATTTGTTTCCTAAGATTCAGTGGGGTCTGCCTTTATGGAATTAAATCTATAATTTTGCTTCCTGCTTCCTGGGGCGTGATCAAGTCATAGCCATCTTCTTTGACAAATTTGATGAGTTTTGTCATATATTCTTCCAAGCTTCTCTTTTCAGGCTGAATATTCCCAGATATTTAGTGAGGGGGCTTAGTTTCTAGTTGCTGATCATCCTTGTGTCCCTCCCCCCGTAGCCGTTCCAGTTTCTCTAAATCATTATTACTACTTGATGCTGAAAATTGCACATAATACTTGAGAGATGGTAGACTACTACAGAATAAAGCAGAACAATCTATTTTTCTTACTTATCAAGATAATATTGAATTTTATTTCTGTTTTCTACAGTATTAACCTGCCCAATTTTATGCCTGCAAATTTTGGAAGAATTTCCTTAACTTCAAAGTCATGAAAAAAATTACTGAAGAGTACCAGATTCAGGACTGAATTTCATTTCATCACTCCACTTGATATCACTCTCAGGTAGAGGAAGAACCATTGAGCAGGCTTCAAGTACATTTCTTGAACCAGCTATGTATTCATTGTCATTTTAATGGGTAATCTTGCTAAACAGGATATTGCAGGGTACGTTGTCAAATACTTTGATGAAATTAAAATCTATTCTGTCTACAGCATTCCCAAAATCTACCAAATCCATTGATAACCTCTGGTAATCACAGTTTTATTTTTAAGGTGTGTTCAGATCAACCTTTTTACAATATGATCTGGAATCTTCCCAGATATCAATTTCAGACTGATTGATCTGGAGTTCCTGGACTTCTTTTTCTCCCTTCTTGAAGATAACATTTGTCCTTCTCCAGTTGTCTGGAATTTCATGATTTCTCCAAGATTTGTCAAAGATGTTATGTAGGGATTCAGCCAGACAATCAGTTCTTTCAAACCCTAAGATCCAGTTCATCTGACTCTGGAGATTTCATCTCAGTGAAAGTGAGCAGGCATTCCGTGACTGTTTCATCCTGCCCTTTCATCCTGCTCTTTATATTTGCCTAATGGAACATCTGCCTACCTACAGGAATAGGTTCTGCCTTTTTTGTTACCTGTTAGCATTTTGCCATCTTCACTGAGCAGCTGGTATGCTGATTCTCTTCCTTTTATTATGAATATAAGTTTGGAAGCTCTTGTTATTGATTTATTGATTTTTGTATCCTTTGCCAATATCCGCTCATTTGGAGCTGTAGCCTTCCTGACAGCACCTCTGTAATTCTGGGCTGACAATATGTTTATTTATACATGCAAATCATATCGGTAGCTATAATCTAAGCTCCTTTGCTTTCACAAATGAAGCAGATGGGCATGAAAAATTGAGCCTTTTCAGTCATAGTAAATTGCTTATGAAATTCTTTCACAAAAGAACCCCTTTGGCCCAATCATCACTTGATATTTGGCACCTTTGGAAGCCTCAATTTTCAGGCAGTTGGAGAGCTAATGCAACTATGCCTTTATTATGTTGATACTTTTTAATATACTTTGTTTTGCTGCTTTTATTAATTGCATATAATTTTTATAAGCTATCTTAAAGGCATTTTGGAGGAAAAAGTACAGAGTAAGAATGATGTACTAACATTGCACATCAAAAAAGGTGGAAAAGATATCTAAATTGTAGAAAACTAAGATAGTTTGAGTTTTAAAATGGAGTGTAAGCCATAATACTATAAAGCAGAAGTTGAAGACGTTCTAGAATAAAAAAATTTGCAGGTGAGTATTTTTATATTGCATTTAATATAAGGGAAAAATATATCTAATTCTGAAACCATTATATGAAAAGCTATTTTATTTTTCAGTTTTTCTATATCTGATCCCCTGGCTTTTAAATTTTAGTGTAATTCTGTTGTATTGTACATTACTTACACAGGTAATCTACAGGTAGTCCTCACTTAATGACAATTGGGACTGGCCACTCCATCACTAAGCAGCATGGTCGTTAAGTGAAATATCGCATGACTGCACTGGATTTACGAGGTTACTTCCACTGCGGTCTTTAAGCGAATCACCCACAGTTGTTAAGTGAGACATCATGTAATTGCGACTTGTGATTTTACTGCCAGCATCTCCATTGACTATGCTTGTTGGATATTGGCTGTGAAGTGCACAAATGATGATCATATGACTGCTGCAATAGTAGTAAATGTGAGGACCGGTTGTAAAGTTACTTTTTTAGTGCTGTTGTAATTTTGAACAGTCGCTAAACAAGGCAGTCATTAAGCGAGGACTACCTGTACTTGTATGAGCTATTAATGCTGAAATTGACAGTTGATTTATGATAGTGCTTGTAATATATGATTATTTTTGTATGATGAAATTCTGTTACTTGTACCTTGTTGTTACTCATAAGAACATAAAAGCCCTGCTAGATCAGGCTGACAATCTGTCTGGTTAAATGACCCATACAGGTAGTCCTCAGGTTATGACAGTAATTGGGACTGGAAGTTGCTAAGTGATGCAGTTGTAAAGCACAATGTAACATGACTGCATCGCTTAGTGACAGCAATCCTGGCAGTCCCATTGCTGTTGTTAAGTGAGGATCGTAGGTCGTTAAGCAAGGACCTCCTTGCAACTTCCTCCTAGCTTCCAACGAGCAGTCAATGAGGAAGCTGGCAGGAAGTCACAGAGGTTCTGGGCTGGGGTGGCTGCTGCCAGGGGCAGGAGGTTATGCAAGTGGCTGCCATGGCCCAGCACAAAGCACCAGCCAGCCCACCACAGCAGTGTGCTGTGAAGCCGCAGCTGCCCCAGCACTACAGCATGCCACAAAGTCATAGCCACCCCAGCACTGCAACGCAAAGGCGCAGCTGTCCCAGCACCACAGTGCAGCGCAAAGCCTCAGCTCAACAGTACAGTGTGAAGCCTTAGCCCAGCAGCATGGCACAAAGCCTCAGCCACTCCAGCACCACAGCATGGCATGAAGCCATGGCTGACCTAGCACTGCAGTGTAGTGTGAAGACCCAACCCAGCAGCATGGCGCAAAGACCCAGCTGTAGCTGCCCTCACGGTCCTGCACTATGAGGCCCCTGCTGCCCTGTGCTCTGCCACTCCAGCTGATCTTCACTGTCTTCTTGCTTCTGTTGACAAGGTGCGCCTGGCCTGGCCTTTCACAAGGCAGCTGCTGGCCTCGTGAGGCCTTCTTCCCGAGATCTCACAAGGAAACCGCCATACACAACCTCAGGAAGAAGGCCTTGTGGGACCAGCAGCTGCCTCGTGAAGGGCCAGACTGGACGCACTTAGCAGTGGTAGCAAGAAGATGGTAAAGATTAGCTGTGGGCAGCAGAACGCAGGGTAGCAGGGACCATGGAATGCAGGGGGCTAAAGGGGGTGAGATAGGTGAGTGGGGATGGTTGAAGTACACCCTGCAATTGTAAATGTGGGAGGGCTGACAAGTGCCTGAATTTTTGACCATGTGAGCACATAGGCGTAACTTTGAGGACCGGGCATAAGTACCATTCATTCAGCGCTGTTGTAACGTAATGATAAATTATCATTAAGCAAGGACTACCTGTATACATTCAGGAAGTTTGTAAGTGTAGTATATGGCAATTCACTTCTGTTGCAACATAAACTTTTTAAAAAGTAAGTGAAATACGATGTATATTAATATTTGTATACTCTGTTAGAATTAAAGTTTGTAACCTTCATAGACTTACTGGGTCTTCCTATTCATTTTGTATGCCTGAGAATCTCATCTTTACCTAAGAAACATCTATCTATCTATCTATCTACCTACCTACCTACCTACCTACCAACCTACCAACCTACCTACCTACCTACCTACCTATCAAATTTATATACCGCCCATCTCCCCCAGAGAGTGAAGCTGGGTGGCTTACAATTAAAATCCGAAACAATAAAAACAATAAAAATATAAATATCCATATTAAAATACCTAGCACCAATTCTATATAAAAAGCCTAATAGAACATTCACAACCTAATGGTTAGTTTCCTTGAGTAATCTAGGATCATCTTATGTAATATGCAGAATTGGTAAAAGATTAATAATAATAATTTAATAAACTTGCATGCTACCTGACTCTCAACGACTCTGGGTGGTTCACAACAATAAAAAAAAATTCAATAAAATCAATAAAACAAAAAACAAAGATAAAATAAAGATCCCAGGCTCTCTCAGAGCAACCTACCTAATAATGTGGGGTGGCTATACAAATTGAGTAAATAAACGAAATTGTGAGGATAATTGTGTGGTAGTCAATAAAATAATAAATTGAAAACATGATAGCATGAAATGTCATTGATTCTTTCCTTGACCCATGCAATGTTTTGGGATGACTTAATTCATTGCATTGTTTTAGTCAGACTAGATCTTGCTCCACTTTTGTTGTGCAGAGCGCAGCAAAGCTCTCAAAATTTCTGCTCTCAGGAAAAATACACGTCAGCATGAGAGCTTGCAAAATGCAACGTCCATATTTTGCTCTCCAAAGAAATTCCAGTCAGAAAATATATACTAACTGGTTTTTATTGATAAAAATGCAAAATTCCATAAAATACAAGTTGCATACAAAATATAGGAAATAACAAAGACTTCTTCTCATCTTAGCATCCAAGACTTATCCACAACAAAGTCTCTAGCTAAAAACTCTCAGAGAAGAGGTACACTACTTGGTTATTAGTTACAACTACATAACCTATAAAACTACATGATAGATAAAACTATACACGACTGACAGGCTAGGCATCTAGCCCTCCCATTATATTACCAGCATGTACCCCCCCACTGAATAACTAGCATACACATGCCAATAGGTGGCAGTAAATAGCACAACAGAGTCACAAGATGCTTTGTTTACATTAACTCATAAGCTAGTCAAAACAAGTTTGTTGTACAGATAACGGGATGACTTTCTTCCCATGAGAAAATCCTGACAACTTTTGCCTTAACTCTATTTAACAGGGTGTTCTGAGGTCTGCATCTATGTCTTTCCACATGGGCTAACAACTTCAGAATTGAAATAATGTGGGACTCATTGATTGTATTAATGATATTGAAATGTATAAGATATGCAGTAAATCTGTGGAGATCAGCTATATTATTGAATTTTATCTTCTATTGACTAAAATTTATTTTGATTCTTTTGATTGTACATTTTGAGCACACTTGAACAAATTGATAAATTGGATCCAAATTTGGATAATTAATCCTGAGTTTGCTTGTGTAACCTTCCAAATATTTTTCTGTTTCTTACAGGAACTGAGTGATCTGCAGCGTGATCCACCTGCACATTGTTCAGCCGGACCTGTTGGAGATGACTGTAAGATCTTTATAATTGATGGCAAAATATATTTTCCCTCTTATAGTATAGTTAAATATTTAATGAGGTAAATAATATTTTGTGTTTTTCAGTGTTTCATTGGCAAGCAACTATTATGGGACCTGTAAGTATGTAATTTTCATAACTGAATTAATCTTCTGTTTATTCATTAATGATAAACTAAGCTTTAACTTAATTCATTTCTGTATATGCATCTCAACCTAAACTGTAATGGATTTTGTTTATTTTTGGCACAGTGTGATGTGTGAATGAAGTCAGTGAATAAATCTTGGTTGGCTTTAAATAGTAATAGTAGAGTAGTTGTGTATGGGACCCATGGTGGCTAGGGGAGGGGGTCAGAGGGCGAGGGGAGTGGGGCAGTCAGAGTCAGAGACAGGATAGGATTGTGGTGGTGATGGACAATGGGAGATATTGCAGGAGGTAGAGGGCGGGCCATACACAGGGAGTGTGGGAGTGATGTCTTGTATCTATCCCACACTCCAGCCCTCTGCCTACATCCCCACTTACCAGTTATCAAACTTTAGGCAGTGCTGGACTCCAGCTGGTATTGCTTAATGTTAGTTTGGTCTCTAATAAAGTTTACCTCATCTGGAATGTGATCTTGGATGAGAGGGCTAACCTGGCATGTACTGCAGAGACCCAGCTGGGCAAAGAATGGGGAGTGCCCCTCTCAAAAATGTGCCCAGTGGGGTTTTGGGTATGGCAGTAGCCACAACTCCCTGGCTGGGGTGGGGGGGTTGCTGTTGTCTATTGGGAACTGTGAAGGCTGCCGAGGCACTGTCCCACAAATAGCCTGGTTTGAGACCCTATTTATGAGGTTGGGGTGAGGGGTCCACTGGGAGTTCTGCTACTGTACAGCTTCCCTGCTGCATAGTGGCCTTCCTACCTGCTCTGCTTGAGGTTGTCTTCAGCCTGGCAGTGGAGTTCCCCAAATGTATGGTTCTGCCATCACTGAACCTGACCCAGCTTGTTGCAGGTCTGACCCAGAGGGGAGGCCACATGCTGGAACTGGCTTATATTCCAGGGCAGTGGATGTGTGATCTGGAGTTAGGGGATATTGCCATCTGTCCCTTTACCATAGCACATCTCCTCCCCACCTCCAGGGAGGCAGGGTCTATTTGATTGGCCCACCCCAGACACCTAATGGACCCTATGGGTTTCAAAGGGAGCTTGGTTTTTTTCCTGAGGTTTTGATTCTTGGTTCAACTGAGGCCTTGGTCACTGTCTGGAATAAGGTGGCATCAGCAGCCTTAGATAGGATCGTGCCTATGTGGACCCTCTCTGGGCACAGACCCCAGTATACCCCCTGGTTTTCAGTGGGCCTGAGGGGAATGAAGCAGCAAAATGATGCCTGGAGCACTGCTTGTGGAAAATTAAGAGTGAATCCAACCAGACGCAGTTAAGAGCCTTTGTTAAAGCCTACCTTGTGGTGATAAGGGCAGTGAAAAAGCTTTACTTCTCTGCCCTTATTACATCCTCTGAGTATCGGCCAGTGGCCCTCTTCAGGGCAAATCAGTCCCTTCTAGGTCAGGAAGGATCAGTGGAGCATCTGTGGGGTTGCTGGGAGGACTGTTCTCGACACCTGCTGAATAAAATTGCTCAGATCTGTTCTGAGTTGGACTCCAACTGGACGGGTCCTATGGAGGTAATGGAGGCACAGTCTTGTGATGTTATCTGGGAGGAATTTGAGCCTGTTAGTCCTGAGAAAGCGGACAGGGTCCTCAGAACTGTGGATGCAGCCACCTGTGTATTAGATTCCTGCTCTTCCTGATTGGTTAAGGCTGCATATGGGTGGATCCATGTGGTGGTAAATGCCTCTTTGAGAGAGGGGGTGGTCCTGCCAGCTCTGAAAGAGGCAATGGTGCACCCCCTCCTCATGAGGCCATCCATGGATCCAGCCAATCTGGACAATTTTCATCTAGGGGAATTTTAGGAAAGGTTGTTGAGAAGGTGGTTGGCTTTCAGCTTCAGATGGCCCTGGAGGAAGCAGATTGTCTGGGCCCTTTCCAGCCAGGATTCAGACCTGGATACAGTGCAGCTTTGGTCGTGCTTGTTGGTGGCCTACAGTAAGCTCAGGATGGCTCTCCCCCCTCCTTTTTAATATCTACATGAAGCCACTGGGGGAGGTCATCTGGCAGTTCAGGGTCAGGTATCATCAATATGCTGGTGATACACAGCTATAGATCTCTGTCTCGGCCGCCCAAGTTTTTTCCGAATGTCTCAAGGCTGTGAGGGGCTGATGAGAAAGAACAGGTTGTGGCTGAACACTGCTAAGACTGAGTGGCTATGGGTTGTGGTTCCCCCTGATCTGGGAAGTTGCTTTCTTCATTCTACAATATCAGATCTTGATTAAGCAGAAATATTCATCTGCCTTAACTGTGGTTAGAGGTGATAGAGCAGAGAGAATTTGTTCCAGGGAGGAACAAATAAGGGCCAGCATGGTATAGTAATAAGTATTGAACTAGAAGTGGGGAGAGCCAGATTTAAGTATATCTTAAGTTGGGTGGCCTTAGAAATGAAATGAAATGAATAAATTTGCAACGTTATGTCCAACTCATGGTGCTTCCCTAGGAGAATTCCAATTTCTAATTTTCAGTTCCTCTCATTTGCTTTGTGAGAACATCTTAGGATTTACACAAGAATATCACAAAATAATAGTGGTGGAATGCCTTAATTGCTATATGTGCACTGTTTCTCTTCTTGGATTCATAATAGTATATTGGTTTGTAAATTTTCCCAGTCACTTGCAACCCGATCGATAGTCATGCTTTCTACGTCTAAATCTCAGAGCTCATCCATACATCACCATAGCATGGCTTACTAAATTAAGGATATGTCCTCATTATGCTGTCTTCATCTTATTCCTAGTGCACATCTTAGTCCACCAAACTTTGTATTTAGCTGATACAGTAGATTAAAATAGTAGTTTCAATCTGATAAGCCTCACTATACATGGTTTCTTGTCCATCAGCAATGACTGGCAGGAGCTGGGATCACCCAGTTCCTAATAGCTGTTTACAGCTACAGTGCACACAGCTACAGTCTTCAGCGCTGGCAACTGCCTGTGGAGTTTAACTTTCCAAAGAAAAAGGAAGGTTCCCTGTGCAAAATTATGTCTTCTCTCCTCATTTGTTCAGTGATTTCATCAAAAAGTTTGCTGTTCAGAGACCACAGACTTTTTGGAAGAGTCTTTTGGGGCAAACTGGAAAAGCTTTAGAATTTTTTTCCTATGCAAAGTTTAGGTGCTGTTCCCATAAGTCCATGTTTTTCTAGTTTTTCATTTTCTCCAGTTACTGAAGAAGTGGTAGGTAAAATAGTTTCAGAAGTTCTCTAACGCCATTAGATCTTTTCCATTCCTTCCTTTATACATCTATTCTTCCTTCTTTTTCTATATTCTTAACTAGGTTGGTTAATTTTTTAAATGCAAATATTTGTCCAGATTCTCTGAAACATTAACATTCACCCTATTCTTGGGGGTGGGGGAAGGAGGGGGAATTTTTGGATCTTTCAGTTTGTTCTAGCTTTTATCTCCCTTTTGTTTTTGTCCAAAACAAGCCAAAACAAGTTATTCCCATCCAATTCCTTCCTTCTTTGTCAGACCATTTCAGGGAGGTTTTATGAGGGCCGTTCTGGTAAATCAGCACTGGCTTCGGTTGTCAGTGATTTCCTGGTGGCTAAGGCAAATCACCAGTTAGCACTGGTGCTGCTGGTTTTGTCTGTGGTATTTGACCACCTTGATCACAAAATCTTGCTGTCTTCTCTGAGTTCATTAGGTATTGAAGATATAGTTCCATGTTGGTTTCAGTTGAGTTTTGACCACCTTACATTAAACCTTAAAAGGACCAAGCTATTTTTTTTTTCATCCTGATCATCCTTCTTTTTCCCCTTCTGTATTTACTTTCGGTTTTCAGCACTGTCATTTGGATATGTCATCAGTAGTATGTGATTTGGGAATTCTTATTTATTAGAAATGCTCTTTAAATATTTGGAGAATTCATTTTTTTACTCTGTTGACAGACCTTCATGATTCTGCTCTCCAAGGTCCCAAATAGTGGAGTTTATGATTGCAGAACTCTCTTAGTTCATCTCTAATTCTTCTTTTTGCCAGTCTCTATGCTGGCTGAGTCTTTGGGAATGTGATCAGTTTAAATGGATGGCATTGACTTTACAGGCCATGTATACAGGAACACCCAGCTATTTGAATAACTTGATTATAATTCATGTTGTTATGCACTCGGCTCCATCATGCAATCAAGGTCAATCAGTTTTTCCTCATGTCAAAATTACTATGTCTACATTTTAGGGATTTTTCTAGTTCCTATCCTCTGAAATAGATTCCTCCTTGAATTATGTCTGGCATTTGACTACGTGAAAGTTAAAAGGCCTTACAATGCTGCTTTTAGCAAGATCTTTCTGAAGTCAGAAGAACTATCAATATGCAATATAAATTTACACTATGGTTGTGTTGATATTAGGAAATCTCTTCCATTTATTATTAAACCGTTTATTGCTAATGTTAGTTTATATTGTGTTATATATTTATTGCTTTGCTCATACTGCATGTAGCTACTCTAGCTACTGTTCTATTACTACTACTACTACATTAATCTGGAGGGGAGCAATCCCTCTGGTGTTGTTTTGCTTTTGGTGCTGCAGCTTTTGACTGCTTTTCTGCAGTAGGAACAGCAGAGTAGTGGATATATGGATTACAATACCAGGACAGGAAGGGGTGGCAGGAGAAGCAGGGAGTTCACCTGCTAGTACTGTCAACAGCCCCCTATCATCTCTCTTTAAAATGAGAGAATCAGCAGCAGCAGCAAGTAAGCATAACCGAGAAAGAGAGAGAGAAAGATAATCTGTGGCTCAACTGTGGGATTCCTGGTCAAGCAGAAGAGGCAGAAAGCAGCCACCCCACAGTTCATGGGTCTAGCCGTCTGTCAGAATTTCCTTTTTCCCCAGCCTAGCCCCATATTAGGGAGAGCAATTGATGGATGTTTTTCCCATCAGCAAGAAGTCCACCAATCACTTTTCTTAACTTATACTTTAAAGCTGTGAGGAAATCACCATTTGCCAGCCTTTTTACTGAGACAGATTAGAGCTTAGCAGTCAGGCTGAAGCAAAGAGCGCTGCCTCAGACAGTGGAGGAAATAATGTTAAAATTGCTGCCTGAATGATATCTCTCTGAACTGGTGAATTTTTATAAAGATTAAAATAGTGGTGATAACCAATTATTATTTTGAAGAAAAAAATAATAAAGGTTTCCTGGCACGTTTGGATGGAAATTGGCTAAAAAATGACTGTAGCCTACAATCTGCACTCCAAATTAGGTATGAATTTCATGCAAAAGATGAAAAGCTTTATCTTTTTATTTTGTTTGTTTTCCAGCCTGACAGTGCTTATCAAGGGGGAGTCTTTTTTCTTACAGTCCATTTTCCAACAGACTACCCATTCAAACCACCAAAGGTAAACATTATTTTTAAAAATACAATTTATTCATTTTAATACCAGGGCTTGGCCTCACGTTCTGATGGGAAAATTTACTGGGCATAGATATTTTATTACAATAAGAGAATAGAATAAATAGATCAGAGTATTTTGAGACAACTGCAGGAGAATTCAAACACAAATTAGTTCACAATATTCTAAATTTGTCATGGTGACTTCAGCTATTCCTGTGCTTAATTTTTTTAAAAAATCATTTTTAAATGTATGTCTTTTACAGGAGACTCCAGTTGATGGATCTTTGAGGTCCTAGGGAATAGGAAACAGATCCTATTAGCTTGAGATCTGCTCCTCCACTCTCAACACTTGCTTGCCAATGTGCATTTTAGAACAAAAGGGTCAAGCTATTGCTTAAGGAAGTTAGTCCTTGGTTTCTGATCTGTATATGCGATATAGAATAGGGATATTACTCTAATATACAGTGGTGCTACCAAGCCTGGGAGGCTCGTGCTCCATGTGCCTTCCTGGGATCCACACCACTCTTGCCACCCTACCATTCAGGTCTGTTCTTTGGTGCTCTTTCCCCCTTACAACATGTTCCTTTTCTCTCTGCAGTCATATCTAGCATTTTTTTTTTCTTTTTCCAGAGAAATTCTATCAGATAGGAAGGCAGCAGTTGATGCACTAAACTGAATGCATTGGTTATCCAAGAGCAGTGGTCTGAACTTGCATCTAGTGGCACTGTTGCTAGCATTATTGTGATTTTAATTTTTCAGTGGACTTGGAAATTACTCTGACAACATACATTTAATAGAAAACTATATAAAGATCAAAGGGACTTAAAATTTCAATCGTTTTATGTGGTAGTATATTTTATTTCGATAATTTAGTTATAACTGTTGTGCTAACAACAGTGTGAAGAAAAAGAATTAAATTCATCCCCTACCAAATCAGCAGAAAAAATAACATATAACAGCTACATCACAGAAATTGATTTTCTTGACATTTTTGCATAGACATATATTAGGGTTGTACAAAGCCTCAAAGGGGCACTTTGCTTCAATTGCTTGTTTTAGGCTAATGATGACTGTTGATTTTAATTGCTTCTATGCTATATATTGAATTGGTTGTACTATGGATATATATACATATCACAATTTTACATAAAAGTCTGAATAAAATATCTTATTTCATTATAATCAGCTATACATATTCTACGTCTAAAAGCAACTTATTCATAAATCACACTTAACATCATCTTGAGACCATTGAGTAACTGGGGCCCTAAATTTATATTTCCAATGCTAAATAAGTCTCTCAGCAATAAAAAGGGCATGAAGAATCTATTTCTATTGTCCAGCTATCAATTTCAGTATAATATGTATACAATGCAAAAGAATATGGACATCCAAAAATATTAAAAACTCTCAAAATCAAGTTAATATACATTATGATTTCTTCCCAGAATATAATAATTCTTAAGACATTGCAAAAATGTGTGTTTGAATGAATTCATAACACTCATATTCATTCATTTTGCCAGATCCAGTAACTCCTACAAGATAATGAATATCACCACAGATGATCTCTTAGGGGCAACTGGGTCTGGAAAAAAGAATGAGTATGTGTTTTATGAAAACATGACCTTGATCAGATTTGGGCATGAGGATTGCTCAGTCCTTCCAAAGAGAGGTCAAGCTATTAGATATTACCCAGTATATATAATCTCTGACAAACCTTCAGAAAATCCATCTAACAATTAGTCTTATTTGTTGATTTGGCATGACTATTCACTACTTATTCATACAGGTATTTTGCTTTGAAAAATGTCAGATGAAACAATAAAATAGAAAATATCTAGTACAGGTGAAACTCGAAAAATTAGAATATCGTGCAAATGTTCATTTATGTCAGTATGGCAACTCAAAAGGTGAAACCAATATATGAGATAGATGCATTACATGCAAAGCGAGATATGTCGAGCCTTACTTTGGTATAATTGTGATGATTATGGCGTACAGCTTATGAAAACCCCAAATTCACAATCTCAGAAAATTAGAATATTACATGACATCAATAACACAAGGATTGGAAATAGAACAATATCGGACCTCTGCAAAGTAGAAGCATGCATATGTACTCAGTACTTGGTTTGGGCCCCTTTTGCAGCAATGACTGCCGCAATGCAGCGTGGCATGGATGCTATCAGCCTGTGGCACTGCTGAGGTGTTATGGAAGACCAGGATGCTTCAATAGCGGCCTTCAGCTCCGCTGCATTGTTCGGTCTCATGTCCCTCATCTTTCTCTTGGCAGTGCCCCATAGATTCTCTATGGGGTTCAGGTCAGGCGAGTTTGCTGGCCAATCAAGCACAGTAATCCCATGGTCATTGAACCAGCTTTTGGTACTTTTGGCAGTGTGGGCAGGTGCCAGGTCCTGCTGGAAAATGAAGTCAGCATCCCCATAAAGCTCGTCTGTGGAAGGAAGCATGAAGTGCTCCAAAATCTCCTGGTAGATGGCTGCGTTGACCCTGGACTTAATGAAGCACAGTGGACCAACACCAGCAGATGACATGGCTCCCCAGATCAACACAGACTGTGGAAACTTCACACTGGACTTTAAGCATCATGCACTGTGTGCCTCTCCATTCTTCCTCCAGACTCTGGGTCCTTGGTTCCCAAATGAGATGCAAAAGTTGCTCTCATCAGAAAAGAGGACTTTGGACCACTGGGCAACAGACCAGTTCTTTTTTTCTGTAGCCCAGGTAAGACGCTTCTGATGTTGTTTGTTGTTCAGGAGCGGCTTGACAAGAGGAATACGACATTTGAAGCCCATGTCCAGGATCCCTCTGTGTGTGGTGGCTCTTGATGCACTAACTCCAGCCTCAGTCCACTCCTTGTGAAAGTCCCCAACACTTTTGAATGGCCTTTTCCTGACAATCCTCTCCAGGCTGCGGTCATCCCTGCTGCTTGTGCACCTTTTTCCACCGCACTTTTCCCTTCCACATAACCTTCTATTGATGTGCTTTGATACAGCACTTTGGGAACATCCAACTTCTTTTGCAATGACCTTTTGGGGCTTTCCCTCCTTATGGAGGGTGTCAATGATGGTTTTCTGCACAACTGTCAGGTCAGCAGTCTTTCCCATGCTTGTGATTCCTACTGAACCAGCCTGAGAGACCATTGAAAGGCTCAGGAACCCTTTGCAGGTGTTATGGATTCATGAGCTGATTAGAGGGGGACACTTTGAGCCTAGAATATTGAACCTTTTCACACTATTCTAATTTTCTGAGATTGTGAATTTGGGGTTTTCATAAGCTGTACGCCATAATCATCACAATTATACCAAAGTAAGGCTTGACATATCTCGCTTTGCATGTAATGCGTCTATCTCATATATTGGTTTCATCTTTTGAGTTGCCATACTGACATACATTAACATTTGCACGATATTCTAATTTTTCGAGTTTCAGTTGTATATGTGGTACAAGCAATTTAATTTCTTTTTTTTTTTTACATTCTTATGTTGCAGATTGCATTCACTACAAAAATATACCATCCAAACATAAATAGTAATGGAAGTATTTGTCTTGATATCTTGAGGTCACAGTGGTCACCAGCACTGACTGTATCTAAAGGTAACTCTATTTGTGAAGCATACTAACAATATCCTTTTTATGTATATATTCTGTTAGATTTATATTCTGCAAGGAATCCCTGAGTGAGATAATTAAATAACCAAGCCAAGAAGCCTGAATTTGTTACTGTGCATTAGGCATAAGCAGTTGCTGTTGTCTTTGGAGGAGATTTTAAAAGATGATTAAAGTTGGTGACTGTGGGGATCAAAGTGGGGTCTTCAGAGGAAGGAAGCCTGCATAGCCTGAGAGAGCTCTTCTGGGAGAAGATCTGGAGAGCAGGAGACTGTTGTACAGTACTTGTGAAGCTTCAGTTAGGCAGCAAAACCCATTGTAGGAAGAGTTAGCTTATGGTAGCAAAAAATCAGTTTGGTAGCACATTTTTTGATTAACGCTTTTTAATCTGCACACATTTCACGCAGCTCACAAAAACGTGTGCCTTTTAATAAAATTTGTTAGTTGGAAAATGTGCTACCAGGCTCCTGACTTTTTGCAGCAAAATTCAGTATCAGACATATTAAGCAAAAAACAAATCAAAAAGGACTTTAGCAAATAGTATCTGAAATACCCAAATCATCCTTGATGCCAGAAGCAGCAGAACAAACTGGAGGCAGAGGAATACTGCTACATGGTATTTGTTCTAGGTTGTGAGGGATTAGTTGGAATAAACATTAGGAAGACCTAATCTGAGGGACAAAGCCATAAGTTATGATAGCTTACATAGCTGGGAAAGACTTTATTATACATGAAATGCTATAAATATAACTATCCCTGGATAACTAAGAACTATACACTTTAAGCAATATTGTCTTACCATCTGAAAAGCAACACTTTACTTCTTAATCTTAATTTTACTCATCTTTTGAGCTATTCTGTAGTAATGATGTCAACCCCATGCTTAAGCCATAGGAACCAAGCTACTGAGTTTCTATAAGGTATAGTGGGGTTATTTTGGTGACAGTGGTTTAAGGTTTTATTAAATAATGTAGCACTGAATTCCATAGACTTAGGTCTCAGATATTAAGAATGAAACATAATAGAATTCCACAGGATTTTGCTTTATTCCACTGTTACTCTCACATTGTGTAGTTACTGTCATATTGTATAGTGTGTACATGGATGAGTAACAAGGCTGCCTTCAGGTTAAATATCCTTTGCCTGTGGAAACCCAACTTTGAGTTGCCACTCATATTTAGCATTATTTCCCCCAGTTTCAGTACCTTGGATCCATTTCATGCATTTCACTTACTCAGCAATACTAAAAAATACTTCTTAGTGGCCAGTTCCTTGCTTTAAAAAATGGGGTAAGAAGAGGGGAACTGGCCTCACTAGAAGTATAATGTCATTTTGAACAGTTGCTTCCAAGAAAACTACCATGCTTAATAATTTTTTAAAATATTTTGGAAATGGAGACACTCCAGCCAAAAAAGGAGATATGGAAACAGCCTCTTTTAAATTAGTGTTCAGTTATAATTATAATTTGTTCAGTGACAAGTTACTAATAAAACTCAGCAGCGAATTGAGGATTGCATTTTTAAAATAGTAACTCCCATGTGATAAAGTGTTTTGGGGTTTTTTTTTTACTGAAAAAAAGTAAAATATTTCCCTAAAGCATGTCCTGGCCTAATACATGTAGTCGTCACTTAATGACCACAATAGGGATTGGAAAATTGGTTG
Source organism: Liasis olivaceus (assembly GCA_030867105.1). Classification (NCBI taxonomy): domain Eukaryota; kingdom Metazoa; phylum Chordata; class Lepidosauria; order Squamata; family Pythonidae; genus Liasis; species Liasis olivaceus. Next base: position 21,018,772 of record CM061353.1, on the reverse strand, counting down.
TTAAGCGAGGTGGTCATTAAGTGAGTCACCACGTGACCAGACCCAATTTTATGACTACTTTTACGATGGTCGTTAAGCGAATCACATTCGTTAAGCGAATCACATTAACACATAAGCGAATTATGTGTTCATTAAACAAATCCAGCTTCTCCAATGGATGTTTTTGCCAGAATTAACGACCACATGATTCACTTAACAATGATGTGATTCACTTTACAACCATCGTAAAAAAGGTCGTAAATAATGATCACATGACGGGGGGTGCGACAGTTTGATATGGTTGTAAGTGTGAGTACAGGTTGTAGAGCACTTTTTCTGAGGCTGTTGTAACTTTGAACCGTTGTTAAACAAACAGTCATTAAGCGAGGACTAGCTGTATAGCTATTTGGTTCTGCTTATGCACATTTACATATGGGTAATGAATTTTGATGAGGTTAACTTGGAACTGCTGCATTGTTTTTAAGCTTGGAAGTGGGATAAAAAAAGGGAATATTGTATGCTTATTTTGGTAATAAATCTTTAAAAAGTAAAGACTTAGGATGTATTAAAGTGTGTATTGTGATTTCCCTCGTACTGCTAGAATAAGGAGGCCAAATTTCCCTCAGATGACTAGGAAGCACCACTGGGATTGGGCAGAGTTGCAGTTATGCTAGAATACCTGTGAACTCATAAATCTGGGAAGCAGCTAGTTTCATCAAATGTTAGAAAGCAGGAACTATTGAATTAGAACAAATGAAAAATCAGTAGCTACTTTTTGGGCCTAATTAGTATCTTAGCATCATGAAAACTCTGATTTTTTTTTCTTTCACTCTAGTTCTTTTGTCCATATGCTCTTTACTTTGTGACCCTAATCCAGATGACCCTTTAGTACCAGATATTGCACAAATCTACAAGTCAGACAAGGAAAAGTACGTATCAATATTATTTCAAAAATTGTAAGCCACTAGTTTGCTCTTTTTTCTCCTTGCACCCAAAAGATATGAAATGATTCAGTTACTTTACTAGGCATTTTTTTCAGTCACTTTAGCTGTCTTAACCCTGGAAAAATGATTTTGTTATTAACAGTATTTTGCACTTTTGTCTACATTTTGAATTTTCTTTTCCTATACTCGTCCTTTGTTATATAGCTTAAATTCATATTTCTTAAACCAAAGTAGCAATTAACGTTTGTCACAAGTGTGAGTTTTATCTTGAATGATGATTTGTCAGCTTGGTTAAAATATGTAGTCAAACTTCTAGATTATGGGTGCAAATTCTTTTTGGGATAAGAGACCACAAATGGCCTTGGCAAATGTATTAGACTGCATGTGGACAGGCAAGGGGAAATATGCTTGTAATCAAACTATAAAATAGATTTGTCCAGAGTAAAACCAACATTTGTTTAGACTATTCAGTCAAGAACTACTAAATATAATTTGAATTTACTTACCAGAAATCAGTAATTCTTGGGCTACAAGCTACAAAAAACAAGACAGATTGGGCACATGTAAGTTGTGTGCCTAGATTCTAGAATATAAACTATTTTACTAAGTTTTGAAAGCCCAACTCAATCAGAATTAACGTCCCTAGCATAATTGAAAGATAACTTCATTTGATTGCTTTGGATATCATTAAAATGAACTTGTATGAGTCTTGCTATCATTGATTTGTTGTTCAGAATAAGTTCTGTGTCTGTAGCAGGTGGCAGCACCAAAACAGCTTTGGCTATCTTAAAATGCTAAGTAGGGTCTGAGCTGCAGATCAGATCAGCCAAAAATGTTACAGAAGTTGGCAGTGAAAGCCACTTATGTATCATTACCAAAATGCTACATTGTCCTGTCTAGGAGTGTGCACAAAATGGAAAATGTGTTTTGTCCAACCCAAAACAAACCTCTTTCCTGAAGTCCTGCCAAACTGTTTCAGGGCAGTCAAAACAAAACCCATAATGTTTTAGTTATTGCAGGTTTCAGCCAAAGTCAAAATCCAGAGGGATCTCAACGTGTTTTTTTCAGGGCAAATAGGGCAAGACAGATGTGTTTTACTCCCTCTCTCACCTCCTCTACTTGGCTTGTGTTCCAGTTACTCACCTCCAATCTTCTCAGCTTCCTTCCTTTCCCTGCATCCCTTCTGCTATTGCCATCAGCGTACTAGTGTGTCATATCCCACCAGCCTACTACCAATCTTCTCAGTGCCTTCTCTTCCCCCCCCCCCCCCCCGATCTGCTGCCAGTGTCCACACATGCCATCACCAAGGAAGCTCCTCAGCCCTGGTGTTTCCTCACTTTCCCCCCTCCCCCCTCCCCAACAAGCCTCTTCTCCCTGGAACAGCTGCATTCCATATCCAGAGCAAAAGAGCCCCTTATTGTTTCCATTATAGTGATTTATTGATTCATTATGTGCCATCAGGTCAGTATCCCCTCTTAGCAACCACATAGGTAGATTTCCTCCATGATGATCTGTCCCTAACCTGGTCCTTCAGGTCTTCCAACAGTGCACCCATTACCACTGATGAGTCCATCTGCCTTGCTGCTGGTTGTACCTTTTGTCTTTCCTTCCACCTTTCCCAGTATCACAAACTTCTCCAGATAGCTAGGTCTTCACATAATGTGCCCAAAATATGATAATTTGAGCCTAGTTATTTGTGCCTCAAGTAAGAAGTCTGGATTGAATTGTTCTATTATCCATTTGTTCACTTTCTTCTCTACACCAAAGTTCAAAAGGATCAATACTCTGTCTTGCTTCTTTGAAATCAAACTTTTACTTCCATAGGGCGTCACAGGGAAAACCATTACCTGCACTGTTCTGATCTTTGTAGGTATATACAATCACGGCATCTGAATATTTTTTCCAAGGGCTCCACTGCTACTCAGCTGAGTACTGGTCTGTGATGCATGTCTTGACTGCTGACTCCTTTATTGTTGATGGTTGGTCCTAAAAAGCAGAAGCTGTCTACCACTTCATTGTGATTTCTAAGGCTAGTTGCTATATATGCTGTCTTTAGTCTGGCCTTTATATTTAGCCTTACCTCATTTTTTCACTATGTTCCTTGATTTTCATTATTAAAGCTTCCAGATCATTTGCATTTCAGCTATCAGTGTCATCAGCATAAGCACAGGTTATTGAAGTTTCTTCCTCCAATTTTAGAACTGTGCTCATCTTCCAATCCAGCTTCCCTTAATATATATTCAGCATATAGGTTGAAGGGGAGAATATACAGTCTTGTCTCATTCCTTTGCCAAGCCAGTCTGTTTCTCCATGTTTGGTCTGGACTGTGGCTTCCTAACCTACATATAGATTTCTCATGAGGACAGTGAGATGTTTCAAGATTCCCATGTTCCTAAGCACATTCCAATTAAAGGCCTTTCTGTAATCCATAAAGTACATATTGATGTCTTTTTGGTAATCTTTCACCTTTTTTCCTTCTTTCTTTTACAGCCCCAGACTAATATGTTGGCTTACTCATTATCTAGTAGGCATCAACAATAATATCTTTTGTTGCTCAGCTTTTTCTAAAGCCAAGTTTAACATCAGGCATCTTCCTTTCCATGTGAGGCTCTAATTTGCATTGGATATCCTAAGCATTATTTTGCTAGCATGTGAAATTAAGGATATTGTATAATAGTTTGCACACTATTAAATCTCTTTTCTTTGGAATTAGCGTGTAAACTAACCTCTTCCAATCTGTTGGCCACTATGTCATTCTCTAGATTATTCCATATACAGACCAGTATATCGAAAACATGCACATTTCAGTTCAGGCATGGACTACCCAAAACTGTCTGTTCTGTACATGGAACATTTTGCACAACCCTGGCCCTATTCATGTAAACAGCATGAGTTGAGTTCAACTTGAGGAAGTCTTTAACAAGTCCAAAGTTTTGAACTAAGGGTTAAACTGATTTAAATTAGCTACTAGATCCTCTGTCTTAAAACTGTTGGCTGTTATGCTTTGGAGTGGCAAGACAATGTATCTTTTATCTGTTCTTAATCTAAGGAAGGTAAGTAGGCAAATTGTAAATACACTTCGATTTTCAAAGCTTGGAAAATGTTTCACATACTGAACTAGCTGGGGTTTTTTTTAAACATCTCCTTAACTGTCCTAAGATAAGAACAGGAGAAAAGACATGAAGGCACTGTAGGATGACAGTACTTATAGTACTGATTATCATCCTTTAATTATTATGGAAGGCACGAGCCTCCCTTATCTCTTGAAGTGTTGACCATGTACCTGTGTGGCACCACATGCTTGCTAAGGTGTGCCTGTAAAACTCCACCATATCAGAAAAAGTTGCTGTACAAATAGATGGCTGTTTAATCCATGTTTTATCACTGAGTCAGCACTTTATCATTTGGGCATTCAACGTCTTGAGATCACAATGGGTACATTCACATTCTACCCTCCCCCTAATTTTTTTTTTTTTTGCACAGCAAATGCATATCCAGACTTTTTGTCATTAGTGGATTTGTTTTTTTCCATTCAATTCCCTGCTTGTCCATGGAAATCATCAGCAACACATTTTGTATTCCAGCTGTTACACATTTGTCCACTTCAGTTAATGTGGTTCCTCCAAAACACCTGTTCTTTTATCCAACTGTGAGCAGATAGACTGCTACAGACCACAGTTCACGCTATTTAAATTTGCACCAAATAGATATGTCTATTCTTTCCAGTATTGTAGAAGACCATGACTATTTTAAGACAGCTTTCCCAATTGTGCACCTTCAACATGTGTTGGAATTCCAGCTCCCAGAATCTCTTAGCATGGTTGTTATGGCCGGGAATTCTGGGTGTTGTAGCCCTAATACATCTAGAGGGCACTAGGTTAAGGAAGGTTTTTTTAATCTCTTGTATCTGTAGTTGACTGTATTTGGTATCTGATAACATGTGAATCATAAGCTTGTATATTTTTACATTTTTTTTCTTGGACAGATATAACAGACATGCAAGAGAATGGACACAGAAATATGCAATGTAAACTTTGAAGACATTTTCTTATATACCAGAGTACTGTAAATTTTAGGGTTTTTCAAAATTAGAAGTAAATGGAGCACAGTTTACTGTTTTCAGTGTACCATGAAGCCCTTTTTGATTTTTACCCATATAAGTGTGTTTCTGGAACAAGGAAATTAACTACAAAAAATAACCTGAAGACTGTGATGAGAGTATTTATCCTTTCTGTATGCTTTGCAAAAGACATTTATTATGTTTTTTAAAGATACTTGGACATCTGCATCTCCAGCCTACAAGATTCATAGTGCAGTTGTAGAGCAACCAAATTATTTTTGCTGAAAACTAGGTGGTACATAATAAATATTCTGTGTCTTTGAGATGTCAGTCCTGTAAGTCTGTTGAATGTCATTCTTTGTTAGCTCATTGTATAATTTGTATTTTTTTACTGTATAGACTATATTTTATTTACCATATATTTCAACTCATTTTAGACTTTCTGCACAGTATTGAAAAATACAACTGCTATTAAATGAGTGAAATATTCCTTCCCAAAGGAATATTCTATAAACTGATAGACTTCTAAAAACAAACTTTGCACTCTAATCTTCAGTATGCTGATTATGGGGAAACACATGGTTTTGATTCTGTTGCATACTTTTATTGCAATGTGAACTAATTGCACTGCTCTGTAGAAAGAAATGTAACTAATTTTGTTCTATTCACAGCTGACTTTTTATCCCATATGGGCAATATAATCTCTGACATTTTAACAAAATTGACTTGAAGCTTTTCCGTATAAATAAAACATGTTTTTTACTACTTGTCTTGGCTGTTCTTTAAGTCTAGCACATTCTTTACATGTGCATGCTCTGAAAAGATCAAAATATTGTTCAATATATGAATTATTATTGGGAATAACTGACCTATGTGCTTGAAAATGCTCCTGAGAGCATTATAGTAGCTTTTAAACAACGTTATATATTTATTCATTGTGTTTTATTGATCTAAGCTGATCGATCCTTTATCCAGTATAAAAATGTACCTTCAAGCTTGCCAAGTAGTTTTGAAAACTTGCTTATGTTAAAAACATAAAAAATCACGAAAGCTTCTTCCCCCAGCTGTATAACAATATTTTGATCTGATATTTCTACACACAGACTAATGCTAAAGCCAGTATATGTATACTGCATGTTTGGAGAAAAACAGCCTTTGGTTCCTTACAGATAAGTGCATTATTTTTTTAATGTAGATTTCGTGGTACTAAATCAGTATGAAATGCATTTTAGTTGGTAGCTGAAGTAATTCTAAATAAAAAAAAAAATTAGCTAGAAGATTTTGCTGCCATAGATATCATTTAACCCTTTCTAGAGAAGACAATATTATCCTAGTGCTTTACTACCCAAAAAGTATTCAAAGAAAAACCCATACTGTAACTGGAATGCATTAAAATGTGGCAGACATCCCAGAGGCTATTTTTCTGTTACTTGGCTTTAAAAATAACCTTTTTAGCATTTTAATCTCAACATTTTTGGATAATTCTAATAGCCTAGGAAAAAGTCATTAGCGAGGAATTTATGCATAATGATCAGCTGGGCTTCAGAGGGTTTTTTGTTTGTTTTGCTTTACCTCAGTACAATCTAAAGATGGAAGCTTTATAAGATAGCACTGAAACTTCACTGCATTACAAGTGTCATTGCTTACTGTGAAATAGGCCATCTCAGCAAACAGCCAATACATGTTTCCATGCAGTAAATGAACACTTCGCTATACTTGAAAAAAGAGATGCCATTGCTTGTGAAGCTATTAACGTTTTGTCATCACCATTTAAATACAGTGGTAAAAGATTCTGGTTTTCCACATTTTATCTGTATTAAATGTTTAAAATAGGTTTGTCCCAAAATATCCCATATCTCTTCTTACAGTAGGCTCTGTGAAATTTGGTAGTTTGATTTGCATGGCTGTTAAGTGAAAGAGTGTTTAATCTGCTTTGCTGAAATTATATGGAGGCTGGTTTGAAATTGTTTAGATGTTATTATGCTTTGAAGTATACCTCGTACAAAGAGGAATTTTACTTACCATAATGCAAAATCTTCAGACTGAGCAAAAGGTGCAAATCAGGAAGCTGCTTATTTTTCATTGGGTTTATGAAGTATCATTTAAGTATCTTAAATGTCTTCAATCGACGATTAAAACAAGTTCAGAGACTGGTTTCACAAACTGAACTTCCAAGACTAATCTTAATAAGTAACAGTAACATCTTTAAGCAGACATCTGGACCAGAGATTCAGTTAACTAAAAGTTGTTGAGAATTCTCTGTACTATTTTGCATTTTCTGGAAAATGGTCATTTTCTGTTTTTGTGTGTCTTTATGAAAGTTGGTTTTATTTTCCCCCCTCTCAAGATTTGCTCAGTCCTGGTGCATCCATTATGGTGGCATAAATGTGTCTGTACTTCAGTCCCTCCACCAAATGCCAGTTTATACTGTACAGTGCCTTAGCGAGGGCACTAACTGAGCCATCCCATTTTCTGTATAATCCTCACTTGGCATTATTGGCATGACTAAAGCAAAGGATCTCTGTATCAGTGAAATTCTTAAAATGTAACCTTTAGTCATTCTAGTTAATGTTAAATAAGGCGTGCTTTCTCGCTACTTCTGATGTGGTATTTTTCTGCCTAAAGATGTCAGCTGAGGCTTGAATGAAAATAAAATTTTGATTTAAACTTGGAGTTTGTAAAGTTGTATTTTTAACACAACAGTTTCACCTTAATGAATGGAGAAAGGAGTGGTGGTAGTACTGTCCAAACGTGAGTTCGGTGTTATGTATTTGTAGATCTGCCCTTCTGCTTTCGCTACCCTGGATTACGGGCTCTGGAGAATGTAACGTTCCTATAAGGTTGGTTGTTGTATTATTACATAAGATAAAATTCAGTGGGGTGGCTTTGAGCGAAGTATTCCCACCGTTCTCCCAAAAGGGAATATAAAGGCTCCTCCATTCTGCAGGAATACTGAAAGAAACCTGCGGCTACCTCTTGAATATGGTTCACAGAAATAAGATACCTATGCCCTTGCCGTTAAAGAACTAGAAACGTAAATCGAGGCACAGAAGCAAACTTAATATTCGAATGTTAATTCACCATTGCCAAAACATAACAAAGAAACCTTCAGTGTTCATGATCTTGAGCAAAATCCGCCGATTCCTGCTGCCTTCAAAGGCAACGGCACAATGTTAGATGAAAAATACAGTGGATTTTAGATTTCCGGGGTCTGGGACCCGGAAGCCCGGGTGAAAAAATTGTCCAGAAACAAGAAAACACAAGCTGTTCAAACGCCGCCACGGCCTGCTGTGCAGAGACTCGTTTGCCAAATGCGTACGCCGCTCGCTCCTCTAATGGCCCTGGGCGGCTTATTGACACGCCGCTCGCTTCCAGCCCGAGCCCTCATCCCTCCTGTCGCCGCTTGCAGGTGGCAACGCGCATGCTCCCCCCTGCCTTTCCAGTCCCGCTCCGTCTGACAATACTTGACGCACGTGGCCCGATGAGCCCGCCTCCACTTTTACCTTACCTATCCTTTTAAGTTCCCTTCCTATCATGGGCGGGAATAACCTCTCCCTGTTCCCTGATTGGCCTTGCCGCACAAAACTCATTTCCCGCCAAAGCGGTCGAGTGCACGTGTACGTTGTTTTCTCGCCAAAGGGCTTTTTTTTTTTTGGTCACGCCTGGCTCCCAGCATTATTCAGGGCCACGGCAACAAAAGAAATAGAGCGGCAAGAAGGTCGCCCACCTCCTCCTTCCTCTCTATCTTGCGGCCCTTTCTATGGGCCACCCATAGAAACCGGACGTTTGGCGTAACCCACAAACGTGTCCCCGTCGGGTTGGCTGGCGCATGCGCCCGCGGGAGCCCGTCTTTCTGTATGTGTGCGGTGAAGGAACATCCGGGTCGCCGTTGGATCGTATCGGTGGCGCGCGGCGGGTTCGAGGCTCGAGGGCTGCCTGAGAGGCAGCTCCGGGCGGGACTGTTATGGCGGCGGCGCTGCTCGCTCGCATGTTGGCGTCCGTGTCCGTGTCTGGGCCGCACTGCGCTCTCAGGTAGAGCAAATCACGGCGTTCATCTCTCCTTCCCCGCCTCCCACCCCCATCTCCCTTTCTTCGCAGCGCTTGTCCGTCCGTCCGTTCCTCTGACCTTCGTTTGGCGGGGATCGGGATGGTTCGCGTAGGCGTAACTCGGCGCCGCTTTAAAACGACCCTCCGACCGCCTCTTCTCCCTAACGAGCTGGGCTTCCAGCTTCCGTCATTCCCGGCCGTGAGGAGGTTCAGCCCGTTTGGGCTTAGCCAGCGGAGAAGCAGCTCGTGCCCACAGACTCATTTTCGGCTTCCCTCCATTGTTTTCCTACCCTTGGTGGTCTTTCCGTGGCTGAAACGTGATGGGTTAAAGCACAGGCGTCTGTTCCAGAAACGGGGGAGGTACAGTAATTCTCTATGGGGAATGAGCATGAAGCAGGATAGAAAAACACGAGCTTTAAAAAATAGTGATTTTATACTTTCTATCCCTGTAATTCCAAACTTCAGCTCCCTGCCTTTCCGAATCTGGGTCTCCGGAGAAGAAAGAACCCTCCTGGATATAGATTATCATTATTTAGGATAAATTGCGCTAAACTACGGAAGAAATATGTTGTTTCCTTTCTCAGCACATGAGCCCCAGTTATGAACCTTGGCCTTTTATCCCCGATTATTTTATTTGGAATGTCTTCACAATCGTTTCCTTCCTACACGTCTTTTGAATTAAATAGCTGTTTGTGTGAATAAGCCTTTATCAGAATGTGTTGGTTTTTAATATATACTTAAGGGATTTGAGAAAGGTATATCTTTATTAGTAACTACCTTGTTGGTTACTTTTTAACTTTTTTTTTGTTTAGCATATATGAATGGGTTAGTGTTTGGGCTAGAGTGCAAAACTAAATCAGGACACACAACAGAGTTCATGCATCTCCACAGTTGCAATCAGTAAGCCAACAAAATCCCATGTTTTCCAGCTATGATTTACTGCTCTAACAATTATGCTGTAATTGACACATAGTGCTCAGCCAGAAACAAGGCATACTGTATTATGGCTTTGTGCCTGTTATTGGCTCTAGGGTTCTGCTAGAGGTTGAAAAAAATAAACATTCTTTTTTGAATTTCGTGCCCTGAATGATGCTAGCGCTCACAGTGGTGTGAATTTTTACACGCTGCGATTCACCTTCCAGCCCACTGCTTTGCTGTTGTGTTATAAAATGTGAGTTGTGTAGGTTAGAATTGAATTGTATTGTGAAGCTTTTGGGGTTTTTTTCAGTTTTTATGCAGGGGTTCCCTGAGACCTGAAAATTATTTGAAAGGTTCATCCAGGGTAAAAAGGTTGAGAAAGGCTACCTTAGTGCAGTGTGTGAACTCCTGTTATAGTTTAACGTTATGATTAATTTATATAGAATTCAGACAAACATCTTGCATGAAATATTTCTTTATTTTGATTTGTTTTCCTCCTTTGTTTTCACTTTTATATTCCATATCTAGCCTAGAGGAAGTTCAGATGCAATGTACAATCTTGGTGATTCTGTTCTAGGCTTAGGCAAAAGATGTTTAAATTAGAACATTCTTTCTATATTTGCGATTGTGATATGGTTGTAACTGACTGCTTTCCATTAGACTAAAGACTATGTCTCCTTTTTAACAATGCCTGGTTTCCCATTATTTGTAAACTTCCATTACAATTTAGAAGCATTAATAATTGATATTTTTGTTTCTGTTTAGATGCGGTGTCACTTGTTCACTGGAAAAATGTTTTTCAAAATATATTAGTTCTGGCAGTGGTCCAAAGCGTCCTCTGACACCATACCTTCATTTCCTTAAGGATCAACGTCATATTTACCAGAAAAAATTTCCGGGTAAGAAACTTACTAAAAGTTTGCCTAGAGTTAAAAAATTAGTTTTCTTGATATCTGTTTAATATAATTTTTTGAACTTAGTTGTAACCTGCTCACTTTGCCAGGGCGGGTTACAAATATTGTAAAAATATTTAAATAAATAAAATTCCTTCAAGATTAAAACAAATGACTCCACAAAATCTGTTACAAGTCATGCATATAGTTAAATTGCAGATGCAAGTGAGAAAGATTTTGAGGAATAGTGCAAAAGACATACGTATCACTGTTTTATAAGTGATTTTCATATGCTTTTGACTTGCTAGCATAAGCAAGAAAAATACGAAGTATGGAAGGAGTGAATGCCATCAACATATATAGCTTTAATGTGTGATTCTACAAATTAATGGAGATAATTGATTTTAAAGACTCTTCTGTTAACTATAGTGTGAGTCAAAACATGTGAAAATAACATTTTTCCTATCCAAATATAAATATTTTAAATATGAAAAAATATATATATTTTCATAATCAGTAATTTTTAATAAGTTCCAGCTATTGGTCCAAGTGGAAAAAATGTTTTCATCCCAGTTTTAAATAAAGAGACGAAGAAACTTAAGTCCCGATACTTTTGGCCAACATCAGGAAGAATCTAACTGAAAGCAGTCATTCAAAACACTATCTGTGTGGCAAAGAATTACCACAAATAAAAAAATGTAGTAACTTATACAACCTCCTCCAGTTCTTTGAATTCAGATTCTGAAAGTGCTATTTTTTGTTTTTCATTTCAAGGAATCATACCACTGGAATCTACTGTTATGTTTTTTTCAGGGTTCAATCCGCTTATAAAGCCATAATCCCCTTTTTCTTCTTGTTATATAGAAGAACTATGAGTAATATTTATATTTCAAATTTAGTCACCAACCACCTCAATGAGCAACTCCAGGCAATTTACAATAAAATAGGAAAAAATACTGATTAAAATACAGTAAAACAATGCTCATAAATAAATAATGTCTTCCAAGGCACTGATGGTAAATAAAGGTTATTAACCTACAGGAGCATCTTCGGGGTGCCAGCCACCCCCAGGGTTGTTTAACCCTCCTCAAACCCTACGCAAGTTGGCAGAGCCAGGACTTCACCCATTTCTGGAAGGCCAGGAGAGTAGGGGCCCACTTCACCTCTAGGGGAGAGTGTTCCATAGAGTGGGGGCAGCTGCAGCGAAGGCTCTCCTCCGGGGCCCTACCAGTTGACATTCTTTTGTAGAGAGGGTCTGTAACATACCTTCTCTGCCTGACCAGCTGGGACAGGTCAATATGCTATGTTTTCATTGTTAAAGAAATATAGTTTGCTCACTAAATCTCATTTAGATTTTTCAGATAATCAGGGTAATTGTGAATGGTACGGATGCCAAAGTTTAACTTTGTCTGGCACTGTACTGATATACATGTGTCTGCCAAATCCATGATGTACATGTATGTAAACTTTAAATCTTTATAGATTATTTATCATTACTATTATTTAGAACTGAACAGTCAGCAGATTACAAAGCAGTTGGGGCATCTCTGGAGGGAGTTACCAGAGTCTGAAAAACAAGTAAGTATGATTTTGTCTTCTGCATTATTTTTTGCTTACAAATAGAATTTTATTTTCATTAGTAATCATGTTCCCTAGAACTGAGAAGAAATGGTTTTTGTATTGATGTATAATATAGAATGCTATTTCTTTAAAATAATATTTCACCTTTCAGTGTTGTTTGATAGATGTGTGTATACGTGTTTAATTGTAAAATTTAGTATTCTTTATTTTTAGCATTATGAAGCAATTTCAAAAGCTGAATGGGATATATTTAGAGAACAAATGGCCAAATATAAATCTGAGCTAAGTCCTGTGCAGGAGGCAGCTTTGAAAGAGGAAAAAAAGAGGAAAAAGCAAGTAAGAAAAGAAGCAAAACTAAAGAAGGTTAGTGCTTAGTAAGTGATATTCTCATTATCGAAATATATGAGGGTACTTAAATATGTTGTACTATCAAATTTTCAGCACAAAATATATTTTATTCTGTTTTTGGCTGTATGCAAGATATTTTCTTTCAAAATATCTCAAGCTGTGACCCATTATGCTTAGTTATGAGTATTTTGGTAAAGAAACCTCTAAGTGGTATTTGTTCACGCTAACAATAAATGACATGATGCATGTCTTTTGAGTACTGGTATGTGATCAAAGGAGAAATTTCATATAGTTAGAAATCGTGAGATCATAATAAAATTGAATATATTAATGCATTTCATATACTAACATCAGTATTATTTCTAACTCAAGTTATATGGGTGTCCATCTTGGAATAAGCATAGGGTTAAAAACCAAACAAAAATAAAATAATGGCACCCAAGGGCAAACCCAACTCAACCATGTGAAAACCATTGATGGGCTTACTCAGCTTCCAAGCCCCATACCTAAGAGAACATCATCATGATCATCATCATCATATTTAAATGTATTGGTCAGCAATAAAGTAATTGTTTCTTGTCTGAATTAACTATAGAGCCAGAATCCTTATATTCAGATTATTCCTTTCTGTTCCCCTCTGGGTTTGCTTTTTTGCCATCATTGTTCTTTTGTCTTGTGCCGTTTTTCTGGTTTTTTGTATTGTTCTTTGTTCTTAAATATTTTAACAATTGTAGACTGCCCAGAGTCGCTGGAGTTGGGCAGCCTATAAATTGATAAATTGTTATTATTTAATGTTAACTCAGTATTTGTATTTACTGAAACTATTTCTGTGCTATCTTTTAGGTTACTTTTTATCTGGGTTCTTTCTTCACATTAGAATCTATAGAAATTTGGAAAAGGAATTGATTTAAAAATCAATCAGGATAATACTTTTTTAAGCTTTTGGATGAAACTTACATAAACTGGAGAAATATTTTGGACTTGTTTTGCCTTTTAAATGTGTTTTCTTCTTTTGAAATGTTCCATGTGATGGCATGTGACCTAAGTATGTTCATAGACATGCACATGTATGCATGTGTGTATGCATATATCTGATTCAAAATGGTTTATCTTCATTTTTAAAAGTTGACAATAGTGGCAGAAGTCTGTGAGGCATCATTGTCATTCTGCTAAGATTTTCATTCCCTAAAATAGTCTGAGATGATGATAGCATCTAGCCAACTTTGTCTGAGCTTGAAAGTTAACCAGAGTTGGGCCTGCTTGGGGCTTGGATGGGAGTTCACCAGGAAATCCCAGAAAGTAGGCTAGACTATAAAATTAAGAAATTATCCTGGAGGAAGATAATAGTGAACATATCCATATTGTTGCCCTCTCCCCCGCAAACCCCTGTATGGACATGGATACTTGTCATCATGAGTAGAGTTCCTCTCAATAGTGTCTTTACCTTATTTATTAAATATTATATATTGTTAAATTTTATTTTTTTTATAAAATATAAAATAAAATTTTAAGTATTTTATTGTTTCATTTATATCCCACCTATTCAAGGCAGCATACATAATGCTCCTACCTCATATTTTTCCCACAACAGTAACTAGAGAGTGACTAGCCCAAAGTCACATAGCTGCTTTCATGACTAAGGCAGGAAAAGAACTCACGAACATCCAGTTTCTAGTCTAGCACCTTAACTGCTACACCACAGTGGCTCCGCTGGTCCTACTCCCCACTTTTAGTCTCAGTCATTTATTGAACACTTCAGAACACATATCTGAATCAAATTTTTTGATGTTCCCAGTGTTCCAGTCACTGGAAACATATTCAGAGAGTTTTATTTCAAGGTCAGAACAAAGCATGAGCTGTTTTGAGATTTGTTCTAGGGTAACAGAGCCAACTTGAAATGTTTCAACAGAACATTTGGGCAGAACTCTGTGTTCCAAGTGCAAATTAAGCACAGTTCCATTATGAGCACACTATGCCATTGCACAATTCTCAGAAATGGCAGCCATTTCATAATTTAACCCAGTTTTATATGAATCTTTACAATCAAAACCTTTTTTAAAATATGATTAAAATGCCTCGTAATGCTGTACTAGGAATATTGGTGTATCTAGGAAGAACTAGAATTCAAAGCAGGCTCTGCGATATGGGGTGCTTCCAACTTGCCTTAATATGCAGGCTCTTATTGACTTCCCTAGAGTTTACAAGATCAGAGGGCCTTCCAAAACAGTACTTTGTGAAGTATGTAAATTGTTAACATTATTGACATGAAAAATTGCCATTCCTTATCAATAAGCACATTTGTTTTCAAAGGTCCTTTAAGTTCTCTGTTGTTCAACACTGAATCTGCAACTGGATACAATTTCAAATGAAATGTTTGCATAATGATGTCCTTTTGTTACTGTAGGAATTAGTAGCACTTGGAAAACCAAAAAGAAGTCGTAATGCTTTCAACATTTTTTTTTCTGAAAAGTTCCAAGAAGCTAAAGGCACCTCAAATAAGGTAAACAAAGTGAGATGGCAAGTAGCATAAAGAAGAGATTCTCAAACTTTGAATTACTGCAACACCCTAAAATGAATTTGTGTAAGCCCCCCCCATGAATAAAACTAATGGTGGCAAAAATTAATATACCACCTATGTTTAATGATTGAATTTTAATTTCTGTATCATAGGGGTTCTCAGACTTTATAGGCTTGTGCAAACAAAGAAGGGGCCAAACCCCAGAATGAGTTTTGGCACAATTCAAGCTTTGCTTAATCGTGTTTTAAAGCTTGAGAAGATTTTTTAAAAAAATAGTGATACTTTTCCCCAAGTTGCTTCATCCCCTATAGTTTAAGAACCCCTGACATAAAGGATATTTTATAGGGGGACATACAAGACTTTATTTTGTAATGTTTTAAGCATGAAATTTCACAAAACTGCTGGTCTCAGCATCAAATGGGTGGTTTCAGGCATTTTGGAAGTGTTTCAAACTCATAGTTTGCTGTAATTTTCAGGACAGCCAACTTCACGCTCAAATCATGGTGTTATTTTTTGCACTTGACACATTTCAAAATGAAATGTTCTGTGCACCTGTTTTGTGCACTGATGTGAGCATATTAGATCTAAACAAAATTGGTTGTTGCTCATTTGTGATGCCACGAGATTTAAATTTCAGTAGGAGTTCTATGATATACAAGATCGTATGATTTTTATTGCAAAAGAAATTGTTTACTTCGTACTTCATGCAAAGTCAAATAGGTAGATCAGTAGTTTACAGTTGTAAATCTTCCATATATTTATGAACTGCTACCTATTTGTAAGGGGACGCGGTGGCGCAGCGGCTTAATGACGCTGAAAGTGCCAGCCAGAAATGGCTGAAAGCTTCAGCGGTTCGAGTCCAGCCTCGCGTTAACAAGGTGAGCTCTTGTTTCTATACCCGCAGCTTCTGCCAACTCAGCAGATCGAAAACGTACGTGAGTAGATAAATGAGCACTCTCACTCCGGTGGGAGGAAAAATGCTGGCAGCGGCTCAACAGAGAGACGGGACAAGTTGCCGGTAAAAAGTGCGAAACCGCGCTCGTCCGAAAAAGGGGCGCGAAGCAACGGAAATCCCGCCTCCTGTGCTGCCAGCTGGGCTGACGCTCTAGGAATTAGGCTCTGGCAAAGTCTAATTCTGAAACTAGAAAGATGCAATTGCCTTGAAAACCGCTAGGGGGCGGTCACTGCAGGGTCAGTAATGACTGTTAAGCAGATAAAAAAAAAACAAAAACCCTATTTGTACTTACAGTGATTCTATTTTACTAGGTACAAAACAGCAAATAATTTTTCATGTAATTCATCATAAATACTGAAATTCTGTCTGTACTTAATAACTGTTGTAATGGATATGTGAATTTTGATTGATTCCTGTCATAAGGACTAAGTTGGCAGGAATGTTATGTGCTGAACAGGGAAGTTCTCTTTATACCTCTTTGGAGGCTTCTCCCTCTTCCTTGAAGCCTAACAGATTGGGCACAATCTGCTTATGTGTTTTGTGTAAGCCATAATCTTTAGAATCCCCTGGAATATTTTTTGTCCTATTAATCAGGATGGTCACACCAACAGTAACACATAGTGGCCAAAGCTGAACTATATTCATGGAGCTGGGAAAGACTCAAACATTATGCTTTTCACCAAAGAATTATTTCTGAGATCAATTACCCATTGATTGAGTTTTGAAATTGTACTTGTTCCATAAGCCTAGGATTGTCAGGCCAAATACATGAATTCTTGCAGTCAGAACTAAACTACATTCAAGAACATAAGAAAATCTCAGTGAATTACATCTTTTCCCAGGAGTCAGGACCTCCTTGTATTCTGACTGCATCCTGAATTGGCATGCAGAGAATGTCAGTGACAATCTTATCTTTGAAAATCCTTCTTGCTAAACTTCCTTTCTTTTTAGCAGCTAGTTTAAACTTTTAGAGATATTCCCAATTTCAACACTGTGTTTTCTCCGGTTTTGTTGATCTATGGAAACGAAACAAATCACATGTGAGGGTGGTTTAGTCAATAAATTAACTAACGAGTAATAGAAAAGAATTAAGCAAAGATATTTATAGATAATTTATCAATTCTTCTTTTACCATTCCTCTTTTCATTCCTCCTTCACCCATAACTCTCAGCGTAAATTAATTTTGCTGAGTTTTGTGCTTTATTTGTAATTTTGTCAATTACGAATCATTGTTTTATTTATAGCTGTAGTTGCAGATTCTCACGAGCACCATGAAAAATGATTGAAGGGCAGTATAAAATTAAATAATATCAATTTTTATTTACATTGGATCTTTTAAGAATCTTGCTTTAGAGTAATACATATTGTCTGTTATAAGTACAGAACAAATAAAGTGTCTAAAAGATTTCCACATAATTTTAGTGAAATATTCCTTTGTTTTCTTTTCTTGTAGGAAAAGTTGGAAGCTTTATCTGAAGAATGGAAAAACCTGCCCAGTTCTCAAAAGCAGGTACTATCATAAAATTGGTATCAGTGCTAAGTTTAAGCTGATATCTGTTAGGAGTCTTTCAGGTTTAAGTCTGCAGCCAAGTGTTTTTAGAACGTTGATAATTGCATCCCACTTGTGAAAGGAGTCAGTGTCTATATCATGGCTCTGATTATTGAAAATAATCTAGAGTATATAAATCTAGAGCTATGGATCTCTTATGTCTGGGAATTAGGATTACTTAGATCAGAAGTGTTAGACTCCTAGTTTATCAGGTGAAAAAAGAATGCAGGAAGAATGGATTACCCAAAGGTTTATATGTACTTGTTCATAGAGCAACTCCATGTATATGATGAAATAAGCTACATTTCATGAGAACTTATGCCTTTCCATAAAATTTGTTATTTGGGAAAGGTATGCCAGACTCTTGATTTTGTAGACCTCGGCATACGACCATTCATTCAGCGACCATTCAAAGTTACGAAGGTGCTGAACAAGTGGTTACAGAGGTCCTCGGAGTTCTGGCTGTCCCAGCATCCCCATGGTCACATGATTGTGATCAGAGCACTTGGCAGTCGGTTTGCACTTATGACCGGTTGCAGCACCACGCAATCATGTGATTGCCATTTGTAACCTTCCCTGCCAGCTATCCCAGAAAGCCAATGAAGAAATTGGCAGGGAAGGTTGTAAGTCACTGGGGTAAGTCTCCCCCACCCACGCACCCTTCCCCCAGCCCCTGTGCACTCATGCCGCACTTGCCTCTCATGCACCCTCCCTGACCCTCACCCTCTGTAACTCTCCCCGACCCTCCTGTGCCTCTCTCACTCCCTCACCTGGCAGCAGCCAGTTACCTGCCTGCCAGCCTGGGACTTGCAACTTCCCGCTGACTTTCCCACTGACTTTGGTTGTGGGAAGCTGGCAGGAAGTTGCCTCGCCTAACAACTGTGGATTCAGTTAACAACAGCAACTGGGACTGCAGGGATTGCCGTTGTTAAGTGATGTGGTTGTGCTTTACAACTGCATTGCTTAGTGGTGGAAATTCTGGTCCCAATTGCCATCATAAGTTCAAGAGTACCTGTACCCCAGAGCCTAACTGTTTCCTCCAATTACCTGTGGGAACAGGTTCAATAATTTCAAGGCTGAGATGGGACTACTGAGACCCAGGGAAATTCAAGCAGCTTTTCCTATTACTTAAAAAATACAATTACAAGGTCTCATTTTATTAATTGTTAAATAACACACATAACTGTTTAAAGGAAGCTGACTTCTTTGACCATTAAGTTCATCAACTAAATTCTTTACTTTGTGCATACATACATTATTTTTAAAAATGCAAGTAGTATTTTGTTAGACATGGTGAAATTCAATAATATTATTCAAAAGCAGAAACAATAAATACTTACAATTCTGACAATGTCTTAGTTACATAAATTTTGAATTAATTATATGAGCAAATTTGCTTTAAGGTCTGCTTTTGACTTCACTTTCTGATTAAAGCATGCCTGCATTTGCCTGATATGAAGGCTTTTATGCATCTATTTTATTCAGAAAAAAGGTGATACCTTATCACACTCTGATTTCTTTTTTCTGGATAGAAATTTGCATGATTTGTATAAACAGCTCCTATTTAATGTTGAATCCTGAAATACATTAGAGATGGCTGAGGTCTGAAAGAGAAGTACTTCATTTGTTGAGTGTTTGTATAGTATTTTTCCTTTTAACAGCAGTTTGTGCAGACAACTTCACCATTTTGGGAACTTCATTTGGGTTTATACATGAAGCTAAACTATAATGATGTTTGCTTTTGGTTTAGAGTGTTATGCAGACCTAGGCATAAAGGTTTGTAAATCATGGTTTATCTCTGCACAATTCATATCAATCCCTTCCAATTGTGGGTTAATCAGTAAAACGTGATTAAAGATTGAGACTTAATATGATATGTGATTACTTCATGTACTACTTTACAGATCTACTGTCAGCTTGCAGAAGATGATAAAATTCGCTATGATAATGAAAAGAGATCATGGGAACAGCAAATGAAAGAAGCTGGACGTGAGGATGTTCTAAATTTTAAAGTCACAAAAAGGCGAACACGAAGAAAAACTGTAACAGAACCTTTAATCTGAAAATAAATACTTCGAAAACAATATTGTCTCATCAGCAATGAAGAAAACTGGTGCAAGGGTAAAGCAGTCTGAGGAGTAATTTTAAAAATGTCTTATTCATTATTCCTGACTGCAAGTGAAAAGCAGTCACGGTCATAAATGACATAAAAAGTCATTTATTCAGGGTTATTCCCCATATGTATGAGTATTTTACTTTTTTGTAAACAGCATTTATACTAAATCAGGTTTGTGGAAATTTAAGTGATTGCTAATCATGAGAGAGTAGGTTGTGTTTTTTTCTCAAAAATGTCTAAGTAATCATTGACTATAGTTTTTTTAATTAAAAGACCCTGATCTACAAATTCATTGTATCTTGTGATTTATTAGGAATTGAATTTGAATATTTATTGCAGTTAATTTACTTTAGTGTGTGAATAATGCATGCTGTTAGTAAAGAAAGCATATATATGGCCAATTTCATTCCTGTCATTAAACACTGGTCTACAAATTTTCAATAGCATTTTCAGTATACATTTTAATGTGTATCTATTACAGCATGTGCACACACGCGCGCACACACACACTATATATATATATATTATATATATATATATATCAAAGAATAAAGTAATATATATATTACTAAATAAATAAATAATGATCATTCTTAACAACAAATGATATCATGCTGTAATGTTTGCTAACAATTAGCAAATAGGCCAGCACCAGCATGAAAAGAAACAATCATTAGTGAGGGAAACAATTAAGACTTATATGGAAGAACTGAATTTAATAGACCCTGGTGTTTGATATATATATAAAGCTGCAACTTTGTTTCAAATCCAGAAGGAGTAAAATGGTTTCAACCCAGAGTAGGAGCAAGAGAAAAGAGAACATACATTTCATTCAAGTGTGCACCAGAATTTTTTAAGGTGTTTTTTTAATATCATTGACTTTATATCATCAAATTCAAGAATGTAATACTGATGTTTGTTATGTGTCAGACCATAGTGCAATTACCTAGAAATGTGCATTTCAGGAATCGGTTAAGGTGATTGATATATATATATATATATATAGTGTGTGTGTGCACGCTTTATTATAATACACACACACTATATATATATGTATATATACACACACACACACATACATCAAAGAATAAAGTACTGTAACAAGCTTTATGGAAAATATTTCAGTGTTCCTATTTCATTTCAAACATGTATTCAAACATGCTCAAGGTATTGTAGGGTCTCTATCCACATTTGTTGTACAAATTCTTTATCATTCAATAAGGAAACACTGAAATACCAATTTCTTGACACCTTAACCAATGCACACTTGAATGAAATGTATGTTCTCTTTTCTCTTGCTCCTACTCTGGGTTGAAACCATTTTACTCTTTCTGAATTTGAAACAAAGTTGCAGCTTTATATACATCAAACACCAGGGTCTATTAAATTCAGTTCTTCCATATAAGTCTTAATTGTTTCCCTCACTAATGATTGTTTCTTTTCATGCTGGTGCTGGTCTATTTGCTATTCGTTAGCAAACATTACAGCATGATATCATTTGTTGTTAAGAATGATCAAGCAGGGTTTATAAAAACTAGGCAAGCAGCTGATAACATTAGGTTGGCTGTAGATCTAATAGATGAATAAAAATAAAGATCAATTTGTAATTTTATCATTAGATGCCGAAAAAGCCTTTGACAAAATATATAAACAGTATATGTTTGCCATACTAAACCTTTCTAAGTCAGGGATAGCAAACTAGCATGGTAGCATTTCAGACTTTATACCTCAGTGGCCCCTGCCTGCATGGCTGGCCAAGGACAGAGAGAATAATTGTCCCAAATATTTGGAGTTTGCAGATTATCTCGCTCCTACTCTGGGTTATAACCATTTTACTCTTTCTGAATTTGAAACAGAAAGTTGCAGCTTTATTAGCTTTACTGCAGAAAAACAGGTATACTCTAAATCAGTGTTTCTCATGCTTGGCAACTTTAAGATGTGTGGACTTCAACTTCCAGAATTCCCCAGTCAGCCATGCTGACTGGGGAATTCTGGGAGTTGAAGTCCACATACCTTAAAGTTGCCAAGTGTGAGAAATACTACTCTAAACTGCTTTGTTAGGCGCAGCCATTAAGGAGGAGCATGTTGAAGCTGAGTTATCAAGAGACTGAAACCCAAACCACAGGAAAGTTCCCCCTAAGTGACATTCAAGGGGATGGATGCAGTCCAGAACATCTTGATTCCAACAAACATTCACTTGGATTCAGAGTATTTGATTCGCTTACGCTGCTCCAGATGAGGGTAGTTGAACCTTCTCCTTATCGGACTGTAAATCGTTATTTCGCACTGCAAAGGCCTTGGGGACATCTCCAGAAAAGCCATTACTGCTTACTTATTTAGGAAATAAATAAACCACTGTAAGGTTTTGTAGCCCAGAATCTATAATTTCCAATGAGACTCTAGACCGAGGTTTTTCCAAAGAAAATACAGCCTCTATTTTGGCCAAGAGAAAAGCAGGGTGGACCACTCTCTGTCTGACTGGCAGAGGGAAGACAGAGAACAGCCACACCCAGACAGTTTACAACAGCTTTTATACCTTTTTGTCATCAGGAAGCATCTAGGAGGAGGGCCACACACACAAGTGTGCCCGCCTTCTAAGGTTGGCATAACATTAGCTTAAGCAGCATAAACTAATAGTCAAGTCTCTAGTCCTCACTTGTTCCAGGGGTTCCTCGTATAAGGCATTGCTATCTAACTTGCTCAAATCGTGCAGAGGATGTGGTTGCATAGTGTGGTTAGAAGCAAGAGCAGGTGCAAAAGTTTATGCATGCTCAGGAAATGTGTCTAGGAGCTGGGAGGAGGAAAGGGGAAAACTGCAGACGTTTCCCCTTTTCAGGACCTCTGATAGGAGCAAGACAGACATTTGGCCTTTAGCTTAACCACATCTTCCCATTTTCCTTTTGCAACTCTGCACTGTTAAAATGTCCCTTTACAATCAGCCTAACTTTTATATGTTTAGCACCTTATAACTGTTATAAAATCCCTACTTGCAAAAGCATTCCTAGTTTCTTTAACTGACCTTCAGCCAAACAGTTCCTATGTCAGCAGAAGCTTGAGGTACAGAAGCAAACAAGCTGTTAACACTCCCTACACCACGAAAAGAAAAGCGGCAAACGAAGCACTGGGAGGGCGCCCCGGACGGCCCCAGGTTGGAAAAAAGCGAGGTGAAATAGGCTGCCTATCACCTCGGGCGGGCAAACCTTACCTTTCGGCTCTCACCTAGCGGCCGTCCAGCTTTTTGCAAGCAAACTCTAGTCTGGTAGCCCTAAACTGGGATAACGCACCGCGGTAAGGGCGACAGTCCCTTCCCCGACATTACTGCTTAGAAAGCGAGAACTTTGATGCAGCTTCCCCTCCTGGGCGCACTGCTCCGGATCGATTGGGCAGCTGGCGCGCGCCTCTACCCGGTCCTATCTCTACCGTTCACGCTCCCTGTCCCTTGATCCCCTTGGCTCCCTTTGTTTACGACACCTCCTAACCCGCGCCGTAAAGTAAAAGAGGGCACGGCTGTCGGGAAACCCGGGCATGCGCTGCAGAGAGGGGAGGAGTGGCGGCGGAGCCGGAGCCGCAGCCGCGCGTGCGCACGAGCGAGTCGAACGCTGTTGCTGTTTGGCGGGAAAAAAGTAATGGGTCTGCTCGAGCTGTGCCGGGAGGCCTTCGGCGCGGGCGACCTCTACCAGGTGCTGGGCGTGAGGCAGCAGGCGTCGGCCAATGAGATCCGCCGTGGCTACCACAAGGTCTCCCTCCGGGTACACCCGGACCGCGCCGACTCGGCTGATAAGGAGCGCGCCACCCGGCATTTCCAGGTAGAGCCCAGCCGCGGGGCCGCTTTGTCTTCCGATTGAGCACCTTGGCTGTGACCGCGGAAAAAAGTCACGTTGGATCAGTACGTGGATGGGAGACCACCAGGAAATGTCAGGGCCGCAGGCTACGCTGGGAAGCTTTAAAAAAAAGCATCCTAGAAGAAGCAGGGCCAAACTACTTACATTGCCGCGGAAGAAAGCTACGCGAACATCTTCATTTGGCCGCCATAAGTTGAACTCGAGGGAAGCTTTAGTCTTGCTTAAATAGGTGACAGCCTTGGTTAACTTCAAAAGAAAGCTAAGCTGGGTTGGACCTGGTGGTTAGGGAGAAGACTAGATTGGAAAGTTTAACAGCTTATCCCAGGCGCAGGTGATGGCAAGGGAAGGGACTTCTTCCCATCCTCTGTGGTACCTTGCCCGAGACAGAGTCGTCTGGCAAGGGGAACATTCCCAGTCGTTGCTCCTCGGTGTATCAGGAAAGGGTCCCCCCGCTCCGAAAAATGGGGCAGAATATAAATCTTGGAGGTCTAGCTAGTGTGATTAGCCCTGTTGCAATTCCTGCTTGGCCACTAAACTTTTAGCTGATATTCCCGGGCTAAGTTGGCCTTTCACAGCGCTGGAGCGCAGGAAAAAGCAGAGCCTTTGTGCCATTCCAAGCTTATGGCATAAAAGAGAGGAAGGGTGGTGGGGCAGAAATATCCCAGATATGCCCAATTTGTGGTGGAATATTTTCAGACCCATAAAAGTATTCTTAAAGGTTTGAAGAGGAACTGTGTCCTCTAAGTTTTCCTGCTTGCTAATCCCACAAGTAAATTTTAAGGACTAAATTTTGGGTAGCTTACCCTGTGACCTATTTCTGACTTCTACCTGTAGTAGCTGTACCCGTGATTAAGAACCACCGTGCTATAGTGATTTCCAGGGCTCTGCCCCTCAGTCATAAGCTAAATGTAGACATTTAAGCCTCCTGACCCCTCACCTCATACAAGAAGCAAGGGGAAATATAAATTGGCTTCATCAGGAACTTTTCACAAGATGCCTGTAGTGGCCTGGCCTGTCTAATTATTACCATCCTGTGGTTTTGGTGTTTGACTTTGAATTGTGGGCTGCTTAGAGTCAAATGATTGAAGTGGCATAAAAGCGCTTGCAATAAATAAATAATGTTATTTTTATAAAAGGTTACATATCTAAAGAAAAAAATCCATGTATTTTGAAGTTTTTTGTTTTTTTAAAAAATTAAAAGTTACTATTTTAAATTCTGCTTATTTAGGGTGGCCCCAATTTACTAAATGATAACATATTCAGTAGTAGATTTACTACTGGGAAGAATTAGGATAATATCCTTTATACTAAAATAGGCCCTTTGGAAGAGGCAAGATGAAGAGTGCAGGTCATTTACTGGATTATTGAGGTTTGTCTTGTATCCTCCTAGATCCTGGGCAAGGTGTATGCAGTATTAAGTGACAAGGAGCACCGGGCTCTGTATGATCAGCAAGGGATTGTGGATGAGGAATCATCTGTGCTGACCCAAGATCGTAACTGGGAAGAATACTGGAGGCTGCTTTTCAAAAAAGTGGGTGTCTTCACTGGATACCAGTTATATGACTGAATTGCCAGAATTAATGTTTCCAGGATAGCATTTTGTATATCTTACTGTTGTGTAAGCTTTGTATAATACATGCATTCTATGATGGGCTTTTATCATAGCTAAAGCAGATCACTGGTTCTTTTTTCATTACTTCATTTTTCCCTATCAGGGAAAAGCTTAGTTAATGAAGACTATAATTAAAGAGAAGCAGTTCTGATCTTTCTGGAATTGTATGTAAGTGGCAGAAATTATTAATTTTTAAATCTGTTTTTATCAAAATACAAGTAGCTTGTTAATTTTGTTCCTTTTACTTTGAACTTCAGCCTAGAAATCCTGAACTTACTAGTGAACATGTGTCTTACATATGAACTTCCCAGGTTTAACACTGGCGTCTCCAAATAGAACTGGAAAATATTCAGCTTGAAGCTCACAGGAGCCGCTTCGTCAGTTGGCTACATTACTGAACTAAATAGATTGCCGATTTTACTCAAGTTAAGACTGTCTTCTCTGGTTCTAGACTCTACAGAGTATCTTCTTATTTCATAAAGGCTTAGTTCAGATAACCTTGAATAATAGGAAAAAGAAAACCTTTTAAATAACTAAATTTAGGATTGGAAATAAGTATTTCTAACTTGAGCTTGTTAAAAGTGTTTATGGAATTTAACTTTCTTTAATCAACTAGATAACTGTAAAAGATATTGAAGATTTTGAAAAGAAATACAAAGATTCCGCAGAAGAGCTGGAGGACATTAAAGCAGCATATGAAGACTTTAAAGGCGATATAGGCAAAATTATGGACTCTGTGCTATGTGTTGATTATACAGATGAGCCAAGAATAAGAAAGATTATTCAACATGCCATTGATTCTGGAGAACTTCCATCTTATAAATCCTTTGTAAATGAGTCTAAGAGAAAGATAAATGCAAGGAAAAGGAAGGTATGTTTAACTGGTGATAAGATTTATTAATAAAGCTTGTAACACATGGCATTAAATATAATTTACATTAAATATATACCAGTTAAATATTTAAATATATATCAGTGTAATATGTAATAGTAAATATATATCAGTGATATTAAATATATATCAGTGTTTTTAGCATTCATTTATCTTTACATCATTACCCTCATGTTTTTAAATCAAGGTAGAATTGTTGAGGGTGACTAATCCCATTATCTTTTGTATTGTCTTTTTTCCTAGTGATTTTTAGAAAGCGAAGGTAGAGCATAATTAATTTAAAATTAGTAGTCAATAAATCCTTACATGTACGGAATATAAATGTGTGTTATTTGAAGATTACTAAAACAGTAATTAAGGTTTTGGACATTCCTGGGGATTCAGGTCCAGGTCCTCACTTTATCATAAATTCATGTATGACTTTGGCTACCTTGACTCACAGAATTGTTGCTGTGGGAATATTTCCTTAAATCTTAAGTAAATTGCAGCTGATGATGTTGATTTGGAAACAAATTTATGGTTCAGTTCAATATTGTTACTGTTTCAGGCAGAACAAGAAGCTAAAGAGGCAGAAGAATCTAGAGAAAAAATGGGGCTTGGTGAAGGAGATGATGATCTGAAAGTACTAATTCAAGTAAGGTTATGGAAGGATGCTTAAAGAGCTTTGAAAAAATATTTTATAAACTGAGTCATAAAATGTCAAAATAAAATTTAGTATACAGTGATTCACATTGGGACAAAGAAGAATGTTACTTCTTGATATGTGGTAGGGGTTCTGAATTGAGCTGTAACCTTCTTATACAAAACATAGCAACAACCCCCTGGTAATCAGCCTCTGATCTTTTAGCATATCTAACTAACAGGCATCTTGACCGTAGTGGCTCATAGGTGTTGTAGTTTCTTCCCTTATAATTCTTGAACAATATTTTTTATTCTTTCAACAATCTTATTTTAATTCTCCATACATTATTTTAAATACTTTAACATATATTATACTATTGTACAGTTTCTGAATTATTTTGATGAATTGTACACCCTCTTCTCATTTAGCAATGGCAATCTGTTCCATTAACTTTGTCATTAAGGTAAATGGTAGCTAAGCGAACATGTGACTGAAATGCTGTGCCGTCTCAGATAAAGTTTTCTCATGCAGTATGCCAGCGTTACTCTCACTCTGGCATGTGTTGTTATCAGGTGCAAAAATTTGGTCGTGTGTACATTGGTCAGAAAATTAATTTTTTAGTATTGTTTATTACCATATTTGCGAATGGTCACTGAGGTAGTTGCTAAATGAGAGGCAGCTGTAATGCCTTTTATAATACAGGTAGTCCTCGAGTTACAATGGTAATTGGGACTGGAATTTCCATCACTAAGAGATGCGGTCATAAAGCGTGATGTCATGTGATTGCCATCACTAAGCGATACAATCACAGCACTCCCTATTGCCATTGTTAACTGAATTCCACTGGTCGTTAGCCAAGGACCCACCCCGATCCAAGCCATTCTGGGCTTGGTCCCTCCCAGCCCCAAACCTTGGTTTGTCGGCGGTAAGGGACTGCCTCCACTTCAGCTCCCAGTAACTGCCTATTCCTCCTCCTTCTCTGCCCTTTTGGCCGCCCTGCATCCTGCCTTGCGGGGCAGCAAGCAACTCAAGAAGCCCCTGAGCCACAGTGCAAAGCCAGAGCTGTTCCTGGAAGCCTCAGCTGCCCCAGCCCAGCAGTGCAGTGGGAAGCCACAGCTGCCCCAGCAGTGTGGCAGGAAGCTGCAGCACCCTGGGAAGCCCCAACCCAGTCTCAACCGCAGTCGCTCACACCACCCTGCCCTCCGCTGCCCCAGCTGACCTTTGCCATCTTCTTGCTCCCGCTGCTGACAAGGCTGCCCACCCTGGCCTTTTGCAAGGCAGCTGCTGGCCACACAAGGCTGTCTTCCCGAGGTCTCGCAGGAAACTGCTGTGCATGATCTGGGGAAGAAAGTCTTGTGCAGCCAGCGGTTAACTCGCAAAGGGCCAGGCTGGGCATGCTTCGTCAGCAGCAGGAGCAAGAAGACAGTGAAGGTCAGCTAGGGCGGCAGGGGCCATGGAATGCAGAGGACAAAAGGGCATAGATGGGGAGGTATGCAGTTGGGGGGAGTTGAAGCGTCCCTGTGGTTGTAAGTGTGGGTGGGCTGCCAAGCACCGAAATGCTGACCACAGGGGCGCTGCAGTGGCTGTAACTTCAGGGACCGGTCGTAAATCCCTTCATTCAATACCACCGTAACTTCAAACAGCCGCTGAATAAATGGTCGTTAAGCAAGGACTACCTGTAGAAGCTAGTATAATATTTTTTAACATATTTAACCAACTTGTTTTTATTCCATTTAACAGAGCAGAGTTGATAGTCGAAAAAAGGAAATGGATGATTTTCTGGCTCGGATGGAAGCAAAGTATGGAAACAAATCCAAAAAAGGAGGAAAGAAAACAACAGCTAAAAAATGACTGATTTTATAAATGTTCTTCATTTACCACTAATACACAGCACCTTCAGCAATTAACTGGTGTAAAACAAAAAATACTATGAAAATGCTATAGGATTTTAGGTACAATTAACAAATTTCCAGTAAAATAGCTTTGAACACTTGGAAAAGAAGCCCTTCTGTACAGAAAACTTGATCAAAACCTTACTATATTATATTTATGTAGAATAATATTGTTCATATGTAGAGCTGAATTTAAATCCCTCTTTAAAATTAAAAAAATAAACTGTTAAATGTATTTTTCAGAAGTATACTAAAAACATTATTGTCGGTGAAACTTACAGATATTTGGAAACACTTCTTTGAAATAAAATATTAAGTCAACTTTTCACAGATACAGTAGGTAAACTATTATCACAACACTACCTATACATAGGAACTATATATTAACAAATATTTCTGAGAACTCTACAAACCAATTTCATCAGTGCTGCATGAACTGAAATTTTAATGTTAACATAGCAAGATAGAGATCTGGGGGAAAACATTTCTTAAATGCAAATAATATGTAGCTATACCAGTGCTTATGACAGTTCTTTGCATTCTCTGGATATATTTGATGAAAGAAGAATGTGCATTTTCATTCTGGATTACAGATGGGGATCAGTCTTTCAGTATCTTTGTTGGCTGTGGCAAAACCCATTTCCAACTGGCGTGCCATGCTCAAACCCAAATTGGCTGGGACAGGAAATGTGTCTCTCTCTCTCTCTCTCTCTCCCTCCCCCCCCTCTCTCTCTCTCATCACATCTCAACCAACATCCTCTTATACATGTGCCAGCGCACGTCACGGGAAGGCTTGCCCCGCTTTCGTACTCCTTCTCAATTACAGCCCACAGCCCGTTAAGTAATGTGTAATCTGGGACATGTTTATTCACCTGTCAGTGATTTAGTCACTCTAGTTCTTTTCACTCACACACAGTACAAATGCCCAGCAAGCTTGGCAAATTATAACGTGGCAAAACTTACTGTTAAGATAATCACTGCAGGCTGAGAGCAACATAGGAGTAAGAGCTGTTCTAAAAGCAAAGAACAAGGCACTGGCAGACTGCATAATTGACAGATCAGCTGCTCAGAATGAAGTCAGCTTTCCAAAATACAAGTGTGAGCATTTGCATTACAATTCCAATGACAGGTATTGCTTTGAGCATAGAGATTCATCTGATTTTTAAACAGAATTAATTAATTAAATTTATTATGGCCGCCCAGTCTAAAAGACGGTTGTCTACAACATCAGAATATATAATGGCAGCAAAACATTACAGCTTAGATTTAAAAACCATATTAAAAAAATGACAGGAGCTCCACAAATACACCAACCTGGCCGATTGTCCTACAGTCCCAGGGCTGTAATCAACCTGATGGCATTAACTGAATTTCAATGGCAAGATTTTCTAACCTTTGAGAGGCAGCACAAAAATAGTTTTGATATATTCTAAAAAACAAAGACATTCTTCCATTTTTTAAGAGTATCTGCATCCATGATGTTCCTCAACCAGCTGCACCGTTACCCCATCCACAGTAGCTTTTAGCTAAAGAAGTGCAGTGCAATCCATAGGCAGCAAAAGATTTGTGGCTTAGTGCATTGTATGAAACCCAGTCTGACTTCCTCAGGAAACTACAGTTGAAAAAGTGGCTTAGTATTGTGCATGAACTTTGCCATTCTCTTACTGTCCCTTAGTGAAAAAAAAATCAGCTTTTATTTCTTGATAAGAGAGGCAATTCTGCTTTATCATGTCATTCAGGCAGTTTGGTCTTCCTAAGCAAACTGATGCATATGCTTGTGTGTGAGGAGTGAAATAAACCAGCATGCGCAGCTCAGAAAAGGCAGTTTAGGGATCAAAATCAGGAAAACTGCAAGCGAGAACTTGATAAAATCCAAAACCTCTACCACTAAATAATGTGGTCTATGCCCAGTTTTCCTGTTCTGGTCTTGAAGTAAAAGGAAGCCTCCAGAAATGCCATAAAATAACCCCCATAACATGTTCTTGCCCATAACATTTTCTAACTAGGATATGGCAACAGGAAGAAGGGAAGAAGAAATGGAGGGGAAAATAGCTTGATTATTTGTTGTAGAACACAAAACTACCTTTTTTTTATTTTTGGTTAGGCATGACTGGGGAGGTCAGGACTTCTTCAGGAGATCTGAGTCAGCAGGCTTATCCTGCTGCTTTACTGCATGGGAGGCACAATCCCAACAAATGGAAATGCCCTGATGGTTCTAGCAGAAAATTAGACAATATTGATGTAGTTACTAAAGGAGCAATTTTGAGTAAGAGATGAAGAGTCCCAAGCATTCTTTAACCATGTTCATATGTAACATTACATTAAAAAGACCGGAATATATTTGAGGGGTCACCTCTTCCCAACCACATCTACCCATCCCATCAGGTCTGGCAGGAAGGGCATGTTAGGGACCCCATCCATGAAGGAGTGTCATCTGATGGGTCCCAGGAGGAGTCTTTTCTGCTGTGGCACCTGTCCTTTGGAACATCATTCCCCCTGAGGTCAGATTGGCCCCAACCTTGCTGGCCTTCTAGAAGGGTCTAAAAACATGGCTCTGCCACCGGGCCTGGGGATCTTGTAACATGGGTACAGAGCCTACAAAGTGGCTGTTTTGCTAGGGAAATTAAGTGTGTGCTCCTGCAAACTATGGTTTGTTTTTTAATAGTTTTTAATTATTTTTGTTATGTTTTTGGTTATTTTGTTGTATTGTTTTGCGTTTTTAACTTTGTATGCTGCTCAGATCACGTATGTGAGATGGGTGGGTATATAAATTTACCAAACAAATAAACGCTAACTTTTCTGGGTGCCCCTGAGCTAGCTGTTCTCAGCCTGCCCTGTTACACAGGGTTGCCATGAAGTTAAAACTACATAGCACACTTATCCACGTTGAGCTCTTTGGTGAAAAAAAAAATAGAATGAAAATTTTTTAAATATTCTGGAAATTAGTTTCAAGAAGTCACCATTTCTAAATCCAGGAGATAGGCCCTAACCATGATATTTAATTTCAACTCAAATACAATCTAGAAAATATTTTTATTTGCATAGAAAAGATACTCCATTTTACAACTTAATAAGACTCTTTCCCTATCTTGGATCTTTTACATCTCTCACATGGTATCAGGGAAAATGCAAAGTTACCTTTACTTTACATATAGCTTCAGCAGTTAATGGCTGACAATTACTAGTTCATCTTACTAGTCAGTCTTTGTTGAATTACATTAAAATTATATTAGACATTAAACACAATATTCAGTGTTGCTATGCTTTATCTATTTCTAAATTAACATATCTCACCAGGCTTGTCTTCTACGAAATGTAGAAAGTATTATCTCTTCCCAAAGAGAAAATCCTAAATGGTTGAATTTGACTGCATGGTGAAAAAGTTTCTTATAGGTTTTCACCAAACTTTCTCATTTACTTAAAAGAGATATTATGTATTGAGTACAGTTGAAGAATACACAACCAAAGCAGTTCCTTACAATCTTAGCCAAAGTTAAAGTTATTAAAAAGTGGTTAAACATGTATGGATTTAATTGGGAAATAATGGTATCCT
The DNA here is from genome assembly GCA_030867105.1 of Liasis olivaceus. Taxonomy (NCBI): domain Eukaryota; kingdom Metazoa; phylum Chordata; class Lepidosauria; order Squamata; family Pythonidae; genus Liasis; species Liasis olivaceus. Next base: position 20,986,451 of record CM061353.1, on the reverse strand, counting down.
CCATTTAAATATATTAATAAATTCAAATATACTGTGTTTAATCCTGGCCACCTTTCAAATATCAGCTTTTTCCAAATATGTGAATATGTGAACTAGCAATGACAACCTTCAACTGTCTAAACATTTAGGGAAACTACTGGAAGTGCAGGCCAAGCAATAATCAAATTTAATACCATTATAAATGATATTGCTAAACATATTGCTATTAAGTATCAATAACTAGCAAGTCATTGAATCTTAATCAATATTGCCATTGCGTCCTTAAGCCAGACATTTTGTAACAGAACATACCAACAGTATGATACTGGAGTTCAACAGAACACAAACTTTTAGTGCCCCATAAAATAGCATGACAGTTCTGCTGGCACAAAATTCCAATACAACAGTCTTTGGCAGTTGTTATACAAAAATAAGACTCTGGTAAAGAAAGATTTCAAATTCTTCTGTAAATGGATTTGATATTGCTGTAGTTGAATACTTCTTTTAAAAGCTTCAGTAGATTCTCCCTCATCTTGGAGATGGATGGCTCTTTCTCCTAATGTCTTACAATCCCTGTCTACTTCTTGATCCAGTTCGGCTGTGAGTTCTTACAGAACCATATAACTGAAGACCTACTAAGCAAGAATGAGATAAGGCTTGAAAGCAACCATACAACTCAAGTCTACTTTGTACCTGTAAAAAACTTCATTACTGCCTGCAAGACATTGAGACAATAAATCTGTTGTAGATTCTTCAAGAATGCATCTGTATCACCTCTCGTGCAAGTGCACATCTTGTGTGAACCAAGTCAGAGTGGAAAATCATGTAGCTTTCTCTGCAAAATTACATGGTTGCATTTTGTCAAGAATTAAAACCAGACCCAGTTGTGTTTGAATAAGAATTGTTTCAGATATTAAGGTTCTACTGATTGAGCTAAGCCTAACTGTCTTCTGTCAGTAGCTTTATTCTTTCAAGTAGCATAACCCAGCAGGATGGGTTACGATTTGTCTTTCTGAAATCACCTTGATAGGATTTGGCTGCTATCATCTTTTGTTAGACTGAATGAGTTGGAACAAACCTTGGAGTGTATCCTCAATTATTAAAATGGTAAAATAAGATTTAAAATGTTATTCCAGATTAATAAATAAACTCTAGGCAAAAATGACAAAACACATTTCAAAAAATGCCAAATATTTTATGACTTGCAACCAAACAGATGATGTACATTTCCAAATCTGTTTCTTTACTTCTTACCCTGTGGAGGATGATCTTCTTTGTCCTCCTCATCTTCATCAAGAAAATGACCAAGAGGCTGATGGTGGAAAGAATTAATATAGGAAGAGCTAGATATCCCTAAACTGGCTCCCATTACACCTACATTGACAGGATCTGTAGAATAATAAAGATTTCAGATTAAAGATTTTAATTAAAGTGGCTGTGTTAGTTGCTCTACATTAAACAGTCATTTATAATTGAATAAGTATTCAATCATCAACATACCTGTACCAGCAGATCCTTTACTATTTCGTGGCTGATTAGCATAATCAATAACAGTGCAAGAACGACGATATTGTGATTCTGGCTAAAAAGTTCAAATGAAATTATTATATCATGTCCTGGACCAAATCATACAAACCCAATGTATACAGCAGACATAATCGTGCTGCAGAATTCAGCAGAAACTTCTTGATTCCCACCCATCATTACTGCAGATAGTATTCACTGAGGTCAGTCTCCAGGTTATTCTCTAAAGGGAACACATATGTATTTATTTGGATGCAAGTAAATCTCTCTGCTTGATCTAGGACCTTTCCTGGTAAGTTGCAGAGATATACTTGTACTTCAGCCAACATATTTTCCCTTTAGACCTCCAACAACCTATGTATCTTGGTATTTTTCTGAGAGGTCCCAAAAAGAAGGAACTCTGTATTCTAGTATGGATGCAATTTTGATACACCTTACCCAAAATGCATGTGATGTATTAGGCCTGGAGAAACTGTCAGGTAATAAAAATCTCTCATGTACTAGTTGATGGTTAATTTCATCTGCTATTGCACTACGAGCCCGACTAGCATTTCCCCAGGATTTCTGCAACATAAAGAAAGAGAATTGGTTTTATAACTAGAAGAGCTATTTAAAAGTTTGGAAATAAGCATTGACTATATAGAGCAGTTCTAGCTCCCAGATGCCTGGCTGAAGAGGATACATAGGAATATTTCATGCAACTTTCCTACCAGTTCCCTAAATCTGGATTTAACCTAAAATCTAGAATTTGGGATACAGCTGTTGTGGTTATCTGTCTACTACCTTTGCCCAGGTTCAGTGACACCTACAAAGTTTAGGTCTTATTTAAGAGATATTATATTTCCATATAGAAAGAGAAAAGTTGAAAGTTTCTGTACATATAATGCAAATGTTGTCATGAGTCACAGCAATCAGCCTTACTGGACAGTTGAGATGAACTCTACCTAATTCACAAACAATATCAACATTGTTCAGTTTCTAGATCATCTACCTCCTACAGCATCTCTCAACGATTTTGCATCCCATTATTGTAGGTTCTTATTAGCATATTTCAATGAGTTATTTGTACAAAAACCTGAAAGCTACTAATGGAAAATTCCCTTCCATAAGTCCATGGAGGCAGCTTAAGAGAAAAGACAGCACTCCATAAAGCCTTACATTATGGGCATTATGCTGGTGGTAGCATCTAACTGTCTTACTCCAGAATCAGTCGCTACCATACTCTGTTCATGCAAACTTTACTTATAGTAAACAAAACTAAAAACTGTTCTCTAGGCTCAGATACCTCTTTCAACCAAACTCTTATTCAGAAAGTTAATCATTTATTCTTCAGAAGTTAGGATGGGGAGGAAGACCTGACCAACAGAAAACAGCTCTGCTGGGAGATGGGCTTTGTCAACCTGACTAGTGCAGTTTTCCCTGCAGAAAGCCACCACCAGTGGCATTCCTCTCAACATTAATGCAGATAATATATATGATGGTATGTGGGAAAGACCCTGGGAGACTGGGCCAAGAAACGCTGCCAAGGGAACAGTCAGGTAAGAGACAGCATAGCCCGCAACTGGATAGAGGGTGGGGCAAGATGCTCAGAAGGCACCATCAATTATCACAATATATGACATTGAAACAGGACATTCTGGAAGTCTGGGATGTGCTTTAGTTTTGCTGAATCTAAATCTACTTCATTTTACAACAGTCCTGGAGTGGGCACCTTACCTGTGTCACTCTGGAACTATTCTGGCTATTTACTGTGTCCTCTCTCTACTGTTTTCAATGGGGAAATTTTAAAATAAAAATTTTTTTAAAAAGCCAGACTGAAATACCTAGCAAACCCAGACTTTTTGCCCTGAGTTAAGTAAGCCATCTGGGTTCAAGATAAAGCACCCAAGATCTGTAAGAGTAGTAATCAATGATTTAGACAATTTAGCATAAACAGTTAGAAGAAAGAGCAGCCTTTACTCTTCCCTGATCAACCCAATGCTTGTTTGTGCTTCTAGGCCAGTGTTTCTAAAACTTGGCAATTTTAAGATGTGTGAACTTCAACCCCCAGAATTCCGCACTTAGCATGGCTAAGTCCACACATCTTACAGTTGCCAAATTTGAGAAACACTGTTCTACACTGACACACACAAGAACTGCTGGCCTTCCAGAAGCCTTGAAGCCTTGTCTTCTCTCCCAGGCATTAGGGCCAGAATGCTTTATTTATTCATTTATTTTAATGGCTTTTAATTAATAACAAAAAAGAAAAAGAGCAAAACACAATGATAATAATGATGGAGATACACACAATTGTCAAAGAGAAAAAAACATAAAAAGTGCTTTACAAAAAAGTGAAACAAATACAAGAAAAAAAAACAGTATGTCATTGTAATAGTAAACAGTTACAATTTTACATACACTTATCTCATGCAAATATTATTCAAGTACGCATATGTTTCTAATACATTTATTTGACTGGTTTTTTTTAACCTACTGTATTTTGCATAAATGAGTCCCATATTTCATTATACTTCTCTATACAAAGTCTACGTCCTATAGGCAATCAGCTCATAAGTGGCAAGCGCAATCAGGTCTTCAATCCATTGAATAAATGGGGCCATACATTTATCTTTCCAATACTGCAGTATCAGTCTTTTAGCCATAGTAAGGGCACAGAGAATCCATTTACATTATCCAGTTGTCAAGTTCCATGTACTTGGTATGTAATTCAAAAGAATATTATCCTCTGAAAATTTTGGCTTTTGTCACACAGTCACATTTATATGGTCCACTACTTTCTCCCCAAAATTACTAAGTATAGGGTATTGTAAAAACATGTGTTTAAAGAAGCAGCCTGGCCTGTGTGTGTTTTAGTTTATGCTTTCTGAAGACTTTTTAGCCATATGTTGTTGAAAAATTTTGCAGGGTGCCTCAACTATGTTTTTAAGTGGTGGCTGTTGTTACGTGATTTAATTTTTCTATTCACCACCCAAAGTTACACTGGTTGAGGTGAACCACCACATAAATATATTTAATAAATAAACAAATAAATACAGACACAAACTCAAAACAAATCACTGTTTTGTATTTACAGTATATGTGGGGCAGAGTTTTAATTTTAAAATCTTATGTTCTAAAGATTTTTTTTAACTGGAGACAATCTACAGGTGAAGCATGAAACTAAAAAAAATTAAAAAAGCAGATGACTTACCATTTGTTTTTGGGATGCTACATGTTCTGTCCCTTCTATGGTACTAATAGGAGGCAGGAGATTATTTCTGCTTAATGGCATTGGAGAAGTTGATGACAGCTGCTCATTTGCAGCAGAGCTGGGGGAAAAAAAACAGCAATTACTACAAACTGTCCAGTTCTACTAGAAATGGCAAGGCTGACATGAACTTCTTTATATGATAAATTAAGTACTATATGAATTGCAAGTTGAAGCAGTATTTGCCCAATGGCCTAGGAGCTGATGAGACTAAGCAAGTAGTAAACTCCACATTAGGTGCATTCCAGTGGAGATGAGAAATGGAGAGTCTACCATGATTTTATCAAGGTTTCTTTCTAGTATTACATTAAATTGTAATACAAAAAATCAAATCAGTTGATTACAGTCATAGACCAGTACAACTAAAAATGCACATAGCATATCTACTTAAAAATCTTAGATATAATAATATCAAGTAAAATCTATATCATAATTATAATTTGGCCGCCTAAATGTCATTTATACATGGTCAAACGGCCTATCCTATAGTGTAATTACTACTCCATAAATTATGATATCCTACAATTATTAAATCGTAATACAAAATGGTCATAACCAATTTTCCCCCCAACTTAAGAACAAAATTATCTGTGAAAAGCATAATGATCATCTATCTACAGCAGTGCTTCTGAACCTTGGCAACTTTAAGATGTGTGGAGTTGAAGTCCACTCATCGTAAAGTTATCAAGGCTGAGAAACACTGCTCTACAGGAAACTTAGCGCCCTCATTTTTAATTTCATAACTAAGTAATGACACGGTTGCTTCTACTTATTTGATTTCTATCTTGCCCTTCGTTCAGAACAGAAGACAACAGACGCAACGCTTCCTCCTCCTAGTTTTCTGCACAATAATAATCCTGTGTGGTATGTTTTGCTGAAAGAGAGACTGGTCCAAAGTCACTAAGTTAACCTCTGTAGCTAAGGAGAGACTTGAACCTGGGTCACCCTGGTACCAATCCCTCTTCCAATTCACTTCAAAATGCTACCCTACAGACATGGCTCAGGTTACAGTCATATTTCCCCCCCCCCCTTTTTTTTCTAGATTTTTAATCTGGTTGCCCGATCAGTAATTCTTGGAATATGGAAAGCTTACCATTATTTTGTAGATCTTCAATTGGCCTAATAAAAGTAATGCCTCAATATTGATTGTAAATTTTTATTCCCAAGGTCAATACAGCTACTATTTTCTCATGTTTGATTGTTTGCTCATCGGCCCCATTTCTGATTTCTACAAATTTTGGTTCCATAATGGGTTTTGTTATTGTTTTTATTGTTTTTAATGTTTTTTAATTATATTGGCTGGGGGCGGTTGGCTCTATTTTGTCGTATCACTTTGTGTTTTATAATTTTGTGTGCCACTCAGAGTCACATCTGTGAGATGGGCAGCTACATAAATTTACCAAATCAATCAATAAATAATACTAGGAGAGGAAGGGATTCAATCAATTTTATGCATCAACATACAGTCGAGTTCCCCTGATGACTTCATCTATGGGTCTTGGGGTTCCTGAGCGAGAATGGCTGGCATTGATAGGATGCAGGATACGTGGTGGTGGGTTACGCCTTCTAGCAGACTGCGCAGAATAGGACAGCGAAGATGTACTGAGCTCAAGGGGACGATTTGGCCGAGCTCTGGTTGACAAGATAGAACTGGATCCTGGTCTCAGAAGCAATCTTTCATCGTAATCTCTAAAACCAAGAGAGAGAGAAACAGCACAAGAATATAATGAACTATTAATCAACTTTCATACTATTTGGGTAAATTATCTAGATATAGGATGAAAACTGTCTGTCATTACAAATTAATCATCCTTCTGCTCCATGAAGCATACAGGTGTAAACTGCTGACAAATTTTGTTCTGTTCAAACTAAGACTGTATTACAAGCAAAAAGATGTTAATCAGAGCCTATTTTGGCTTAGCTACCATGACACTGACCCATTACATATTAACTAAGAAATTTAAAATCTTATTGAGTTCAGTGTATGTTGAGATGTCACTTGTTGAGATGGGCGGCCATACCAATTGAAATACACACAGACACACACGCGCACGCATGCAAACATACATACACATACAAATTGTTTGTTTGTTTCAAAACAACATCAGTAAGTTTGTTCCACAGGTTTGCTCAAGAAACAGCACTCTGCTCCTAGCCAGGAGTGGAAAACTGTCAGTTCCACCTACACTTACTGGATATCCACAAAAATCTAATGCATACACATTTTTACAAAGTTGATGAAAATTTATTTATGATGTCAGATATTTTCTATTTTTGGATAAGTGAGACTGAATGGTGATGTTTACTGTTCATAGTTTCTGTTTTATGGCATACCAAGTAGCAAAACCTACCTGATGTTGGCTGATCATAAAGCTAAGCAACATCAGACCTAGCTGGAGCTTGGATGGAAGATCACCAAGAAACCCCAAGAGTTATAGACAAGACTGGAAAGTTGACATAACATCCTAGAAGACAACCATGATAACTCCCTTCTGTATTGTTGCCAAGAAAACTATATGGGTACATCCATATAGTCACCAGGAATCAAGCCTGATGCAAGGGAATCCTTATCTTTACATGATCTCTTACCATTTTATCCCTGTATTTAAATTTTAGCTACTGTTACTTATAACCATTTAGTTATATTTTAATCAACTATCTTTATTAAAGCATATTATAAATAAGGATCCCAATTCTATAACATAATAAATCATGTGTTTAAACTAAAGCACCTCACATTCTTACTGGTTTAGTACAATCTAATATAAAAAGGCTTTAAAATTAGACAAGTTTTAACTAGTTATCTAATTATTTGCAGATGTATTCTACTTCCATAGGATACAAGAAGAAAAAATATTCAAAGGTCAACTCTAAAATTGACCTTTGTCTGAACAAAAATTGAACCCTGAATACTTCAGATTCGTCTCTATAATTGGAAAGCCAACTTTACGCAGAACAAACACATTCTTGTTAAAACTTACAAGATTTTGTCCATCAAGGGCAAGTTCCTTTGATGCAAGGGAATCCCATGAATTACCATCAAGCCATTCAAATTACGTTGTGGGCCAGCACTTGTACTTTGAGAAATATTTACCTGTAGATTACAAGAAATTAAATTAGGTCATAATTAAAGAATAACAACAACAACAGTTCATTCCCAGTGGCCATTTTTACTAAAAAAGGTAAGAAAAGATGTCATTTTTTACACTTGTAAAGCAACTGTTCCCAAATATCACACAATAAGCCAAAAAGATAGATAGAAAATGCTTTCATTTTGGAAGAAATAAATAATATTTATAATAAATGAAATTTTATAATAAAACTTCACAAACAAGGCACTAATTTATCTGAAGCATTTAAGTAAATGTAACATAAATGAATAGTTTAAGTTCAGATTTTTTATGCCACCTTTGTAAGTAAATATTATAATAAAACTGTTAAGTTCTACTCTGTAAATACACTCAGCTCTATCCCAAGAATGGGCATTTGACAAGCAACTGGGGCTGGCTGTGTCCGCCTTTTGAGTACCATACTGTATGATAAGGTATACATGAGGACTGTACAGGAAATGAAAGAGAAAGAATTAAAAAAGGAAACAAACTCAATTAAAGAGATCAAACACAAATTAAACCATGGATACAATACTATTACAGGATCTACTCACATGCAGAGTATGGACAGCAAGAATTAGAATATATTTTAAAAACTCATGTGGGTTAACTTTAAATTAGAGAAATCACATTCCTCTCTGATCTCTGTTAGGCTGGGCAGTATCAGAGTTAACATCTCCTATGGTTAATCAAAATCTCACATAGTACTCTTAAAGAAACTGAATGCTTGTATTTCAACTCTGTATAGTTCAATCTTCTCAAAATATAAAAAAAGAACATTTTCAACACAAGAAAAAGAATTCTAAAAGTTGGGATAACGCATGACAAAAAGAACGTTTTGGAAGGACAGTTGGTCAAGGCATTGAAAATTCTACTGTTTAGGTAATAAGCATGACAACTATCATTGCCTAATTCGTGTCTCAGCTCTGGTACAAACCATGATACTTATTAAACTTACCAGATTTGAAGGGATAGAGGGCATCTTGGTTTGCGGCATTCGAGGTAATACCAAAGGCAAAGGTTCAAACTGCATAAAAGGACTTCCTGAATCTGTCCTGCTTGCCTCTACAGAAATGACATTCTTCTCATCA